>OU342746.1:403333504-403864522 GCA_910589775.1 Avena eriantha | reverse complement strand
AGTAAGGAGCGACAAACGAGAGAGCAATAATGGCCATAATCATGCAGAGCGACAAAACATCATTGATCAAAGCATAAAGTGATACTACAAGTTGAAAACTAAAGGATCATAAAGGCTTATGGTGACTTGAGATAGTCATAACATGGTGTGAGCATGTGCCAAGTCAACCCAAATAAGGCATGAAAGGAGAATACCACTATACTATGCTTTAATATGCTAAAACAACGTATGATTCATCCAAGGCACATTAAGCAATCTCAATTGTTTATAACAAGTCATGCTACAGCAAAGAATAGTAAGCATAAAGCCAAAACAATATCAAGCATGGCATGACAAAGCATAGGCCACAGTCAAAAACAAGCTCTCTTTATCACTTAAGCATGAGCTTTCCTACTCTTTTCCAAATCAAACCAGACTATTTGAACACCAAAGTATGAAAGGGGAGGTCCAACCAATTTATTCAGCAAACTAAGCAAACCAAGCAAACTAAAAACCAAAACGAAAACGAAAAAGAAGACGCTCCAAGAACAACACAATTGTGCATGAAACAATAAAAATGAAGCGTTTGGAAGAAACCTGAGATTTTTATTGATGAAGAAGGGGATGCCTTGGGCATCCCCAAGCTTTGACGCTTGTACTTATTGGATATTTCTTGGGGTGACATGCGTGTCATCCCCAATATTGAGCTTTAGTCCATCCTTCATCTCATTACTCATTCCTTCCATACACCTAAAATTTTTCCTTCATACAAAACTTCACACAATCTTTATTAGCAACATTAGTGTACTTAAGATAAATAAGTCTTAAGGTTCAGTTCTAACACCAAATAAACTTCCATTAGACAACTATCTACTGTAGCACTTCCCTCAAAAAGCTCAATTCCCCAAAAGAACTCAAGAAGGAACTAACAAGAAGCAAATGCAGAAAATGGCAGAAATCTGTCAAAACAGACCAACAGGTAAAGACCAATTTTTTCGAAGACCTTATGTTGCTCAAATCAAAAAGTGTTGAACTAACGGAAGTTAGATAACAACCTGTGGCAGAAGAACAAAACAATACAGCTCAATCCGACGTACAGAGCTCTCTCAGGAATGTTTACGGTGAAGCATAGAAATCTGTTTCGAGACAGCAACTTTCCCAATCATTACTTCTCTCTCATTAGAGGTTAGTCTGGGCACAAAAATCAAATAAAAAGGATAATGAGAGGTTATTACAGAGGGTAATAACTTCCAAGACTCAACTACAACTCTTGGGTTATCTCCCAACAAGTACTTTTCTTTAACGCCTTTAAGTTAGGCATAAGAAGCAAAAACTAAAATGGATGGAATAGAAGTAAGCAGAGATAATCATGGTGAAAACATTGTTTTGTTCAATGAAATCCTTTTGTTAACAAGGTTGATCAAGTTTTGCTACCAAAACAATTGCATATGAGACAAAACTTTGTACTCCACTAATGATTATGTTACCTCAACCTTGATAGCAATGGTCCCAATCATAATAGTTTCAATTTTTTCTCTTGGTTTGGGACAATATATCTCTCCAACTTGAATGCCCTCAACATGTTCAATTGAATTAAAACCATAAGTCCTTTCAATCTTCTTGGGGAAATAGACAATGTGTTCCTTGTCATTAACATTGAAGGTCACCTTCCCTTGATTATAATTAATAACAGCTCCTGCAGTATTTAAGAAAAGGTCTCCCAAGAATAATAGACATATTATCATCTTCGGGCATAAAAGTTTGAGAGGATGCTCTCATAAGAAATATGAGTTGAAGTAAAATAGAGCATCAAGGAGCAAATTCAAAACACATTTAAGTCTAACCCACTTCCTATGCATAGGAATCGTGTAAGCTAATAACAAAGTGACAGGCATAGGAAGATAAAACAAGAGTAACTTCAAAACTTTCAGCACATGGAGAGGTGTTTCAATACCATGAAAACTTCCACAACCATATTTTACTCTCTCATAATAATTTTTAGTAGCCTCATGAAGAAACTCAACAATATAACTATCACATAAAGCATGCTCTTCATGATCTACAGGCACTAGAGCTTTATTATAAACATTTTCAAGAGAAACCTTAGGAACATAACATTCATTCTCCTTTAGTAAGCAAGGGGGACAATCAAATAATGTAAGGGATAAAGAGTTACTCTCATTAGAAGGTAGGCATGGGTAGCTAATCCATTCTTCCTCCTTTTGTTCATCACTCTCCTCCTCTTTTTCATCTAATGAGATTTCAGGTTCATCAATTTCTTCTTCCATAGGATCCTGCAAGGCATTAGTCTCTTCCATTTGTGGAAAGCATCTGTTAAAATATTCAAGAATATAGCCATTTTCATCCTTGTAATTATCAAAGCAAAATTTAAGTATACCATACACCTCATATTTGTAAGGTGAATCATCAATATTTTCAAGCAAACTAGCAAGTTCAAAAGCACCCTTCCAAGCAATAAATTCTTCAATTTGTTCCGCATCATAAAAGTCATAAATTCCTTTAGCATAGGAAGATATGGTATCATTATCACTATACTCACATTCAAAAGGGAGGTGTTTATACCTCTTTCTGCAACAAGACTCATCACAGCAATAAGTAACATTATAAGTAGAGCACACGTTCCTAGCAATGGTACACAATCTATCAATTTGTTCCCATAAGTGTTTCCCTTTTTGTGACAAGCGGTGTTCCTTATAATAATATTTTTGATCTTCCGTGAACCCACTTTGCCAATAAGCTTATGTTTCAAAGAAACCAACCATTGCCAACAAGCATGATAAAGCAAGACAATAACAGACCAACGAAAATAACAACTAGAGTAGGAGCTAATTTTTTGTACTTTTTTGATAAAGAAACAAGCAAACAAGGAGAAAGATAAACTTAGCTTGAACAATAGTGATTCCATGTGAACTTGATAAATAAAGCTATGCTCCCCGGCAACGGCGCCAAAAAATAGTCTTGATGACCCACAAGTATAGGGGGGTGTATCGCAGTATTTTCGAGGGAAGTGAAACCCAATTTATTGATTCGACACAAGGAGAGCCAAAGATTATTTACAAGCCTTAACAACTGAGTTGTCAATTCAGTTGCACCTGGAAACAATCTTGCTCACAGCAGTTTATCAGTAGCAATTAAGGTGCGGGGCCTCTAGGGAACTACTGGCAATTAAGGTGCTCCTTTTAATAGAGCACCGGAGCAAAGCATTAACACTCTGTGAACACATGTGATCCTCACATCAAAGCCTTTCCCTTCCGGTTATCCCGATTTCTGTCACTTCGGGGCCATAGGTTCCGGACAACGACGTGTGTATACAACTTGTAGATAAGACCAGAAACAATACTATCATAATGAATAAATAATAAGTTCAAATCTAAAATCATGGCACTCGGGCCCTAGTGACAAGCATTAAGCACAACAAGTTGCAACAAAGTCATAAAGCACTAATAAAAGATACTAGGCACCATGCCCTAACAATCTGATGCCATTATATGAACGATCTCATCCAATACCTACCATCCCCATAGCCTACAACGGGGGATTACTCACTCATAGATGGGGGGAAACATGGATGGTCGATGAAGATGATGGTGGAGGTCGATGGAGATGGCTCCGGGGGCACTTCCCCGTCCTGGCAGGGTGCCGGAACAGAGACTTTCTGTCCCTCGAATCTCCCCTTTGGTGGCGGCAGCGCAGCAAAACTTTTCGTGGAAAAACGTCGAACCCCCCGAGGTTTTTAGGTCAGAAGGCTTCTTATAGGCGAAGAGGGGGACCGAGGGGGTGCCTGGGGCCACCACACCATGCCCTGGCGCGGCCAAGCCCAGCCCGCGCTGGGGGTGGTGTGGCCAGGCCCTGGCCCTCCCCCGTCTTGTATACTGGCTCCGTGAGTCTTCTGGAAAAATAGGCACTTTGGCTTTTGTCCCGTCCAATTCCGAGAATATTCATTTTCTGACTTTCCTGGAACCAAAAACAGCAGAAAACAGGCAGCTGGCACTGTGGCTCTTGTTAATAGGTTAGTCCAAGAAATCATATGAAAAGTACTCCAAAGTGTGGACAAAACACAAGAAAGTGGATAAAACCAAGCATGGAGCATCAAAAATTATAGATACATTTGCAATGTATCAGGGTACCCCTTGCCCGATGATACGGAAGAATCCCCATATCAAAATGACAAGGCAAGCAAACAACGAGCATCTCATCATTCTTCTTATTTACCATGGGAATATGGTGCTTTTTTCTCTCTTTCCTCTTTTCATAGTATCTCTTTTTTTCTCTTTTTTTCATAATATAGGACTCTTTTTTTATTTATAAGAAGAATACTTCATAGACAGCTCATTATGGTTACGCTGCAGGTTTCCACCATGTCAGCATGGATCATACCAGCGGCCCAGGAGTTTCTCTAACACATATACATAACTCCATGTACTTACAAGCTCCCCTTTCATTTCACACCGACGACATCCATATACAAAAGAGCATGATATCAACTAGGTACAAGTACCAAGTGCATTGTTGAAAGCGTTCCCCATGAAAGCATGGTTCTGCTAATTCCCAACAAATAAGTGCAAGCATATACAACATACAAGACACAATGGTTCAAGTTTATTAAGGGCAAGTAAAGTAAAGTGTGCCATCAAGTTCGTAAGAGCTTTAATCACTAGTTTTTTCAGAACAAGTGGAAGGTAAACAAAAGCATGAATATACTTGGAATAGCATAAGCTAGTAGGTAGGTATGGTGGACTCTTTGGAATAACTTGGTTTAGGGAGTTGGATGCATGAGTGGAACTCATACTTTGTTGTGGAGGCTAGCAAAAGACTAGGAGCGACAAACTAAGAGAGCAATAATGGCCACAATCATGCAGAGCGACAAAACATCATTGATCAAAGCATAAAGTGATACTACAAGTTGAAAACTAAAGGATCATAAAGGCTATGGTGACTTGAGATAGTCATAACATGGTGTGAGCATGTGCAAAGTCAACCCAAATAAAGCATCAAAGGAGAATACCACTATAGTATCCTGTAATATGCTAAAACAACACATGATTCATCCAAGGCACATTAAGCAATCTCAATTGTTTGTAACAAGTCATGCTACAGCAAAGAATACTAAGCTTAAAGCCAAAACAATATAAAGCATTGCATGACAAAGCACAAGCCACGGTCAAAAAAAGCTCTTTTTACCACATAAGCATGAACTTTCCTACTCTTTTCCATACCAAACCGAACTATTTGCAAACCAATGTATGAAAGAGGGGGTCCAACCAATTTATTCAGAAAACTAAGAAAACCAAGCAAACTAAAAACCAAAACGAAAACAAAAAAGAAGACGCTCCAAGAAAAAACACAACTGTGCATGAAACAATAAAAATGAAGCGTTTCGAAGAAACCTGGGATTTTTATTGATGAAGAAGGGGATGCCTTGGTCATCCCCAAGCTTTGACGCTTGTACTTCTTGGATATTTCTTGGGTTGACACGTGTGGAATCCCCAAGCTTGAGCTTTAGTCTATCTTTCATCTCATTACTCATTCCTTCCATACACCTGAAATTTTTCCTTCATACAAAACTTCACACAATCTCATTACCAACATTAGTGCACTCAAGATAAATAAGTCTCAAGGTTCAGTTCTAACACCAAATAAACTTCCATTAGAAAACTATCTACTGTAGCACTTCCCTCAAAAAGCTCAATTCCCCAAAAGAACTCAAGAAGGAACCAACAAGAAGCAAATGCAGAAAATGGCAGAAATCAAAAAGACGAATTTTTTCGAAGACCTTCTATTGCTCAAATCAAAAAGTGTTGAACTAACAAAAGTTAGATAACAACCTGTGACAGAAGCACAAAACATTACAGCTCAATCAGACGTACAGAGCTCTCTCAGGAATGTTTATGGTGAAGCACAGAAATCTGATTCGGGACAGCAACTTTCCCAATCATTACTTCACTCTCATTAGAGGTTACTCTTGGCACAAAAAGCAAATAAAAGGATAAGGAGAGGTTATTACAGAGGTAATAACTTCCAAGACTCAACTAAAACTTTTGGGTTATCTCATTACTCATTCCTTCCATACACCTGAAAATTTTCCTTCATACAAAACTTCACACAATCGCATTAGCAACATTAGTGCACTCAAGATAAATAAGTCTCAAGGTTCAGTTCTAGAACCAAATAAACTTCCATCAAAACACTAGCTACTGTAGCACTTCCCTCAAAAAGCTCATATCCCCAAAAGAACTCAAGAAGGAACCAACAAGTAACAAATGCAGAAAATGGCAGAAATCTGTCAAAACAGACCAGCAGGTAAAGACGAATTTTTTCGAAGACCTTCTGTTCCTCAAATAAAAAAGTGTTAAACTAACTAAAGTTATATAACAACCTGGGGTAGAAGCACAAACAATTACAGCTCAATCCGACATACAGAGCTCTCTCACGAATGTTTACGGTGAAGCACATAAATCTGTTTCAGGACAGCAACTTTCCCAATCATTACTTCACTCTCATTAGAGGTTACTCTTGGTACAAAAAGCAAATAAAAAGGATAAGGTGAGGTTATTACAGAGGTAATAACTTCCAAGACTCAACTAAAACTTTTGGGTTATCTCCCAATAAGCACTTTTCTTTAACGCCTTTAAGTTAGGCATGAAAATTTGAGAAGATGCTCTCATAGGGAATATGAGTTGACGTAAAAGAGAGCATCAAGAAGCAAATTCAAAACACATTTAAGTCTAACCCACTTCCTATGCATAGGAATATTGTATGCAAATAAATGCACAAAGAACAAAGAGACAGGCATAGGAAGATAAAACAAAGGTAATTTCAAAACTTTCAGCACATAGAGAGGTGTTTCAATACCATAAAAACTTCTACAACCATATTTTCCTCTCTCATAATAATTTTCAGTAGCCTCATGAATAAACTCAACAATATAACTATCACATAAAGCATGCTTTTCATGATCTACAAGCACTAGAGCTTTATTATAAACATTTTCAAAAGAATCCTCGGGAACATAACATTCACCCTCCTTTGATAAGCATGGGGGACAATCAAATAATGTAAGGGATAAAGAGTTACTCTCATTAGAAGGTAGGCATGGGTAGATCCATTCTTCCTCCTTTTGTCCATCACTCTCCTCCTCTTTTTCATCTAATGAGCTTTCAGGTTCAACAATTTCTTCTTCCATGGAGGTTCTAGCAGACGGTGGTTCATCTATTACTTTAGCAGTCATAAAAATGTTCCCAAATAGGAAACTAAGTGAGCTATCCATAATGAAATAGTGATTGGAGCAGAGCTAGTCATAAAGGCAACTTAAGAAAGGAACTAATTTTTTTGTGTTTTTCAAATAAGAAAGAAAAACAAGTAAAACTATTTATTTATTTTTATTTTTGAAGAACAAAACAAGCAAACAAAGCAAAAAGAAAACTAAGCAAAACAAAAACAACAAAGTAAAGAGATTGGTTATGAGGGACTCCCCTTGTGAAGATGTCCTTGACTCCCCGGCAACGGCGCCAGAAAAATGCTTGATGGCTCAATGCACGGCGCCCAGAAAAATGCTTGATGGCGGTGTTGATGTAGAGCTCGTTGGGAACCCCAAGAGGAAGGTATGATGAGCATAGCAGCAAGTTTCCCTCAGTTATGAAACCAAGGTTTAATCGAACCAGTAGGAGCAAGGAAACACCTCAAAGGTGTTACTAGCTAAGCTTTGGCAGGGCGCACTACCGGTGCTAGTAGCAACGTGGAGACCTGCACAACACAACCACAGAACTTTGTCCCAACTTGCGATGAGGTTGTCAATCTCACCGCGTTTTGCGGAAAACAAAGGATTAAACGTATCGAATGGAAAGAAGTAAAAGTTTGCAGAAAGTAAACACAAAGCAGTAAACAGTTTTAAGATTGTATGTAAAAGACAAGGACCGGGATCCATAGTTCACTAGAGGTGGCTCTCCTTAATATAGATAACATGCCGGGTGAACAAATTACAGCGGGGCAATTGACAAACACCGAGAAAGCAATACATGCATATACTAATCATCTTGACTCCTTTGAGACATGATTGGGCATTACAACATAATACATAGACCGCCATCCAACTGCATCTATGACTAATAATCCACCTTCAGGTTATCATCCGAACCCCCTCCAGTATTAACTTGCACGCAACCGATTATTGCTTTATGAACTGCATGTAAAGTAAACAATACGATTGTTCTATGAACAAAGGATTGCTGGTTTCTCCCTAGTAGCAACAGCACATCTAGTACCTTAGAGATTTCTGTCACTTCCCAGGTTACCAGAGGCATGAACCCACTATGGAGCATAAATACTAACTCTTGGAGTTGCTAGCATCTACTTGGCCAAGATAGCTACTAACAACGGAAAGCATGCAAGATCTAAAATAACAAAGACATGATAGAATCAATAATCAATCTGAAATAGCATCTCAATATACATCGGATCCCCGCAAACACAACATGTAAGAATTACAAATAGATGATCTTGATCATGAACGGAGCTCACAAGATCTAAACATGAAAGCACAGAGGAGGAGAAACCAGCCATATAGCTACTACATGGATCCGTAGTCCAAGGATGAACTACTCACGCATCACACCAGACGCTTGCATGGTGATGAAGAAAGCCTCCAGGCTGAATTCCCCTCTCCGGCAGGGTGCCGGGAAGAGCTTCAGATCCCTCCCGATCTTGGGATGCAGATGACGGCGGCTACAGACTCTTTCGTGGATTTTTTGATCGGGTACTTAGGGTTTCCGTCCCGAGGGCAACTTATAGTCGGAAGGGGAGGCCGAGGGGGTGCCGGGAGCAGCCACACCACCCCCTAGCGCGGGCCAGGCCTGGCCGCGTGGCCAGGTGGTGTGGTGGCTCCCTGGCCCTTCTCCGTCTTGTATTCTGACACTTGATCACTTCCGGAAAAATAGGCACTTTGGCTTCTGTCCCGTCCAATTCCGAGAATATTCATTTTCTGACTTTCTTGGAACCAAAAACAGCAGAAAACGGGCAGCTAGCATTGTGGCTCTTGTTAATAGGTTAGTCCAAGAAATCATATGAAAAGTACTCCAAAGTTGGAACAAAACACAAGAAAGTGGATAAAACCAAGCATGGAACATCAAAAATTATAGATACATTTGCAATGTATCAACATCCCCAAGCTTAACTCCTGCTCGTCCTCGAGTAGGTAAGTGATAAAAAGAAATAATTTTTGAGGTGTCATGCACCATCAAAGACTTGATCAAAGTATTTGCAAAACATTCAAAGCTGGGATCATAGTACTTCAATCATAACATGAAAGACAACGTTCTAGCAATAGGCAAAGGAACTATGATGCAACATGAAAAGATACAAACAAAAGATTCATGAATAACAATGCTTTGCAAGACGTTTGTTTATTTCACATAAAGAAAACATAGCATACTATTATTCAGCTTGTCCCTCATAGAGTAGCAAATATAAATGCATAGGACACCTTCAAAGTTCATAAGTGTGAGTAGATACAATAGTTTCAAACAAGCAATAACAAGTTATGCATCAATCAACTAGTCTTGGGACAATGCACATAGAACTAAGAATGGCCACTATGCTCTCAAAGTAGGTGCATAAAGATAGAAGGTGGAGACTCAATATAATGGTGGAAGAAAGGCCTTTTGTAAAAGGAAGTAGGGATTCAAGTCTCATAAAGAGCTTCCAAAAATTATGGTACGTATAGCTTTCAGCTCTCATTGCCCCTATCATAACCATCTTGAAGTGATTAAGGTTAATGTGAACAAACTATGGTGTACATGCTTGACGAAGTATAAGTCAGAAATCTCATGTCCCTTGTATACGAGGGCCGCTCCTCATGCTACTCAAGTTTAGTCACCGGTAAGTTCTTGTCATCGTAAGTATATGTGTATCATTGAGAACCGCCAACGGGGTACCCCTTGCCCGATGATATGGAAGAATCCCCATATCAAAATGACAAGGCAAGCAAACAATGAGCATATCAGCATTCTTCTTATTTACCATGGGAATATGGTGTTTTTTCTCTCTTTCCTCTTTTCATAGTATCTCTTTTTTTCTCTTTTTTTTCTCAATATAGGACTCTTTTTTATTTATAAGAAGAATGCTTCATAGACAGCTCATTATGGTTACGCTGCAGGTTTCCACCATGTCAGCATGGATTAGACCAGTGGCCCAGGCGTTTCTCTAACACATATACATAACTCCATGGACTTACAAGCTCCCCTTTCATTTCACACCGACAACATCCATATAAAAAAGAGCATGATATCAACTAGGTACAAGTACCTAGTGCAATGTTGAAAGCGTTCCCCATGAAAGCATGGTTCTGCTAATTCCCAACAAATAAGTGCAAGCATATACAACATAGAAGACACAATGGTTCAAGTTTATTAAGGGCAAGTAAAGTAAAGTGTGACATCAAGTTCGTGAGAGCTTTAATCACTAGTTTTTTCATAACAAGTGGAAGGTAAAGAAAAGCATGAATATACTTGGAATAGCATAAGCTAGTAGGTAGGTATGGTGGACTCTTTGGAATAACTTGGTTTAGGGAGTTGGATGCATGAGTGGAACTCATACTTTGTTGTGGAGGCTAGCAAAAGACTGGGAGCGACAAACTAAGAGAGCAATAATGCCCACAATCATGCAGAGCGACAAAACATCATTGATCAAAGCATAAAGTGATACTACAAGTTGAAAACAAAAGGATCATAAAGGATATGGTGACTTGAGATAGTCATAACATGGTGTGAGCATGTGCCAAGTCAACCCAAATAACAAAAGGATCATAAAGGATATGGTGACTTGAGATAGTCATAACATGGTGTGAGCATGTGCCAAGTCAACCCAAATAAAGCATCAAAGGAGAATACCACTATACTATCCTTTAATATGCTAAAACAACGCATGATTCATCCAAGGAACATTAGGCAATCTCAATTGTTTACAACAAGTCATGCTACAGCAAAGAATACTAAGCATAAAGCCAAAACAATATCAAGCATGGCATGACAAAGCACAGGCCACGGTCAAAAAAGCTCTTTTTACCACATAAGCATGAACTTTCCTACTCTTTTCCAAACCAAACCGAACTATTTGCAAACCAATGTATGAAAGAGGGGGTCTAACCAATTTATTCAGAAAAGTAAGAAAACCAAGCAAACTAAAAACCAAAATGAAAACGAAAAAGAAGACGCTCCAGTAAAAACACAATTGTGCATGAAACAATAAAAATGAAGCGTTTGGAAGAAACCTGGGATTTTTATTGATGAAGAAGGGGATGCCTTGGGAATCCCCAAGCTTTGACGCTTGTACTTCTTGGATATTTCTTGGGGTGACACGCGTGGCATCCCCAAGCTTGAGCTTTAGTCCATCCTTCATCTCATTACTCATTCCTTCCATACACCTGAAAATTTTCCTTCATACAAAACTTCACACAATCGCATTAGCAACATTAGTGCACTCAAGATAAATAAGTCTCAAGGTTCAGTTCTAGAACCAAATAAACTTCCATCAGAACACTAGCTACTGTAGCACTTCCCTCAAAAAGCTCATATCCCCAAAAGAACTCAAGAAGGAACCAACAAGTAACAAATGCAGAAAATGGCAGAAATCTGTCAAAACAGACCAGCAGGTAAAGACGAATTTTTTCGAAGACCTTCTGTTCCTCAAATAAAAAAGTGTTAAACTAACTAAAGTTATATAACAACCTGGGGAAGAAGCACAAACAATTACAGCTCAATCCGACATACAGAGCTCTCTCACGAATGTTTACGGTGAAGCACATAAATCTGTTTCAGGACAGCAACTTTCCCAATCATTACTTCACTCTCATTAGAGGTTACTCTTGGCACAAAAAGCAAATAAAAAGGATAAGGTGAGGTTATTACAGAGGTAATAACTTCCAAGACTCAACTAAAACTTTTGGGTTATCTCCCAATAAGCACTTTTCTTTAACGCCTTTAAGTTAGGCATGAAAATTTGAGAAGATGCTCTCATAGGGAATATGAGTTGACGTAAAAGAGAGCATCAAGAAGCAAATTCAAAACACATTTAAGTCTAACCCACTTCCTATGCATAGGAATATTGTATGCAAATAAATGCACAAAGAACAAAGAGACAGGCATAGGAAGATAAAACAAAGGTAATTTCAAAACTTTCAGCACATAGAGAGGTGTTTCAATACCATAAAAACTTCTACAACCATATTTTCCTCTCTCATAATAATTTCAGTAGCCTCATGAATAAACTCAACAATATAACTATCACATAAAGCATGCTTTTCATGATCTACAAGCACTAGAGCTTTATTATAAACATTTTCAAAAGAATCCTCGGGAACATAACATTCACCCTCCTTTGATAAGCATGGGGGACAATCAAATAATGTAAGGGATAAAGAGTTACTCTCATTAGAAGGTAGGCATGGGTAGATCCATTCTTCCTCCTTTTGTCCATCACTCTCCTCCTCTTTTTCATCTAATGAGCTTTCAGGTTCAACAATTTCTTCTTCCATGGAGGTTCTAGCAGACGGTGGTTCATCTATTACTTTAGCAGTCATAAAAATGTTCCCAAATAGGAAACTAAGTGAGCTATCCATAATGAAATAGTGATTGGAGCAGAGCTAGTCATAAAGGCAACTTAAGAAAGGAACTAATTTTTTTGTGTTTTTCAAATAAGAAAGAAAAACAAGTAAAACTATTTATTTATTTTTATTTTTGAAGAACAAAACAAGCAAACAAAGCAAAAAGAAAACTAAGCAAAACAAAAACAACAAAGTAAAGAGATTGGTTATGAGGGACTCCCCTTGTGAAGATGTCCTTGACTCCCCGGCAACGGCGCCAGAAAAATGCTTGATGGCTCAATGCACGGCGCCCAGAAAAATGCTTGATGGCGGTGTTGATGTAGAGCTCGTTGGGAACCCCAAGAGGAAGGTATGATGAGCATAGCAGCAAGTTTCCCTCAGTTATGAAACCAAGGTTTAATCGAACCAGTAGGAGCAAGGAAACACCTCAAAGGTGTTACTAGCTGAGCTTTGGCAGGGCGCACTACCGGTGCTAGTAGCAACGTGGAGACCTGCACAACACAACCACAGAACTTTGTCCCAACTTGCGATGAGGTTGTCAATCTCACCGCGTTTTGCGGAAAACAAAGGATTAAACGTATCGAATGGAAAGAAGTAAAAGTTTGCAGAAAGTAAACACAAAGCAGTAAACAGTTTTAAGATTGTATGTAAAAGCCAAGGACCGGGATCCATAGTTCACTAGAGGTGGCTCTCCTTAATATAGATAACATGCCGGGTGAACAAATTACAGCGGGGCAATTGACAAACATCGAGAAAGCAATACATGCATATACTAATCATCTTGACTCCTTTGAGACTTGATTGGGCATTACAACATAATACATAGACCGCCATCCAACTGCATCTATGACTAATAATCCACCTTCAGGTTATCATCCGAACCCCCTCCAGTATTAACTTGCACACAACCGATTATTGCTTTATGAACTGCGTGTAAAGTAAACAATACGATTGTTCTATGAACAAAGGATTGTTGGTTTCTCCCTAGTAGCAACAGCACATCTAGTACCTTAGAGATTTCTGTCACTTCCCAGGTTACCAGAGGCATGAACCACTATGGAGCATAAATACTAACTCTTGGAGTTGCTAGCATCTACTTGGCCAAGATAGCTACTAACAACGGAAAGCATGCAAGATCTCAAATAACAAAGACACGATAGAATCAATAATCAATCTGAAATAGCATCTCAATATACATCGGATCCCCGCAAACACAACATGTAAGAACTACAAATAGATGATCTTGATCATGAACGGAGCTCACAAGATCTAAACATGAAAGCACAAAGGAGGAGAAACCAGCCATCTAGCTACTACATGGATCTGTAGTCCAAGGATGAACTACTCACGCATCACACCGGATGCTTGCATGGTGATGAAGAAAGCCTCCAGGGTGAATTCCCCTCTCCGGCAGGGTGCCGGGAAGAGCTTCAGATCCCTCCCGATCTAGGGCTGGAGATGACGGTGGCTACAGACTCTTTCGTGGATTTTTTGATTGGGTACTTAGGATTTCCGTCCCGAGGGCAACTTATAGTCGGAAGGGGAGGCCGAGGGGGTGCCGGGAGCGGCCACACCACCCCCTGGCGTGGGCCAGGCCTGGCCGCGCGGCCAGGTGGTGTGGTGGCTCCCTGGCCCTTCTTCGTCTCGTATTTTGGCAGTTGATCACTTCCAGAAAAATAGGCACTTTGGCTTTTGTCCCGTCCAATTCCGAGAATATTCATTTTATGACTTTCCTGGAACCAAAAACAGCAGAAAACAGGCAGCTGGCACTATGGCTCTTGTTAATAGGTTAGTCCAAGAAGTCATATGAAAAGTACTCTAAAGTTGGAACAAAACACAAGAAAGTGGATAAAACCAAGCATGGAACATCAAAAATTATAGATACATTTGCAATGTATCACACCCTGCCGAAGGGGAGAATTCACCATGGAGGCCTTCTTCATCACCATGCAAGCCTCCGGTGTGATGCGTGAGTAGTTCATCCTTGGACTATGGGTCCATGTAGTAGCTAAATGGCCGGTTCTTCTCCTTTGTGCTATCATGTTTAGATCTTGTGAGCTCCGTTCATGATCAAGATCATCTATTTGCAATCCTACATGTTGTGTTTGCGGGGATCCGATGGATATTGAGATGCTATTTCAGATTGATTATTGATTCTATCATGTCTTTGTTATTTGTGATCTTGCATGCTTTCTGTTGGGGGGATACCCCCGGGTAGGGTCACGCCGGGGTATAAAGGCCGAGTTAGCCGAGGTGTGGCAAGGTCAAAGCGGATGCTGGCCGAGTCACCTCAAGGCAGGCCGAATCACGGGATAACCCGGACCAAGGGATGTCCACCTAACTGAGTCTCAGCCGACTTATATTGTAAGTGGGTGAGATGTATTTAAATTGTATGCAGGAACAGGTGTGGCCGGATCAACTATGTAGGATCCGGGTTATATCAAGCTTGTAGGAGAAGGAAGGTATCTCGCTGGTCAAAGGTGTCTACTGTACACAGAGCATGAGCGAAGTGCATAGAGGCCAGGACTACCGAGGCGTGGCTGACAAAGGTGATGAAGCCTGTGTCGGATGACGCAGGCGCCGCAGAGGCTCACGTAGCCTCTGCATGGATGACGCTGGGTTAAAGTAACCTGGCCGGCTTACTATTTTGGGAGGAGGCATATTCCTTGGAATATGCCTCCACGTATTCCCTAATTGGAGACCTAGCCACCCCTATATAAGGAGGGCTAGGGCCTCTGTAGAAGAGGTGGATCTCGAGTTGGTTGAGTTTTACTTGGTTCCTGAGGGCTAGCTAGCGGTGAGAGTAAGAGAGTTCCTTCTTCCTCCTCTCTCTAATACAACTCAAGGAGCACTTGTAATCTGTGAAGGTGAATCAAATACAAAGCTTCCGTGTGTGGAGTCACCACACTATCCCTCCCTGGATTCCCCTAGTGCATTTACTCCCCACCTTTAGCCTATCCATGGCATCTGCCGTGACACCACCACGACAGTTGGTGCCCACCGTGGGGCTAGCGGCGCTAGCAGGGGTGAAGATCCGGACGGGAAACTTCATCGGCACCGGCGAACGCATCGTCTACGGGCTCGTTCAGCGCTTTGGAGCGCTGGACTTTGTCAGCGACAATGCTGGCTGCTTCGGCAAGCGTCCTCTTCCGCGCAACAGCCTCTTCATCAAGCTCGGCGCGCACAAGGTCTATGTTGCTGTCGATGTGTCGTGCCTTCATCCGCGGCACGTCATCGAAGGGGGCGAGCCACCCCTTAGCGTGGTTCGTGGGGCGCATATCACTCACTCCCCGGAACGTGCCGAGGTGATGATGACTGCACCAGGTGCAGGCGCGAGCAAGGATCCGGCACCAGATCCGGAGGTAACGCCTAAGGCATCAAGGAAAAGTAGAGGTCCTCCACTAGAGAGGCCAAAGAATGTGCTGCGGCAAGCGATGGATAGCTTGGCAAACCCAGTAGCAGCAGCAGTAGATCCGGCACAGGCACAAGCCGAGCTAGAGGAAACTAGGTGAAAAATACTAGAGGGTGCGAAAAAGATAGCCGCGGCTCAGCAGTCGTTGAACATGACACTGCGTGAGTACGCAAAGGCAAATAAGGTAGACGTTGTAAAAGTGAAGGGGAGAAATCTCATGAGTGAAATGAACAGAGAGGGTGATACTAGGATTGAGGAGTCAGAAAACTGTCTGTCCGTGAGGTTGCCGAAGTACAGTACCCCAGCAAAGAACCTCATAGCAGCAGATGCAGCTGCATCCGAGTTAGAGGGTCTAATGGGTGAAGCCCATCAAAGATAGCAAGATATGGTCAATGAGTTGGTTCGGATCGCGAACAGGCAAAATGAGGAACTGCTCAGGGCTAACCCGGAGAGAGCTGGGGCCTCCAAGATCGTTCATTCGGCGATGGGTAACCCGGAGAACTCCGCTGGATCTGCATCGTCTCCTCATGGTGGTCCTAGGAGAGAAGAGGTAGTAACCTCGGCCAGGAGGAACAAACAGATAGTCCCATATGACCCGGCAAGGGCAGGGAAAGGAAAATAAGTACAGAGAAATGAGGATCGAAGGAGTGTGAGCCGAGGTGAAGCTGGTCGAGGTAACCGCGACCAAGGAAATGCCTATCAAGGGAATGTTGTAAACGGCAATGCCAGACATCGTAATTCGGTAGGTGCAGGTCAACCGCAGCTGCGGAATATACCACGGTAGGAGCGCAGTGCCGGCCAAGGTATGCAATAGAAAGGTGCTCCACGAGAGCAAGACCGATATAACGATGGTGATTCGGAGATGGTGAATGCTGGCTATCCTAGGCCGGACTATCACATGATAGGATCAAGATTGGGAGGCAGGGATTTGATGCCTAACGATGCCAGGCTAAAACTGGATCGATTGTATAGGTCAGAGCAAATTGAGTGTCAAGGTCCTCCGGGTCCAGCATGTTTTGGGCCCCGAATCATGAAGGAACCTCCAGTACCTAACTTCCAGCTACCTAGAGGCACAAAGACGTATGACAGCAGCACTAAGCCGGAGCATTGGTTGATTAACTATGCAACTGCTGTAAAAATTGCCACAGGCAACTTGAGGTGGGCTGTGAGATATGTACCCCAGATGTTGGAGGGGCCAGCGAGGGTATGGCTAAACAATTTGCCACCCGGAAGTATTAACTGTTGGATCAATTTTGAGGAGATGTTTGTTAGCAATTTCTCAAGTACGTATCAGAGGCCCAACAGGCCACAAACCCTAGCAATGTGCAGGCAGAGACCGAATGAGACATACCGAGAGTTCTTACCCCGTTGGTGCACTATGCGAAACTCGTGTGAGGGCGTGATTGAGTCACAGGCCATAGCTTGGTTTGCGCAAGGATGCAGATATGCAAGCGTGCTATGGCAAAGGTTGCAAAGAGATATGCCTACCACCTTGGCAGAAACAATCCGGATTGCTGATTCATATGCCTTGGGTGATCCGACGCAACCTAGGCTCACCTCAAACGAGTCAAGCGAGGAGTACTACCAGAGAGATGGAGCCGGGTCATCCCGGAGGAATGATTACCGAGGTAAAAGAAGAGATGACATACCGGATTACCGGTACAGTTCGCAACAAGTTGTTGCTATGAATCAAGATCAACCCGGAGCAGGAGGGAGTCAACGTCAGAAAACAGGAGGGCAGCAATGGACACCAAAGAATGATGGAAAGAAAACTTGGACGCCAGAGCAGAAAAAACAGTGGCAAGAGAAGAAGGACCATCCGAGGTACACCTATGAAGCAATGCTAGATCAGCCGTGTAAGTTTCACACGCCTAATCCAAGTAACCCAGCGGGTCACACAACCAGGCAGTGTGAGTGGATGTGAAAGATAGAACAAAGTGGTTCGGGGAATGCTCAGGCACCTCCGAATGATCAACCTCGGTAGGAGTTACCCCGGCAACAATTGCTCTCCGGAGCGAACACGCAACATCTAATGTTGCCTCCCCCTCCTCCGAGGTATGATAACCATGAGAGAAGGGATGCAGTGCATCAGGTGGAGAACCAGAACCAGCAGGATCATAGGTACCCCGGAGACGAGGGGAGAAATGAGTACAGAGAGCATCATCAGAGTTACTGTGTGTTCACCACAGAAGAAACAGATAGAAAGAGCTTGCAGCGCCGACACATGGAGGTGAATGCGGTAATGCCAGCAGTGACGAGGTATATGCCTTGGTCGGACCAGGAAATTACCTGGAGCATCAAAGATCATCCCAAGCTTATGCCAAGTCCTGGTTCGTATGCGCTGGTGCTGGATCCGACATTCATTGGGCCTAACATCAATGTGAGGTTCTCAAAGGTACTAATTGACAATGGTAGTAGCATTAACATCATGTATGCAGATACAATGCACAAGTTGGGTATCTCGGAGAACATGCTCCAGGCTATAAGGACAACTTTCCATGGCATTGTACCAGGCATTTCTTGTGAGCCCATAGGCAAGGTCCGGGTTGACGTATATTGTTCAGCACAAGAGATAACTGCCGGATTGAGAATTTGGAGCTCGAGGTTGTAAATTTGGGGAGCGCATATCACACGTTGCTCGGCAAGCCAGCTTTGAACAAATTCATGGCGAGTTGTCACATTAGTTACTTAAAGATGACGCTGCCTGGGCCGAACGGTGTGATTACCATCACTGGTGATTTCCGACGTTCCATTTAGTGTGCATCCGCCGGGTCTAACCTGGCCGAGTCACTCATGATTGCGCAAGAGAAGAGAAAAATCCAAGAGGTGGCGGCATTGGCTCAGTCCGCGCAGCAGTATATGCCGGCGCTGAGTAACCCGCATGGTATTGTCTCATTCCAAGCGACAAAAGATACCAATAAAGTGCATGTTGATGATATGTTCCCTGAGCGCACCCTAACAATTGGTGCCGAGTTAAGTGAAAAATAGGAAAACGAGCTCGTCAACTTCCTCCGTGAGAATCAGGATATTTTTGCTTGGTCCACACAGGACTTGCAAGGTGTTCCGAGGGAGTTGGCCGAGCACTCTTTGAACGTCAGGCCCAAAGCAAAGCCGGTGAAGCAACCTCTCCGCTGCTTCGCCGAAGATAGGAGAAAGGTCATAGGAGATGAGATAGCTCGATTGTTGGCTGCAGGGTTTATCATGGAAGTGCTTTACCCGGATTCGCTGTCTAATCCAGTGCTGGTGGAGAAGAAGAAGGATGATCCAAACGTGGCAGTGGTTTGGCGTATGTGTATCGATTACACTAACCTGAATAAGGCGTGTCCAAAAGATCCATTCCCACTGCCAAGGATAGACCAAGTCATAGATTCCATCGCTGGGTGTGAGTTGTTATCGTTCATTGATGCATATTCTAGTTTCCACCAGATACCTCTGAACCCAAGTGATCAAATAAAGACTGCGTTTATCACCCCGTATGGGGCTTATTGCTATCGCACCATGCCTTTTGGTTTACGTAATGCAGGGACAACGTACCAGAGATGTATGCAAAAATGTTTGCATGACCAAATTGGTCAAAATGTGCAGGTGTATGTGGATGATGTTGTGATAAAGACCAAGGAAAGCAAAACGCTCCTTGACGATATCAGGCAGACGTTCGCGAACCTAAGGAGGTTCCGGATGAAGCTTAACCCGGAAAAATGTACCTTCGGTGTCCCGGCTGGAAAATTACTCGGATTCCTCGTCTCCAGCCGAGGTATTGAAGTCAATCCAACTAAAATCCGGGCCATAGAGCGAATGGAACTACCGAAGTGTCTTAACGATGTCCATAAGTTCACTGGTTGCCTGGCATCGTTAAGTCGGTTTGTATGTCGGTTGGGAGAGAAGGCACTGCCTCTCTATCAACTCATGAAAAAGTCGGACAAGTTCATTTGGACGCCGCAGACCAATGAAGCCTTTGCTCAATTAAAGAAAATGTTAGCCACTGCACAATTGTTAGCCTCTCCACTACCAAAGGAGCCAATGTTGCTCTATATAGCCGCAACCAACCGAGTTGTAAGTGTAGTAATTGTGGTAGAGCGCGACGAAGAGGGTAAGTCGGTGCAAAGGCCAGTGTATTACCTAAGCGAGGTATTATATACATCAAAGCAGAACTATCCTCATTATCAGAAGGTGGCATACGGTGTGTATATGGCAGCTAAGAAGCTGAAACACTATTTCGAGGAGCACCCAATCAAGGTAATATGTGAAGCTCCCATATATGAGATAATGAGTAACAAAGATGCAAGTGGCAGAATTGCAAAATGGGCAATTGAACAAGCTCCCTATGCGCCACAATATGACAGAAGAGAAGCAATCAAATCTCAGGCTGTGGCGGACTTTTTTGTGGATTGGGCCGAGGTGCAATATGAGCCACCAATACCAGATCCAAACTACTGGAGAATGCACTTTGACGGGTCAAAAACAAAAACCGGGTTAGGTGCCGGAGTTGTGCTTACCTCGCCAAAGAAAGACCAGCTGAAATATGTGCTGCAGATCCACTTCACTGCATCAAACAACATCGCAGAATACGAGGCACTTGTACATGGGCTCAAAGTGGCAAAGGAGATTGGAATACGTCGGATCCAATGCTTCGATGACTCGGATCTTGTAGTCCATCAAGTTTCCGGGCAATGGGATGCTTTGGATGCAAACATGGCATTATACAGATTTCATGTGCAGAAGATATCTGGTTATTTTGAGGGATGCGAATTTCACCATATACCTCGGGTGGAAAATGAGGCTGCCGACGTATTGTCGAATCTCGGTTCAACCAGACAAGCAATTCCACCGGGTGTAGCATTAGAGCACCTCAGAAAACCATCTATCAGGCCATCCCCAGAGTCCGACTCAATTTTTATCCTGGCAAATCCGGAATCAGAGGCTGTGCCCATGGACATTGATGTGGGGAGCGATACGCAAAACCCATGGACTGCCTTGGCAAACTCGGGGACTGCCTCGGCAAACTCGGGGACTGCACAGCGTGATCCGGTAGAAGTTATGCCGGTGGATCAGATGGAAATTGATGAAGATGTGTTCCCCATGCGAGCGGTACCAGCTTGGGCGTTGCCCATATTCCAATTCCTAAAAGATGGAACTTTACCCGCTGGGGAAGTGCTTTCCAGGCAAACTCAGAGGAGAGCAAAAGCATACACGATCATCAATTCCGAGCTATACAAAAGGAGTGTGACTAATGTCCTCCAGCGATGTGTTGACCCGGAAGAAGGGCTTGACATCCTCCGAGATATACATCAAGGAGAATGTGGGCATCATGCCTCATCCAGAGCCTTGGAAGCAAAAGCTTTTCGGCATGGGTTTTACTGGCCAAGTGCCTTGGAATAAGCAGAAGATCTGGTGAGAAAATGCAATGGCTGTCAGAGATATGCGACAAAGACACATATGTCAATGTCAGAGCTCAAGACCATACCAATCACCTGGCCATTTGCCGTATGGTGTTTGGACATGGTTGGCCCATTCAAACCAGCGAGGGGAAATATGACTCACATTTTGGTCATGGTTGATAAATTTACAAAGTGGATTGAAGTAAAGCCAATAAGAAAATGTGATGGAGCTACGACCGTGACATTTCTCAAAGACATCATCTTGAGATACGGTTATCCTCACAGTATCATAACAGATAATGGCACAAATTTTGCTGAAGGAGCATTCGCACGATTCTGCCAGGATAAGAAGATCCGGCTGGACATTGCCTCGGTAGCCCACCCCGCATCGAACGTACAAGTGGAGAGATCCAACGGATTAGTGTTATCCGGGATAAAACCCCGGCCCATTGAGCCGCTGCAAAGATCAGCGGGGTGCTGCATAGAAGAACTACCAACGGTATTGTGGAGTTTAAGAACAACTCCGAATCGATCAACATGCTATACGCCATTATTTCTGGTATATGGGGCAGAAGCTGTATTACCAGCCGACATAGAGCATGACTCGCCTAGGGTCACCCAATACACAGAAGCCGAAGTGCAAGAAGCCCAGCAAAATGATGTTGATCTGCTGGAAGATGCGAGAGAATTGGCTTTGTCCAGATCCGCCATATATCAACAAAATCTCCGATGCTATCATAGCCGGAAAGTAAACCCCCAAGTCTTCCGGGAAGGTGATTTGGTACTCCGGTTGGTACAACATATTGCTGACATGCATAAGTTATCCCCCCATGGGAAGGGCCATTCATTGTGAGCAAAGCATTGCACAATGATTCTTATTATCTTATCGATGCAAAACCACAGGAGAAGAACAAGGCGGACAGGGCCGGCGAGGAATCTAAGCGTCCATGGAATGTAGCTCTACTTCGTCCTTTCTATACTTAGCAGAGAAGTGTATGTATCCGAATCTCTCATATGTCGGTATGTATGCCGGCAATGATCTTATCAATGAAATCTTGGCACCTCGAGCAGTAAGTCGGGGACTGCCTTAGTAATTTTAGTTGTCTTCTATATTTACTATTTATATGTCGGCTGGCGTAAGTTGCTTCTACTTAGGCTGGATTAGTAGTGTGTGAGCACCAAAAACTTAACTCTTCGACCTGCTGCTGTCCAGCAAGATTTGGCTTCATGGCAAGCAATAGAACAGGTTTGGAATTGCATAGTGATGGCTCAATGCACGGTGCCCAGAAAAATGCTTGATGGCGGTGTTGATGTAGAGCTCGTTGGGAACCCCAAGAGGAAGGTATAATGAGCACAGCAGCAAGTTTCCCTCAGTTATGAAACGAAGGTTTAATCGAACCAGTAGGAGCAAGGAAACACCTCAAAGGTGTTACTAGCTGAGCTTTGGTAGGGCGCACTACCGGTGCTAGTAGCAACGTGGAGACCTGCACAACACAACCACAGAACTTTGTCCCCAACTTGCGATGAGGTTGTCAATCTCACCGTGTTTTGCGGAAAACAAAGGATTAAACGTATCGAATGGAAAGAAGTAAAAGTTTGCAGAAAGAAAACACAAACCAGAAACAGTTTATAGATTGTATGTAAAGTAAAGGACCGGGATCCATAGTTCACTAGAGGTGGCTCTCCTTAAGATAGATAACATGCTGGGTGAACAAATTACAGCGGG
Source organism: Avena eriantha (assembly GCA_910589775.1). NCBI lineage: Eukaryota > Viridiplantae > Streptophyta > Magnoliopsida > Poales > Poaceae > Avena > Avena eriantha. Next base: position 403,841,411 of record OU342746.1, on the reverse strand, counting down.
GCAATTGACAAACATCGAGAAAGCAATACATGCATATACTAATCATCTTGACTCATTTGGAACTTGATTGGGCATTACAACATTATACATAGACCGCCATCCAACTGCATCTATGACTAATAATCCACCTTCAGGTTATCATCCGAACCCCCTCTAGTATTAAGTTGCAAGGAACAGATTATTGCTTTAGGAACTACGTGTAAAGTAAACAATATGATTGTTCTATGAACAAAGGATTGTTGTTTTCTCCCTAGTAGCAACAACACATCTAGTACCTTAGAGATTTCTGTCACTTCCCCAGATTACCAGAGGCATGAACCCACTATCGAGCATAAATACTAACTCTTGGAGTTGCTAGCATCTACTTGGCCAAGATAGCTACTAACAACGGAAAGCATGCAAGATCTCAAATAACAAAGACATGATAGAATCAATAATCAATCTGAAATAGCATCTCAATATCCATCGGATCCCCGCAAACACAACACCAGAATTACAAATAGATGATCTTGATCATGAACGGAGCTCACAAGATCTAGACATGAAAGCACAAAGGAGGAGAACCAACCATCTAGCTACTACATGGACCCGTAGTCTAGAGATGAAGTACTCACGCATCACACCGGAGGCTTGCATGGTGATGAAGAAGGCCTCCAGGGTAAATTCCCCTCTCCGGCAGGGTGCCGGGAAGAGCTTCAGATCCCCCCGATCTAGGGACAGAGACGACGGCGGCTACAGACTCTTTCGTGGATTTTTGATCGGGTACTTAGGGTTTACGTCCCGAGGGCATCTTATAGTCGGAAGGGGAGGCCGAGGGGGTGCCAGGGCTGGCCACACCACCCCCGGAGCGGGCCAGGCCTGGCCACGTGGCCAGGTGGTGTGGACGTCCTCTGGCCCTTCTCCGTCTCGTATTCTGGCACTTGATCCCTTCCGGAAAAATAGGCACTTTGGCTTTTGTCCCGTCCAATTCCGAGAATATTCATTTTCTGACTTTTCTGGAACCAAAAACAACAGAAAACAGGCAGCTGACACTGTGGCTCTTGTTAATAGGTTAGTCCAAGAAATCGTAATAAAAATAGTCCAAAGTTGGAACAAAACACAAGAAAGTGGATAAAACCAAGCATGGAACATCAAAAAATTATAGATACATTTGCAATGTATCAACATCCCCAAGCTTAACTCCTCCTCGTCCTCGAGTAGGTAAGTGATAAAAAGAAATAATTTTTGAGGTGACATGCACCATCAAAACTTGATCAAAGTATTTGCAAAACTCAAAGCTGGGATCATAGTACTTCAATCATAACATGAAAGACAAAGTTCTAGCAATAAGCAAAGAAACTATGATACAACATGAAAAGGTACAAACAAAAGATTCATGAATAACATGCTTTGCAAGACGTTTGTTTTTTTCACATAAAGAAAACATAGCATAATAGTATTCAGCTTGTCCCTCAATAGAGTAGCAAATATAAATGCATAGGACACCTTCAAAGTTTCATAAGAGTGACTAGATACAATAGTTTCAAACAAGCAATAACAAGTTATGCATCAATCAACTAGTCTTGGGACAATGCACATAGAACTAAGAATGGCCACTATGCTCTCAAAGTAGTGCATAAAGATAGAAGGTGGAGACTCAATATAATGGTGGAAGAAAAGCCTTTGTAAAAGGAAGTAGGGATTCAAGTCTCATAAAGAGCTTCCAAAAATTATGGTACTTATAGCTTTCAGCTCTCATTGCCCCTATCATAAGCATGTTGAAGGTGATTAAGGTTAAAGTGACACAACTAAGAGGATATGCTTGACAAGTTATAAACCGAAATCTCATGCCACTTACTTACGAAGACTGATCCTCATGCTACTCAACTTCAGTCACGAGTAAGCTCTTGTCATTGTAAGTATATGTGTATCATTAAGAACCGCCAACGGGGTACCCCTTGCACATGATACGGGAGCTTTCCCATAACCAAAATGACAAGGCAAGCTGACAATGAGCATCTCAGCAATCTTTTTATTTGCTATTTGCATAGGTTTTTATTGAGGATGCTTCATAGAGTGCTCATTATGGTGATGCTGCAAGTTTCCACCATGATTAGACATGGCTTAGGCTAGCGACCCAGGCATTTCTCTAACACATATACAAAGAATACTAAGCATAAATCCAAAACAATATCAAGCATGGCATGACAAAGCATGGCCACAGTCAAAAACGAGCTCTTTTTACCACATAAGCTTAAACTTTCCTAATCTTTTTCAAACCAAACCAAACTATTTGTAAACCAAAGTGTGAAAGAGGGGGTCCAACCAACTTATTCATAAAACTAAGCAAACCAAGCAAACTAAAAACCAAAACGAAAATGAAAAAGAAGACGCTCCAAGAAAAACACAACTGTGCACGAAACAATAAAAATGAAGCGTTTGGAAGAAACCTGGGATTTTTATTGATGAAGAAGGGGATGCCTTGGGCATCCCCAAGCTTTGACGCTTGTAATTCTTGGATATTTCTTGGGGTGCCACGCGTGGCATCCCCAAGCTTGAGCTTTAGTCCATCCTTCATCTCATTACTCATTCTTTCCATACACCTAAAAATTTCCCTTCATACAAAACTTCACACAATCTCATTAGCAACATTAGTGCACTTTAGATAAATAAGTCTCAAGGTTCAGTTATAACACCAAATAAACTTCCATTAGAACACTACCTACTGTAGCACTTCCCTCAAAAATCTCAATTCCCCAAAGGAACTCAAGAAGGAACTAACAAGAAGAAAATGGCAGAAATCTGTCAAAACAGACCAGCAGGTAAAGACGAATTATTTCGAAGACCTTCTGTTGCTCAAATCAAAAAGTGTTGAACTAACTAAAGTTAGATAACAACCTGGGGCAGAAGCGCAAAACATTACAGCTCAATCCGACGTACAGAGCTCTCTCAGGAATTTTTACGGTGAAGCACAGAAATCTGTTTCGGGACAGCAACTTTCCCAATCATTACTTCACTCTCATTAGAGGTTACTCTTGGCACAAAAAGCAAATAAAAAGGATAAGGAGAGGTTATTATAGAGGTAATAACTTCCAAGACTCAACTAAAACTCTTGGGTTATCTCCCAACAAGTACTTTTCTTTAACGCCTTTAAGTTAGGCATAAGAACCAAAGAAAGAATCAAGTGTTCTCAAATGAAGAAGCATTAAGATCAATACCAAAAATATTTTCAACAAGGCAAGGTATATCATCCAAATAAGTTCGAGAGGATCCTCTCTCAATGCTCTTGGGTTCACTATTCTCATCAAAAGGGTTTGCAGGAACAATCCAATCAAGATTCTTTTCTATGGCATCATGTATTGCTACTAGTTTAAAGGGTATTGGTATCTTAGGTTCCTCCCCATTAGGTTCGGTTTTGTTCATCTTTTCTCGTGTACCAACAACATCTACACATGAGCCTAGCATATTGAAATGTTCAAAAACTTTTCTAGCTTCCTTGGCAACATCATAGAACTCCTTAAACAAAGTTTCTAGAATAAAATCCCTCTTTTCAGGATCCTCAATTTCTTTAAGCTTAAGAAACATTGCTTGCATTAAGGGGTTGAGGTTAACAAACCTAGAGTCTAACATGTGAATTAAAGAAGCTGCAACAATCTCATAGTTTGGAGCAAGTTCTACAAGGGATCTATCCTCAGTATCTTCATGTTTGCTAACATGATTAAAGAATTCTTCAATATTGTCCTTCCCAATTATAGAACCACTCCCAATTGGAAGGTCTTTCATGGTGAATGTAGGGATCAACATGGTGAGCTAAGGGAGAGGTGAAAACTAAAGGAGACTTAATTTTTGTGTGTTTTCAAATAAGAAATCAAAACAAGTAAAACTATTTTTTTTGTGTTTTTTGAAGAACAAAACAAGCAAACAAAGCAAAAGGAAACTAAGCAAAACAAAAACAACAAAGTAAAGAGATTGGTTATGAGGGAATCCCCTTGTGAAGATGTCCTTGACTCCCCGGCAACGGCGCCAGAAAAATGCTTGATGGCTCAATGCACGGCGCCCAGAAAAATGCTTGATGGCGGTGTTGATGTAGAGCTCGTTGGGAACCCCAAGAGGAAGGTATGATGAGCACAGCAGCAAGTTTCCCTCAGTTATGAAACCAAGGTTAATCAAACCAGTAGGAGCAAGGAAACACCTCAAAGGTGTTACTAGCTGAGTTTTGCAGGGCGCACTACCGGTGCTAGTAGCAACGTGGAGACCTGCACAACACAACCACAAAACTTTGTCCCCAACTTGCGATGAGGTTGTCAATCTCACCGTGTTTTGCGGAAAACAAAGGATTAAACGTATCGAATGGAAAGAAGTAAAAGTTTGCAGAAGGAAAACACAAAGCAGAATTGTTTAAAGATTGTATGTAAAGTAAAGGACCGGGATCCATAGTTCACTAGAGGTGGCTCTCTTTAAGATAGATAACATGCTGGGTGCACAAATTACAGCGGGGCAATTGACAAACACCGAGAAACCAATACATGCATATACTAATCATCTTGACTCCTTTGAGACTTGATTGGGCATTACAACATAATACATAGACCGCCATCCAACTGCATCTATGACTAATAATCCACCTTCAGGTTATCATCCGAACCCCATCCAGTATTAAGTTGCAAGCAACAGATTATTGCTTTACGAACTGCGTGTAAAGTAAACAATACGATTGTTCTATGAACAAAGGATTGTTGTTTTCTCCCTAGTAGCAACATCACATCTAGTACCTTAGAGATTTCTGTCACTTCCCCAGATTACCAGAGGCATGAACCCACTATCGAGCATAAATACTAATAGTTGCTAGCATCTACTTGGCCAAGATAGCTACTAACAACGGAAAGCATGCAAGATCTCAAATAACAAAGACATGATAGAATCAATAATCAATCTGAAATAGCATCTCAATATCCATCGGATCCCCGCAAACACAACATGTAAGAATTACAAATAGATGATCTTGATCATGAACGGAGCTCACAAGATCTAAACATGAAAGCACAAAGGAGGAGAAACCAGCCATCTAGCTACTACATGGATCCGTAGTCCAAGGATGAACTACTCATGCATCACACCGAAGGCTTGCATGGTGATGAAGAAGGCCTCCAGGGTGAATTCCCTTCTTCGGCAGGGTGCCGGGAGGAGCTTCAGATCCCACCCCCGATCTAGGGACAGAGACGACGGCGGCTATAGACTCTTTCATGGATTTTTGATCGGGTACTTAGTGTTTACGTCCCGAGGGCATCTTATAGTTGGAAGGGGAGGCCGAGGGGGTGCCAGGGCTGGCCACACCACCCCCTGGCGCGGGCCAGTCCTGGCCGCGCGGCCAGGTGGTGTGGCCGCCCTCTGGCCCTTCTCCCTCTCGTATTCTGGCACTTGATCCCTTCCGGAAAAATAGGCACTTTGGCTTTTGTCCCGTCCAATTCCGAGAATATTCATTTTCTGACTTTTCTAGAACCAAAAACAACAGAAAACATGCAGCTGGCACTGTGGCTCTTGTTAATAGGTTATTCCAAGAAATCATAATAAAAGTACTCCAAAGTTGGAACAAAACACAAGAAAGTGGATAAAACCAAGCATGGAACATCAAAAATTATAGATACATTTGCAATGTATCACGTAGCACATGAAAAACGACTAAGGAAAGGAACTTAATCGAGCCGATGTTTGTTTTTTGGACTGACCTTGTGTTTAATTTCGATTTATTATGCTGAATTATTTTGAGCTAATCCTAAAGTTTCCAAGTATTGTTAAGGCAATTTTTGAAGCTCGGCCTCGTAAGTCATAAAACCGAACCAAGGTAGACATGAGACGAGCCAAGAGATTGAATGAACAAGAAAATGAAACTCGGGGACTATGCCCAAGTTAATCCGGCATAAAAACTTAGTAGCAAAATATCACTTGTGTGCTTGATACAATTGCACCCGGCATACCGGGGATCTGATGAAATTTAAAGTGTTTGCAATCAAGGAGCAGCGGGAGGAGGTAATTCGGCGCCAGGAGGTGCAGCCCCAGCCTCGGCTTCGGAATCATCTGCGTCTTCCTCGACGTCTGAGGCTTCGTCTTCTTCGTCCTCACCCGAACCATCTTAGTCAGCGGTGCCAAGGAAGCTTGGACCCTCATTCCACGGATGAATGGGGGCATATTCAATAAGGCTATGGGCGCAAGCCTTACGCTGAGCAATCCACTCCGAGTCGCTGGACCATCTGGATCCGGTGCGCATGCGCGCTAGGAGTTTGAGATCAATCTTCTCGTACCACGTAAGCACATAGTGAAGAACGATCTCAGCTCCGGCGCGTCCAACATATTCTCTCCAGAGATCGAGCTGAGTCTCGCATTCCTTAAGCCGGGAAAAAAGAACAGCCAGATTCTCCGGAGTATCTTCTTCAGGCCAAAAGGCATTGAAGATCCGGATTACTACATCCAAGATATCCTTGCCGTAGTTCCTCATGGTCTCGACTCGGGAGGACAAGCTAACTATCAAGTCTTCGAGATCGAGAGGGATGGCGTGAGGCTAGATGGAGTACCCCTTTGCCTGCGGAACTTGGTAACGGCATTGAATGCAATGACTTTGCTCTTTGGGAATTTGCCTAAGAAAATAAGACAGGTGGAGTAAGTAAAGGAAGTAGACCCGGAAAGATCAATGTCAAAAAAAAAGGAAAGATCAACGTCGGTTGAAGGAAAAGAACTTACTAGAGATATGGCTATGAACCCGGGTTAGCTCCTTGGTGCAGTTGTCGCGCCTCTCCTGGAGTTGCACAAGTTCAGCGCTGGCCGACTCAAGCTTGACGTTGGCCTCCATAAGCAATTCTTGATCCTTAGCAATCTGGAGGTTGAGGCGCTCGCGCACTTCAGTAAAGTCCTGGCCAGCTTTTTGAAGTTTGGTTTGGTGATGTGCTTTCCGTTTCTTCATATCTACCTTGAGCTTGGCAATCTCATCATCTTTAGTTCAGAGGAGGGCAAGCTCATCATCTTTCTTTTTAAGTTCAGCCTGATGCTGCCCTGCTTGTTCGAGAAAATTCAGCATCATATCAGGCATGGGCATACTATCTTCAAGAGATGCTGAAATAGTTTGTTGACCCGGCAAAGCCGAGGTATGAATATTTGCTGAGCTAAGAAGAAAAGAGGATAGGGCGCAGAGAGAGATTGAGCAAAAATGACTCACCCTTGATTTGCTCCAAGTTTTTTCTCATGATGGTATTCTCAGCTTCCACCCCAGCTGCGAAAACCGAATGATGGGTCAATTCGGTAGAAAAAGATGAACGAAAATGGAAAAATACCGAGGAAGAAACTTACCCCTTTTCTCGTGTTCAGCGAGAAGTGCATTATGTTTTGCGCGCAGCATCTTGTGAGTGTCAAGGAGACGCTGAAACTCAGCACTCCGACGATTAGTGGTGACATGAAAGAGCAAAGATGGACATCTTAGTCTTGTGCATATTCGAAGTGTACAAGATCCGGGCCAAGTGGAATTTAACCCGGCTCTAGGTGTGTGCATATTAGAAGTGGACAAGATTCGGGCCAAGTGGAACTTAACCTGGCTCTAGGTGTGTGCATATTCGAAGTGTACAAAATCTGGGCCAAGTGGAACTTAACCCGGCTCTAGGTGTGTGCATATTCGAAGTGTACAAGATCCGGTCCAAGTGGAACTTAACCCGGCTCTAGGTGTGTGCATATTCGAAGTGTACAAGATCCGGGCCAAGTGGAACTTAACCCGGCTCTAGGTGTGTGCATATTCGAAGTGTACAAAATCCGGGCCAAGTGGAACTTAACCTGGCTCTAGGTGTGTGCATATTCGAAGTTATCAAGGAGCTACGTTAGTTTTCTAAGGAGCATCCGGCCGAGTAATAAGTTACTCCCCCGGAGGCTCGGGGACTAATGGCTATGTCAATAATATCTACAACTTGTTAAGGAAAAGACGAAGTAATGTACCTCCATCATCTGACCCGCAAGATTAATTGCCTTGGCGGCAGTATTCATCTGCGCAGCAAATTCGGCGAGACCGAACTTCGCCGGGAGATCGTCGTTGTGGACAAACTCCACCTTGTTCCAGTTATTTACAAACTCGATCAAGGTCGGAGGGTATCGTTCGCCGCTAGGAATGTGGGGCGCCACTAAACCCTTGGCATGCGCTTCCCTCCTCTCAACTTGGGCAAGGGCCAGACTGGTGTGCAAAACAAGTTGCGCATCAGCTGGCTCGGCAGGGGCGTCCTTCGGCGGTGGAGTCTTTTTTGGGAGCATGGACGCGAGTGTGCGCTATCCAGCCTTGATGGACGCTACCCTGGTGGCCTCAGGAGCCTTTTTTCCCTTAGGCTGCTACTGAGAAGTTGAGGTTGCTGCAGCAGATTTACCTTGGGAGCTACCTTGGTGCTTTCTCGCCGAGCCTTGGAAGACTCGGACGAGGCGGACGAGCTTGGTGCTGCTGATGTTGCTTTTGCTGTTGCTGCTGGTGCTGGAGTTGGTCTGGTGCTGGCGCTGATTTCTACTTCGGCGGAGGTGCTGAGGGAACCTCAGATGAAGCTGGTTGCGGCAGAGCCGAAGTAGTGGTTGTTGCTGCCTCGACAGAGCCAGTTTCCCCGCTCCGAAGTTGCCCTCCTCTTGACGAGGTGGGCTGGAACCAGGAGCAGCCGCTGAACCCTCTAGAATGGGGCTCAACGGGCATGAATCGTCACCACGAGGGGGAGAAGGGATGTGTCGGAGCGGCGAGGTAATGCCGGATCCACTCTGTGGGACCTGCCGAATCAAATAATGTATGATAAGAAAGTATAACAAAAGAAGAACAAGTGAATGGCAAAGGGACAAGAGGCTTACTCATCCGAGGTCAGGGGATCTTTGGGCTTCCGAACCCTCCGAGTTGTGGCCTTGGTTGCGGGCTTGGTAGCGGTTTTGTCCCCGGATTTCTTCTGCCTTTTAGCTGGCTGAGAAGGTCCGGAGGAGGATGCGGAGGCAGCTCCCCTCTTCTTCTTCGGCACAACCGGGACAGGATCACCCACGGCAAGGGTAGGGTCTTCATGGATCTGCCCACTGGGGTTAGCTGATGCCGGAAAAGCATAAGAAAGGGGGACAGCGTCAAATGCTTCCATCACCTCAACATCCGAATCATCTTCGTCGTCGGGCCAATCTCTAATGGAAGAGAGTTTACCGGTGGGTCGCTTGGTCGCATCGGACATCGGGAGGAACATCTCCTGATCCGGTTCCTCCTCGTCCGAGGTATCCCGGTCAGGCGCCCATTTGAGGGAGGGCTCGGTGCCATCCTCGATGGTTTGCTGAAGAAATAGCCAAGGGAAAGAAAAGGCAACAGGATTAAAACCTACAACAAAAGACCGAGATATGGTTAGATTCAGAAAAAATTTGGGGCACAAGACTTACCGAAGGAGGAAGCCTATCTCGGCAAAAGTGTTCAATTCCCCACGTCCACTCAGAAGAGAAGTTTTTGTGGGGGGTGAAGAGGGCCTTGACCCGGCGGTAAATCTCGGTATTGCTTAACTCGAACGAGGAGGTCCGGTTGGGGTCGCGGCCCCAGCTCATATGACAGAGTTTATGTGAGCGTTTCTAGAGGGGAGAGATCCGGTTGCAAACAAACGTGATCATTGCGTCTTCATTGCGCAATCCCTGATCCTTCAGCTCCTGAAACCTCTTCTTAACCTGGTTCACCAAGGCAGTGGGCTTCTTGGGGACCGTGTCCCATAAATTCGGGTTGGGAGTACCCGGAGCATAGGGGCGCAGCCGGATCAGATCTTCGGTGGTGCTGTTCCGGACATAGAAGAAAGTCCGGGCCCATCCCTTGCAATAGTCAAGCCCTGTGACTCGGGGGAATATGGACTGCTTCTAGGGACAGATTGACGCAGCGCCGAACTGCATGAGCTGTTTGTCCTCCGGATTGAGCTCTACGTTCGGAATCACGTTTCGGCAGAGGCCAAAGAACCGGATCCAGAGCTCCTTCGTGGGCCATAATCCAGCATAACCTTCGATGGTGGAGGCAAAGGCGGAGAGAGACGTGATGGCATTAGCCGGAAGATGGTGTGGCTGAAGCTCATATGTGTTTAGCCAGTCGTGGAAGAAATCACTAACTGGGAGACCAAATCCGCGTTGGAAGTGAGATAGGAACACCACATACTCACCCGGATTGGGTGAGGGGGCAAGCTCGGCGGCAGCAAGGCGTGCGGTGATGCCCTCCGGGATGCGCTTGGTGCGATACAGCCAATCTAGGTCATCCTGGCAGACCCAGGATCCGACCCACACGCCGCGGTCGACGTTCGCCGCGTCTTCTTCCATCTCCTGCTCTGTGATGGTGAGTTCCTCCTCAGTCATCTCAAGGTCACTCCCCTCACTTGCGCTAGCGGCGGTGGGAGGCAGTGGCCTGGACTGGCAGGGACCCGTGGCGGAGGAGATGCGCGGAGGCGGCGGCGATGCTGGTGCACGAGGAAGCAGTGCAGCAGCGGCGCAGCTACTCAGGTGCGGTGGCGGCGGCGCTGTCGCTGGAGAAGATGAGGAAGAAGCAGAGGCAGAGTGGCGCGGAAGTGGGGAAAGAACCCAGGGGGCACACCCCTCTCCTATTTAACCACTCCCATAATGGGGTAGTGGGATCGCGTTTTGCGGGCGAGCCACACGGTGTGGCCGTGTATGGTCCGGATCAACCAATCAGCGACGAGCCACACGAAGGGCCACAGGGCGCAGCGGATCCCATGATGTGACGTTATGATACAGTTAATGAGGAGGCAGGCACGACGTGACGTGTGCAATAGTAACTTCTAACAATAACTGCGGCGGTTACTGTTGTTGGCCCTTAAAATGAGGTGAAGTAATGATTAGCCTCCATGTGGGGAAGCGTATGAGAGAAGGAATAATGACCCGGATGGGTATGAGGTAACCCGGCCTGCAAGTAAAAACTTAGAATGTGCCAAGGGAAAGTAAACCCATGGAATCCGAGATAGGAGGTAACTCGGAAAAGAGAACCAGAGGCTCGATAAAATTGAACCTGTTGTGGCCTTAGCGGCTAAGGCAGCTAAGACCGCACCAACTTCGCGGACTAATGTTGGGGGATACCCCCGGGTAGGGTCACGCCGGGGTATAAAGACCAAGTTAGCCGAGGTATGGCAAGGTCAAAGCGGATGCTGGCCGAGTCACCTCAAGGCAGGACGAATCACGGGGTAACCCGGACTAGGGGATGTCCACCTAACTGAGTCTCAGCCGACTTATATCGTAAGTCGGTGAGATGTATTTAACTTGTATGCAGGAACAGGTGTGGCCGGATCAACTATGTAGGATCCGGGTTATATCAAGCTTGTAGGAGAAGGAAGGTATCTCGCTGGTCAAACGTGACCACTGTACGCAGAGCATGAGCGAAGCGCACAGAGGCCAGGACCACCGAGGCATGGCCGACAAAGGTGACGAAGCCTGTGTCGGATGACGCGGGCGCCGCAGAGGCTCACGTAGCCTCTGCATGGATGACGCTGGGTTAAAGTAACCCGGTCGGCTTACTATTTTGGAAGGAGGCATATTCCTTGGAATATTCCTCCACGTATGCCCTAATTGGAGACCTAGCCACCCCTATATAAGGAGGGCTAGGGCCTCTGTAGAAGAGGTGGATCTCGAGTTGGTTGAGTTTTACTTGGTTCCTGAGGGCTAGCTAGCGGTGAGAGTAAGAGAGTTCCTTCTTCCTCCTCTCTCTAATACAGCTCAAGGAGTACTTGTAATCTATGAAGGTGAATCAAATACAAATATTCCGTGTGTGGAATCACCACACTATCCCTCCCTGGATTCCCCTAGTGCATTTAGTCCACACCTTTAGCCTATCCATGGCATCTGTCGTGACACCACCACGACACTTTCCGTTGTTAGTAGCTATCTTGGCCAAGTAGGTGCTAGCAACTCCAAGAGGTAGTATTTATGCTCAATAGTGGGTTCATGCCTCTAGTAATCTGGGGAAGTGACAGAAATCTCTAAGGTACTAGATGTGTTGTTTCTACTAGGGAGAAAATAGCAATCCTTTGTTCATAGAATAATCGTATTGTTTACTTTACACGCAATGCGTAATGCAATTATCTGTTGCTTGCAACTTAATACTGGAGGAGGTTCGGATGATAACCTGAAGGTGGATTATTAGTCATAGATGAAGTTGGATTACGGTCTATGTATAATGTTGTAATGCCCAATCAAATCTCAAAGGAGTCAAGGTGATTAGTATATGCATGTATGCTTTCTCGATGTTTGTCAATTGCCCCGCTATAATTTGTTCACCCAACATGTCATCTATCTTAAGGAGAGCCACCACTACTGAACTATGGACCCCGGTCCTTTCTTTTATCATCAATCTACAACTGTTTACTACTTTCTGTTTACCTTCTGCAAGCTTTTACTTTCTTCCACACATTACATCGAATCCTTTGTTTTCAGCAAAACCGTTGAGATTAACAACCTCACTGTAAGTTGGGGGCAAAGTTCTATGGTTGTGTTGTGCAGGATTGCAAGTTGGCAACAACACCTTGGAGGTGTTTCCTTGCTCCTACTGGTTCGATAACCTTGGTTTCATAACTGAGGGAAACTTACTGCTGTGCTCATCATACCTTTCTCTTGGGGTTCCCCAACAAGCTCGTTATTACATGAGTCAGCAAGTACTTTTCTGGCACCGTTGCCAGGGAGTCAAGGACATCTTCACAAGGGGAGTCCCTCATAACCAATCTCTTTACTTTGTTGTTTTTGTTTTGCTTAGTTTATTTTGCTTTGTTGCTTGTTTCTTTATCAAAGAACACAAAAAAATACTAGTACTAGTTTGCCTTCTTTATTAAAAACACACAAAAAATTAAGTCTTTCTATAGTTGCTACCTCTTTCTTAGCTCACCATGTTGATCCCTAATTTCACCCTGAAAGACCTTTCAATAGGTAGTGGCTCTATAATTGGAAAATATAATATTGAAGAATTCTTTAATCATGTTAGTAAGCATGAGGATATTGAGGATAGATCCCTTGCAGAACTTGCTCCAAATTATGAAATTGATGCAGCTTCTTTAGTTCACATGTTGGAAGCTAGGTTTGTTAACCTTAATCCCTTAATGCAAGTAATGTTTCTTAAACTTAAGGAAGTTGAGGACCCTAAAAAGAGGGATTTTATTCTAGAAACCTTGCTTAAGGAATTCTATGATGTTGCCAAGGTAGTTAGAAAAGTGTTGGAATGCTTTAATATTCTAGGCTCATGTGTAGATGTTGTTGGTACATGAGAAAAAATGAACAAAACCGAACCTAATGGGGAGGAAATTAAGATACCAATACCTTTCAAACTTGTAGCAATGCATGAAGCCATAGAAAAGAATCTTGATTGGATTGCTCCCAAAAACCCGTTTGATGATAATAGTAAACCCAAGAGCATCAAGAGAGGATCCTCTAGAACTTATTTGTATGAGATACCTTGCCTTGTTGAAGATATTTCTGGTATTAATCTTAATGCTTCTTCATTTGAGAACACTTGATTCTTTTTCTTGCTTCTTATGCCTAACTTAAAGGCGTTAAAGAAAAGTACTTATTGGGAGATAACCCAAAAGTTTTAGATGATTCTTGGAAGTTATTACCTCTGTAATAACCGCTCCTTATCCTTTTTATTTGCTTTTTGTGCCAAGAGTAACCTCTAATGAGAGAGAAGTAATGATTGGGAAGTTGCTGTCCTGAAATAGATTTATGTGCTTCACCGTAAAAATTCGTGTAAAATCTCAGTACGTAGTTTGGAGGCGTGATTTTTGTGCTTATGCCTCAGGTTGTTATCTAACTTTCGTTAGTTCAGAACTTTTTGATTTGAGTAACATAAGGTCTTCGAAAAAATTGGTTTTTACATGCTGGTCTGTTTTGATAGATTTCTGCCATTATTTGCATTTGCTTCTTGTTGGTTCCTTTTTTGAGTTCTTTTGGGGAATTAAGATTTTTGAGGGAAGATCTACAGTAGCTTGTGTTTTAATGGAAGTTTTATTGGCGTTGAAACTGAACCTAAAGACTTATTATCTTGAGTGCACTAATGTTGCTAATAAAGATTATGTGAAGTTTCGTATGAAGGAAAACATTCAGGTGTATGGAGAGAATGATGCAATGAGATGAAGAATGGACTAAAGCTCAAGCTTGGGGATGCCACCCCGTGTCACCCCAATAAATATTCAAGAGGTACAAGCGTTAAATCTTGGGGATGCCCAAGGCATCCCCTTCTTCATCAATAAAAATCCCAGGTTTCTTCCAAACACTTCATTTTTATTGTTTCATGCACAGTTGTGTTGTTCTTGGAGCGTCTTCTTTTTCGTTTTCATTTTGGTTTTCATTTGCTTGGTTTTCTTAGTTTTCTGAATAAATTTGTTGGACCCCCTCTTTCATACATTGGTTTTAAATAGTTTGGTTTGGATTGGAAAAGAGTAGGAAAGTTCATGCTTAAGTGGTAAAAGGAGCTTATTTTTGACTGTGGCCAATGCTTCATCATGCCATGCTTGATATTGTTTTGGCTTTATGCTTAGTGATCTTTGCTGTAGCATGACATGTTATAAACAATTGAGATTGCTTAATGTGCCTTGGAAGAATCATGCATTGTTTAAGCGTATTAAAGCATAGTATTGTGGTATTCTTCTTTAATGCTTTATTTGGGTTGACTTGGCGCATGCTCACACCATGTTATGACTATCCCAAGTCACCATAGCCTTTATGATCCTTTATTTTGCGACTTGTAATATCACTTTACGCTTTGATTAATGATGTTTTGTCGCTCTGCATGATTATGGCCATTATTGCTCTCTTAGTTGGTCGCTCCCGGTCTTTTGCTAGCCTCCATAACCAAGTATGAGTTCCACTCATGCATCCAACTCCTAAAACCAAGTTATTCCAAAGAGTCCACCATACCTACCTATTAGCATTTGCTATTCCAAGTATATTCATATTTTTATCTACCTTCCGAATTAAACTTGTTATGAGAAAACTAATGATTAAAGCTCTCACGAACTTGATGGCACACTTTACTTTTATTGCCGTTAATAAACTTGAACCATTGTGTCGTCTATGTTGTATATGCTTGCACTTATATGTTGGGGATTAGCAGAACCATGATGTCATGGGGAACGCTTTCAACATTGCACTTGTACTTTGTACCTAGTTGATATCATGCTCTTTTGTCTATGGATGTCGTCGGTGTGAAATGAAAGGGGAGCTTATAAGTCCATGGAGTTATGTATGTGTGTTAGAGAAACGCCTGGGCTGCTGGTCTAATCCATGTTGTCATGGTGGAAACCTGCAGCGTAACCATAATGAGCTATCTATGAAGCATTCTTCTTATAAAAAAAGAGAGTCAGATATTGAGAAAAAAGGGAAAAATAAAAAAAAGAAATGAGAAAAGAGGAAAGAGAGAAAAAAGCACCATTATCCCATGGTAAATAAGAAGATTGCTGAGATGCTTGTTGTCTGCTTGCCTTGTCATTTTGATATGGGGATTCTTCCGTATCATCGGGCAAGGGGTACCCCGTTGGCGGTTCTCTATGATACACATGTACTTACTATGACAAGAACTTACCGGTAACTAAACTTGAGTAGCATGAGGAGTGCCCCTCGTATTCAAGGGACATGAGATTTCCAACTTATAATTTGGCAAGCATATACTCCATAGTTTGTGCACTTTAACCTTAATCACTTCAAGATGCTTATGATAGGGGCAATGAGAGCTGAAAGCTAAAAAGTACCATAATTTTTGGAAGCTCTTTATGAGACTTGAATCCCTACTTCCTTCTATGAAGGCATTTCTTTTACTTTTATGTTGAGCCTCCACCTTATATCTTTATGCACCTATTTTTAGAGCATAGTGGCCATTCTTAGTTCTATGTGCATTGTCCCAAGACTTGTTGATTGATGCATAACTTTGATATTGCTTGTTCTTAAACTATTTGTATCTAGTCACTCTTATGAACTTTGAAGTTGTCCTATGCATCTATGTTTGCTACTCTATGAGGGGCAAGATGAATGCCACTATGCTATGTTTTCTTTATGTGAAACAAACAAACGTCTTGCAAAGCATTGTTATTCATGAATCTTTTGTTTGTGCCTCTTCATGTTGCAACATAGCTGCTATGTCTTATTGCTAGAACTTTGTCTTTCATGCTATGTTGAAGTACTATGATCCCAGCTATCAATGTTTTACAAATACTTTGATCAATTTTGATGGTGCATGTTACCTCAAAAATTATTCTTTCTTTTAATCACTTACCTACTCGAGGACGAGCAGGAGTTAAGCTTGGGGATGTTGATATGTTGCAAACATATCTATAATTTTTGATGTTCCATGCTTGGTTTTTATCTACTTTCTTATGTTTTGCCCACACTTTGGAGTATTTTTATACACTTTCTTTGACTAACCTATTAACAAGATGCCACAGTGCCAGTTGCCTGTTTTCTGCTGTTTTTGGTTCCAAGAAAGTTAGAAAATGAATATTCTCGAAATTGGACGGGACAAAAGACAAAGTCATTTTTTCACCGAGGGGAACACGAAGCCAGAATATGAGACGGAGAGGGGCCAGAGGGCCACCACACCACCTGGCCGCGAGGCCAGGCCTGGCTTGCGCCAGGGGGTGGTGTGGCCACCTAGGGAACCCCCTTGGCCTCCCCTTTCGCCTATAAGATGCCTCCGATACAGAAATCCTAAGTACCCGATCAATTCCACGAAAGAGTCTGTAGCCGCAGTCATGTCCATCCCTAGATCGGGAGGGATCTGAAGCTCTTCCCGGCACCCTGCTGGAGGGGAGAATTCACCCTGGAGGCCTTCTTCATCACCATGCAAGCCTCCGGTGTGATGCGTGAGTAGTTCATCCTTGGACTACGGGTCCATGTAGTAGCTCGATGGCTGGTTCTTCTCCTTTGTGCTATCATGTTTAGATCTTGTGAGCTCCGTTCATGAGCAAGGTAATCTATTTGTAATCCTACATGTTGTGTTTGTGGGGATCCGATGGATATTGAGATGCTATTTAAGATTGATTATTGATTCTATCATGACTTTGTTGTTTGTGATCTTGCATGCTTTCCGTTGTTATTAGCTATCTTGGCCAAGTAGATGCTAGCAACTCCAAGAGTTAGTATTTATGCTCGATAGTGGGTTCATGCCTCTAGTAATCTGGGGAAGTGACAGAAATCTCTAAGGTACTAGATGTGTTGTTGCTACTAGGGAGAAAACGACAATCCTTTGTTCATAGAACAATCGTATTGTTTACTTTACACGCAATGCGTAATGCAATTATCTATTGCTTGCAACTTAATACTGGAGGGGGTTCAGATGATAACCTGAAGGTGGATTATTAGTCATAGATGCAGTTGGATTACGGTCTATGTATAATGTTGTAATGCCCAATCAAATCTCAAAGGAGTCAAGATGATTAGTATATGCATGTATGCTTTCTCGATGTTTGTCAATTGCCCCGTTGTAATTTGTTCACCCAACATGTCATCTATCTTAAGGAGAGCCACTGATGACCCACAAGTATAGGGGTTGTATCGCAGTATTTTCGATAAGTAAGAGTGTCGAACCCAACGAGGAGCAGAAGGTGTTGGCGAGTGGCTAGGAGCAGGAATTCTCTGTAAATACTTAGCAAACAGATTTTTAGGGTTTTTTGATAATGCAGGTAAATAAAGTACAAGTAAATAAAAGACAATAAGAATAAATGTAGCAAGTGCCCCAATCCTTTCTTTAGAAAAGGACAAGCCGGTTGTATTACTTAGATTATTATCCATTCATGTGTGACAAAAATAAAGAGAAGATATCGGCTCGAGGCATTCCTGCAACCGTGGCGTGCGCCCGTCATGGCGAGGCGATGCGAGGCGTCGCGAGGCGGGCAGCGGGGAGGAGGAGCGCACGTGTATGTCTCTCTCCTTCTCATTCTTTTACCAAGTGGTTTAAGACCCTCCTTATAAGGTGGTGAAACCTTCCTTCGACTAGCAATATGTGACTAAACATTTGTCCCACCTCTTTTCATGCATGAATGGGCCACATGTGCCTCTAGGATTTCAGGAATTATTAAATTTGAAATATGGGATGCGCCATTTAGGCAAAAATTCCAACAATCCCCCACCAGATCCCAGAGGCACACGAAGTTTGCCTTTGGTTCCAAAACATTGTTTATATATTGATACTGCAGTAGATACTGTTAAGTTGAACTTCCACCTAGAGCTTTATGTTCTACTAGGTTGCAACTTAAATAGTGGAATATGCCTTGAACTGCAAGTTTGCTGCGAACCTAGTTTCACCTAAAGTCTTGATCGATACTAGGCTACCGTGGGACTTCCCCGTGGGTGGAGCTTATGCGTCATACTCAATGGCCTTTCATGAGTTTATTAAAGAGCACCCTACTCTCATAGACTGTGATGTTTAACAATCAAACTCATATAGGTGTATTTTTCAAAATATGTTCTGCGGGACAACATCTCTGCTTAAGATAAGCCACTTAGAACACATTAATATAATAAATCAACCTGCCGTGCAGAATAGGAAAGTTTTGCATCTTCATGGAGTGGTGTTTATTAAAGTAGGGATACTTTCCTCTCAGCTAACCAATAGCTTGTCTCTCAATTCTAATTCACGGGATCTTCGGTCACATAGAGTGGTTTACCACTATGGAAAACTCATATTTTGGGTCTCATACTCATCTCCTTCGATGCATTTTCTATCACGTTGCGTGATAGACCCTTTGTGAAGGAATCTGCCAAGTTTTTAGATGTTTGGATATAATCCAATGCAATAACTTCAGAGTTTCTCATTCTCCTGACAGATTGCAGTCTCCTCTTCACAAATCTTGATGTCTTCATATTATCTTTAGAACTATTTACTTTGAAAATCGCAGTTCATCAGGATTGCGGGTCATTTGGAGAACATTGTTGCCTTTGTAGTAGTAGTTGTCTAGGATGCAGAAGGCCAAGCTAGCCGAATGATCCAGACAGCTGCCGGTGTGCCCGCCGGCGGCCGTACTTCATTCTTACAGTAGTGAAGTTGTTGATTCTGGAAAATAAAGAATTCAAATGATCACACTACAATATTTTAATTTCCATTATATTTGTCACAGATTTCACTAGTTCTCTATCATGTACATTCTCCCATCTATCTCTAAAGATGTGACTCTATCATATATCTGAAAAGATACTAAATAATTGACCAATCAACACACCTTTCTATACATTAGGGGGCATGTGAAGAACACCTTGTGGCTCAGGCTCTACCACCATCACCCAAGTTAGCTAGGGTTCTCGGCATACTTACACACATACAAAAGAATGGCAGAATCCCATCATCCATGAGGTCAAGGACGGAGCGCTGCATCGGCGGCGGGGGTGTCGGCCAACAAAAGCCCTTCACTTCGTCGCGGTAGTGTCTGCTCTTATGGAGGAACAACCCATCGTTGTCCTTCTCCCGGATGGACAGCTGCCAGAGCAGGGACGGTCGTGCCTCGCTGGACCGGACCGCCGATGCGTGGGGGCAGTAGTAGAAGGGCCAAGCCGCGTAGGAGGACGGTGGGGGTGGCGGAGGAGCAAGAGATGGCGAGGACTGCCTGGGGGCATCAACGGCGACGCTGGACAGCTGGAGAGGGGCTAGGGCTTGCATGTGGCGGCAATCGGAGGTGCAGGACAACTGCTTCGGAGGGGGAATTGAGCAGGGAGAGGGAGACAACGCTGCATCGGCTAGCGGTAGGGCTGGGGAGGCCGATGAGGAGCCTCAAGAGGCTGGGTTGGGACCACGCACGCTTAAGCTATAGATTAATTAGTACTCGTGTTTCAAAGGGTGGCCTTCCATCCAAGTTCACCAAGTCGTGCCTTATTGAACATATTGCTGGAAGCAGGTTAGTGGCAAAATTTTCTTTTAGTATAACTCTGCGTTTGAAAAGCAACGTATATTTTACCTAAAAATAGGTAACCGAATGCCCAAGAATCTCTCGACTCCATAGAGGATCTATTCTCAAAATTTTCAAATTCTTTAATAGTTGCCTCAGCAGCGAGCATATGCGTTATGCGTATCATAAAAACATTAAGTAATTTTAGACTCATGTCAGAGATTTCATCAATAGCATGGATCATG
The DNA here is from genome assembly GCA_910589775.1 of Avena eriantha. Taxonomy (NCBI): domain Eukaryota; kingdom Viridiplantae; phylum Streptophyta; class Magnoliopsida; order Poales; family Poaceae; genus Avena; species Avena eriantha. The sequence goes on along the minus strand of OU342746.1, from coordinate 403,821,331 downwards.
CAATGCGGCTTCATGAAATCAAATTGAAAGAACTACCAAAATGACATGATTTTTATGACTGACCATTGGGATTTAAGCTCGTGATTCAACACTTCAGGAGAACGGCGTCAACAACGTTTAGTAATAAAACTTGTTTATGCACTTTCTTTTAAAATAGATTTGATGGAACTTAATATAAAATAATTATAATGTAAATCCAAGCTTAATGATACTTGTTTTAAAGTTGTTAAAACCTAATATCATATTGTGTATGATTTAAATAAATACTATTAGAGTTATATTTCAACAAATAATTTAAAGGTAATTACGGCATTATTAAGAAGGCTTTACCATTATTCAATAACTAGGAGCCTTATTCTTAAATAATAATCCACTTTATTATTGTTTCTTTTGAACCATAACATATTTACTTAAGATCAAATATTAAAGTATTACAAATTATTATTTCACAATTTAAATAAAGTGCTGCAACTATTTGCTTAAATGTCTAAAGTATTCAATTAACACATTACTTGTAATTAATTAGAGCATAGTAAATTCTAAAGAAATAGGATTATTATTTGCATACGGATATATGTGAGAGTTATTTATTTTTAACGTCTAAAGATGTTAAATCAAATATAATGAAAAGCAATATATAGAAGTTAAGAATATTTCATTTGAAGAGCTTAGCGTTACTAGAATCATTTGCTATGGCAATTCGGACTTTACCGTGATGTAATAACTCCGTAGCCCACAAGTACATTTGTTGTATACATGGTTGTTGGCCTTCCTAAGATCTCTCGTCGCAAAAATGGATTAAGATCTTCATCTTTGTCGACTCGATCAGTGAATCAAAGTATGTAGCTTTGAATAGCAGTGACGTGCAGACCTGTGTAAACATGTGTGTTGCATCACTCGTGCAGTACAGTGTTCCATCTTCATTCATGAAGCTAACAAGGTAAATATTATCCGATATGAAGTACACGAGAGCCTTACGTAAAATATCAACACCTTTCACCATGACATTGATCCACCAGGCTGGTGTTACCTTCCCAAGAGGTAGGAAATAGTGGCCCAAATCTGGTAATGTGTTCGCTTCTAGCAATTCATGCATCTCATCAAAATACGAATTCCCCATTTCTCTGCTATCTAAAAATGACGAATTTCCTCTGTTTCCTCCAACTAGACAGGAACAATTGATCTTGGCCTTCAAATCTATCAGATCTAACGCTTTAGGACTTCCCAATGACATTGCGTGACGTCCTTGATTTGCAGGGTCCATAATTTTCCAATAACAATAACAGCAATTAATACAATTAATAGAGATTACTAGCGGCAATCTCTACTGCCTAAAAAAAAGAAGTCGCGTTTCGTCTCCGCCGATACGTTGTTGGCTTTGTCCTTCGTCGCTGGATCCAAACCTCCCGCTCGACAAAAAAAAGGTGGGCAGACATGTGGCCCAACCTCTCCACAATCATCGGGCACCCCTCTCCATAGGCCCGACGCCCGAGACCCAAGCCACAGCCCACCTCTCTTGATCATCCGGTCGCCGCGCGCTGCAGATCTATTCCATCACCCGGCAGAAGCTGACTAGAAGATGGAGGAGGGAGCGGCGGACGATAGATTGCGTTCTTCACGGTGCCGGTGGATCCAAGGAGGGACAGTCGTCGCTGTCGTGGGCTCTCGGCCATCTCCACGATGGAGCCAGTACCTCGATGGTCGCAGAACACATACCGAACAGTACGTGTGTTCGTCCTTCATCTCATAGGCGTATTTTCAGCCTCTGCACTGTGTTGGATACTTGACTCTTGCTCTTTTTAACCCCGTGAAAAAATCAGAGCGGACCGGGAGTTCGGAGATCAAGGCTGATCCATGTTGTGAGATTTGGTTCGTCTCCATGGCTGATCCATGCTCGGAGCTTTTCCCTTCAGAACTGGTTGCAGAGATACAAAAAAGTCTATGACTCAGTCTTTCCCTTGAGAATTTTACTTTAGCAAACTGACTCAATTTCTATATTATAGCTGTAGTATCATGTGCAGCCGTGGGGTGTACTTAGAGGATAGATTACGAAATTGCATAGATTCTCATGCATATACTTCATTATAAAGCTGGCTACCATCACTTAGTTAGGATTATCTGAACCTTGTGCAGTAGAATTTGTTTGATGTACTGTTAGGTGAGAACATAGATGAAGTGAGAGTCTGCGAGCTCTAGAGAGATGATATTGTTGGCACAAATGGTTTCACCAAAACAAAAAAAAACGATCTATATTATGCTTGAAAATGATTAATAGGCTGGAATCAAGGTTCTCCCTTTTGGTGGTAAGACTAGAGCACAGAAGAAATTAACATGCCAGCGAGCTTACGATAATCTGTGGGGATTAACATGCTATATAAATTCAGAACCTCGATACTAATGTTGTGGTGACCTCATTTTTTAGGATGCTATTTGGTGATATTCTGCCCATGTAACTAGAATACTCTCTATTTTGACTCATCTTTATTACTTGTCGATAAAGTGAAGTGATCTGATCAGAAAATTCAGCTGAGCATCAAGGCGATTCAGTCAAGTACAGATTTCAACTGGTAATTGAGCAGGAGATGGCAAAGGTTCTCATCAGGTAATGATACTTTTTATAGCAAGATAAGAGGTAATTATATCTTGCATTCATGGACGAATGTCTGGATTGGAGGGTGTACTATTTAGGTACATGCTGTCAAGCCGATGCCACATTTACATGCCTTTTGTTGTAGGGAAATTTACAGTTATGTCAAGCTAATGTCTAATATGTGCAAGATGGCTGGACCAAACAATATATGTACATAAAAAACCAGACCTGCACATGTCAATTCTTATCTGTTTTGGCAGAGATTATAATACTGGTTTTGCTTAATTGACGATATAAGCAGCAACGGTATCATCTTGTTCCTATTATTACTTCGATGAAGCTTGCTTAGTCGACCGATATAAGTAGGCTGCTAATGCCCCGGCGTTGTAGCAGCGCTGGACGAATTTCTTGCCAGTTAGACAAGGATACAGTTAGCCTCTTGCAGTCCTAAGAGAAGTAATTTTTCTCATGTTTGGTGGTCTTACAAAAGCGCATTTGAGCATATAAAACTCTTGAGTGGAAATTGAAAAGCAAATATAGCCAGACAACTATATTTCCTTAGTTTAATGAATTTTATATCCCGTTACAGAAAAGTAAGGTATATGTGGTGTACTGAATGAGGTAGGACTTCTGGGGTGCAGACACGCTTGCAATGTAGATCAGTAGATGGTGAAATGGGATGAGGAGAGGCGACTTAACTACAGTCCACACAACAACCAACTAACTTGAGGTGAGTATCGTGCTACATCTGATGCACCAAATCCATCAATTAATGTAACTATGTGCTATGGCATTTCTGCAATCAAGCAATTCATGGATGCATACTCGGGAAAAAGCATTGTCTGTTTTTGTGATGTGGTAACACATATTATGCACATATTTGTTTTCTTGTAGCAATCCATGGATAATTTTTGGTTTCCTTTTGAAAAGGAAAACGACAAATTTTATTATTCCAGTGCATATCATATCCCTGTTTTGTAATGGTGTGTCAAAGTCAGTGTACTAACGTTTCAATTTTGTATGTTATGTCATGCGGTATGCATCACTTACTCTAGGTTGCTGCAATGTTGATGGAGGTGTGATGTGCATAAAATTCAACAGTGATGTTCCTAGGCTAGAATGCTAAATGGCAAGGTTTATTTCTCTTAACAAAAAATATGTTTGGGGGTTATTTTTTCTATTAAGCATAAGAGAAACTTGGTGTTTCACTAATTCATAAGTAATTTAGTAACATCAAAAATATTCATGCAGTAACAACTGAAACTGATGCAAGATGTATTTTTCTGTTTGTGATCGCGATGGGGCACGACAAGATCAAGATAAGGAGGACAAGAACTCGTTGAACCGGCCAGTGATCTTTGCCAAATGCCGAGACATTTTGATGAAGAAGGCGCGACCGCCTGCTCGTCGATGTTGAGGTCAGCGTCATCATCTTTTCCGGCACCGGCAAGCTCGATGACTTCTGGACTCAAAAGACCACGTAAGTTCTCTGCACCCTCTTTATGTTTCCATGGCTCTGCTTTCTTAGGAGATCACAAAAATGCAATGTGTAGTTTGCTTGTAGCTATATATGCATGTCAAATGTGATCGGTCTGAAAGATGATAAAGAGTAGATGTACTATATTATGCCTAGCTTATCTTTTATGATGCCCAATCTTTTAAAATAACGAGTCGATATAGGATAATTGAGAAGTATGGAAATCTCTTGTTTGTAGAGAAAAAATGGTGATTTGTTTTGTTAGCATGCATGTTACGTCTGTGTAGCTGTGCACCCCGTGTTCAATTCCTGAACAAGGACTGAAAGTGTTTAAGTTTTATACCATGTCTTGGGACTTCAATATCCCATCTTTTGTTTGTAATTGCTCTTTAGAGAGAAACCATGCATCATATACTCTCGGCAGTCAATATTTATAGAATGAGCATTCCCTACTCGTGCCTCCACAAAAATTATTCCGATGGATGTTATCTCTTTTGGATCAGAGTTGGACTTCGTTTTTTTTCACTCTTCGGTTTTCAGTTACATTGCAGGTATGATCGCGTAGATGTGTCCTTGAGTTATTTTAGATGGTGCATGTCCTCGATGCTCTCCTAGAGTTCCTACTTGGCTTGGCACATCAGAACACTGATTGTTGAGAGATCAAACATGGTCAGGTAACTCTTCGCTGTACCACAAGAACAAAATTATTGTAATGTCCATTGAGTAGTCAATCTGTACAAGCTTCTAGGAGAGCAGCAATTTTCTTAGGAAGATATGTTTCCCAGTATATGTAATTGTATTCCTTTATCAATACAATTTATCCTGTATATTGTTGTTATGATTGAAAGGTGCGGCTGCAATGAAAACGCTATTTTCTGTAATTCATGTCACATGCGGGCTGAATCTATATCGTTCACTTTGGTAGCTGAAAAGGATCCCACAATTCCTTTATTCTCCTCCTTAAAGGACAAAAGTCATAAAGATGTGAAGTGGAAATGAGCAGACATACTTGCCATCTCTTTTTTAACACCAAAGGCAATCATTCTATTAAATTAATGAAAGAGGCTTATGATATTTTTTATATCTTTACATAAATTATTACAAGGACATGGAGCGAGCGAGAAATGAAAGAATCACAGTCTATCTCTAGACTAATAAGCATCTAAAGCTTTTAATGGTTTGGTTTAGAAGAGAAAGAAAATTGTATTATATCTGTAATTTCGATTGTTAATGTAAAAATTGTGATGAGTATTGATAGAGTTGGGCACAATGGTGAGTACCATGTTGGAGTCAGGTGAGCAGTTCATTGACACTGGTGTAGTGAGGTGACTATGAAGTACAATGATGTTGTTGTTGGAGTGGTCGGAGTACAGTGACTATGAAGCACAATGAATACACAATGTTGAAAACGGTGAAGCCAATGGAATGCTAGAAAATAAGAAGGAACAAAAGATATACTTTGTGTTGAAACAAGAGAGATGTACTACTTGTCATGGATTTTCGTTTATCGGTTGTGTACGCGTATGTTTGCGAGAGATAAGTAACTCAAAACTTTGTTCCCTTTGGCTGAATGTTGAGATGTTAGGATATTCAGTGGTATTATGTTTATATATGTAACAAAAACAAAAAAGACCGTGGCAACGCACGGGCATTTAACTAGTCATATTAAACTATTTTACTCCTTTTGTCATCAGTTTTATATTAATTTTTTCATTGATACAAACATCTAGCACACAACTTTAAACAACTACTAATTATATTACTTGAAACATTAGTTATTTCCACATGATTCACCACGTGCATTCCATTAATATCTTCAAGTAAAAGATGTTTAATCATAATTTGACTTCATACTTCCCATATAAGTCTTAAATATCCTGAGTTGAATTTATTATGAGTGGATTTTTAAATTAGTTCATTACGAATATTTGAAATCCAATATCATGTTATGTTATGACTTAAATGCAAGTCATACAACTCAACCATCTACGCTTATGAAGGCAATGCTGCTAAATTATAAGTTTAGTTTTGTTACGAACGTTGTGTTATTTTAACTACTGTTTGACACTTTACGTTGAGCTGAATTCAATGTATCAAAGTAAACAATGTAAAATATATATGAAAATATCATATTAATCTATGGAATAATGTGTACCGATTTGATGTAATTTCATGTATCTATGTGTGGTGTTTATTTAATTACGTCGGTGGATGATATTATGTATGTGTGAGCCAAAGAAATATTCTAATGGAGAATTGTATAGTTGTATTGTCTTGCTGTTTCCAAACTAATCGGTTATTCAAAAAATTATAAATGATAGTAAATTCTAGACTACATGAGGTGGTTTGTCCTCGAATTTGGTATTTGCCTTGGTTAGTTGGAGTTTCTTACTATTCTGAGCATTGATGGATTTAATATTTCACTAAATTTTGTCAGTATAGATAATTGTTTTGTTGAATGAGTTATGTGACCATGTCAAATCACATCGATGTTTGTAACATAGATGCAATACGTCATTTTTCACATTCAGTAATAAAGCAACTTTGCTCAATACACAACCCGATGATACATATTCATGCAATAAATGATGTCATAATAACGTTGGTCACGTAAGTAGCAAATGATCATTGGCCAAGATCACTTTTTATTGATAAATAAAGCAATTAAAACACTAGGTTTTCAATTTTACCAAGCTAAATGCCAAGTAGGCATATGTGTAAGTGAACCCCCTTTTAGATGCGGTAAACATGTGTTACATCGAGTGAGATTTGAATACAAACTTTAAGTAAACAGTTGGAGAATAAAGTAGCATCCAACAAGATTCTATAGGAGATCATTTTATTATCCACCCGTGACACAATTCAGGCTAGACAATTCAAGTACACGCAACCAATCCACTCACCTTTGCAAAATCCAAGTCGTGATCAATTACGTATATAAGCAAGTAAAATGGAAATTCTTAAATTTTGTTTCTTCGGTTATAGGGTCGGGCATGATCACGAGAAGATAGAACATAGCAGGAAGTTCTCTAGACCAGCACGATCATCGGATATTCACTTCCGCTCGCAGGTGCAGATGCACCCATTGTGAGAACATATTTTGAAATGTCAAAAAATTCAAACAAATTTTTTGCATATACATTAGAACATTTTATGTTGGTTCACAAGTTTTCGGTATGAAAGAACATCTTATGTGTCGTGTACAAAATAGACAAAATGTGTCATAGAAATACGACTATTCACATGACTTTTTTGTCTTTTTTATACACAACACATAAAATATTCTTTCATCCCGACAACTTGTGAACCAACATAAAATGTTCTAATGTATATATAGATTTTTATTCGAATTTTTTGATATTTCAAAATATGTTTTCTCACAATGGGTGCATTTGCACCTATGAGCCGAATTGCCGCCTCCCACGATCATGGCGTATATATATGGGCACTTGCGAAACAGGAGAAGTTGTGTTCCTTTCAGTTCTTTATTTATTTTATCTTTTTAGAGATATTTTATATTTTATTGAGAGAAGAGAAGGTGGGTTTTATTATGAAGCTAAAACTCTTAGAGCATTTCCAATCGCATCCCCCAAAAGACAGCCCGATGAAAGCGCCGGATTGGTCATTCTGGTGCACACCGCCGAGGCATGCCGTGTTTCCTGTTCCTAGTCGCGTGGCCCAAACGGTGCTCCCAAACTGAATTTTATTTATAGTTTAATAATTCAAATAAAATTTATACAATCCAATAAATTCAAACAATACCAATAAATTCTAGTTCATCTTGATCAAGCCTCTTTCGCGGTTGACTGCTGCCCTCTCATTCCGCCCAGATTCTCAATGAGATAATTTTGTAGTTTCTAATGAGCATTGGTGTCAAGAATTTCTCCCTGCATAGCGAGATAATCAGAAAAATCTGTAGACACCTGGTGATCAACATGGGCAAGAGGATCATGACACTCATATGGTCCGACATCCATCAATGGGATATTGCGCTAATTCTTGATGATCATTTTTTCATGATCACACAAGAATTCATCACCTCCCACATTTTGATCTTGATACTAGGTGAGTGAAGAGTACCTAACAATAGCAAATCGAGCTTAGGGCACACCAAATGCCCGCTTCATATCCTTCCTACAAGACTCCTAGCGCAAAGCAAAGTGACACTTTGTCGGATTCACTGGAGTAGGGATTGTCTTAAAAAATGTTCCCATCTTGCTTAGATGTCGTCTGCTAGGTAGTACCCTTTTTTATATGGGTGGCCATTTATCTCATAGTTGTAGGTTGGACCATGACCTTTCATCATTTCAGCGAACACCGGAGAGCGTTGCAACACACTGATATCATTGTATGATCCATCCATGCCAATAAAAGCATGCCAAATCCACAAGTGTTGATCTTCCATAACTTGATGAACCACACTGCAATAGCCATGATGTCATTTGTATATACCTTGTCAACAAAAACGGGCAGTTTATCCATGACCAGTACATGCAATCGATGGTTCCAAGCATCTAAGAAAATCCTCTCGTTGCATTTCATTTCATGATCCTAGTCATCTCTGGTTCATTTCGCCCTATCAAATAGGCATCGCCAAACTTCTCCACAACCGCTCTATAGAATCTTTACATGCATTCAATGGATGTGGACTCGCTCATGCGCATGTACTCATATTTAAAATGGATGTAGTAACCTCGTCTACGATCCTACCGTCTCGCCACATTACTAGGTGTTGTACATCCCTCGCGTTCCTCTTGATGATCTACTACCAGCCGACGATGCCACGTGCAGTGCCGATGAGTGGCCACCTTCTCCCTATGTCATGCACGTTTTCTCCTGAAACACAAATTTTTGGACGGAGAGGTCGTTTATTCGACAAGGGGGAGATGCTGCAGGAATGACCATCGCTGACGTCAAATCACATCGCAAATCTGATGAACTGTTGTACTACGCTGCTCTCTAGGCATGGTTTATTTTGAGGTATTAATTACTACAAACACACTTATATTACACACTCAATGCACTCAAAGACTACTAGCTAGTACTACTACTCGGGCAGGTAATTAATCTTTGATGTTTTTTATTTTTGCAGAATAAATTTATGGAATGATAAGTACCAAGTAATTAAGCTGCCAAAAGAAGGCAAAGGATCGCTAGACCGGATAGGAAAAATCAAAGAAAGGGGTCTATTGTGTGCTTGATGTCGATGGGCACATTTCAGATATGGTTTCTTTCCGAATCATCATGTGGTGCGGTAGACTGGGTTTTAAACAATGAAATAAACTTTCACACTGCATGGAGAATATATCCTTCTACACGTATGTCTCTTGATCACAAGGAATTGTTGTTAAAAGATGATGTTAACAATCGAGAATGGACCATGGATATCGCAGTTGGATGGTCAGAAGGAACTGCTATTGAAAAATGACGTCAACAATAAAGTTATATATGAACACGACGAGGAATTGTCCAAAGATGATTTTGAGTGGGACTTCGATGATGAAAATGTTGTTACCACTATCCACTGGCCCAAAAAGCCCAACCTTGATTCTCCACCTCATCATTTCTGGTGCCTAGGATTCCATTCTTACAAATAAATTGCCCTCTTTCATGATGATCAGAGAAAGCTTTCTTTTGCATACACGCCCTGCTGGAGAATGGACTTACCAGGAAGCAACTGATGCATGCAAAGTTATACTCCCTCCGACTAATATTATTGTTCTAAACTTTGTCTAGATGCTCTTATGAGTTGACAATATAAGGAGGTGTTGCAAACAAAATTTGACAAGCTATTCAAAGATAATGCCATACCATGGGAGAAAAATGTTTCAATTTACGGGTACTTAATTGTGATGCCCTGAATTTATGCAACTTAGCTAGCATACACTGAAGAAAAAGCTTCCCTTGCATCATATAATACCTTTTATTTGAAAAGGGGAACAACACCCGACCTCTGTATCAAAGTGATACATATAGCCTTTATTTAATTTACTCAACAAAGACGGGTAAAAGCCTTAAAACGAACGTACAAATCAAATCGAAACCGCCCAACAAGGTGACAACGCACCACCAACTACCACAATGATAGGGGACAAATAAGGCATAGTTCCGGCCATGACCATCATCGGCTCACCAGCCAAAACGAACGCCACTTACGCCGTTGGGTCACTCACCTAAAACAAGAGACCGCCTCATGTGCATGCTCTAAATGTTGCCACTGTCATCTTCAGCTAACCTATCTCCAGAGTGCACACCGAAGCACATACCTTGCTAGGCCTGTCATCGATGTTGCCATGGCACTAGAGAACGCCTTAACCCGTACCGTAGGACGTGTCCACCGCTGAGACTTCGTGACGCCACGCCACCAAGACTCACCGTTGCCGACGTGATAAAATCCACGCCGCATCACCTCTAGAGCCCTCTAGCCAGCACCTGCTCTAAACACTACATGAATCTGGACGATTCATGACGTTTATTTATGACACGCCGTAAAAACGTTATAGATGCGCGATGTTCTGGGCCATTTCGTCACGACGCACTCGAAGGGCTTCCAGCCCGGGTATCCATGACGTTCGAGGTTTTCGTCGACAAAAATTCGTCGCAGATTTTGTTCGAGAGCCTGAAGACCAGTTCGGCATTTCGTCCCGCATAAAATCGTCACGAAATTCGTCAAGGGCCTTTGGTTGACTATTTTTTTACGACCAGGCCATTCATGCCTGCACCCCACCTATCAGCTCAGTTTGAATGGCAGGGTCTAACGGGTTGTTCTTAGAGTTTTAGCCGTGCCCAACTGTCAGTCCATCTAGTATAATTAAAGATTGCATGAAAACAGAGTATCCTGACCAGGGTTCGAACTCGCGAGAACACTCGTTGGTCGAAGGTTCGTAACCACTAGACCAGGAGACTCTGTTCCGACAGATCTACTAATTTGTCATTCTTATAATAATATCCTAAAGCAGTCGTCCTTCAATAAATAAACTGATGTTTTGACTAACAGCTGGACAAGATAACTACGTTTCAAACATAGCAGTACTTCATATTTCTTATACACATGTTCTCAATCACACGAAGAAGCAAAATGTGGAAGTACATGAAATTACAGCAACAATCAATACAACACATATCAACATGGAGATAACACACAATCTTATAAATATATAGAGAACATGGTTGACATATAGTTCCAAACTAACTAGACAACCACATTCACAAAGAGTTCCAAACCAAGTACACAACCTGCAGGTTCACATTTAGTTCCAAACCGACTACGACTTCACATGAAGCCAACCCACATAACCAGATACTTTGTGCCCTCATTTCAGGCGACCTACATGACACGTGAAGCCAGATATGAGCTCCTCAAAGAAGGTGAAGACGAAAAAATCTCATTTTTTGATTTGAGCAGCCTCGACAACCTTTGACCAGTTGCTTGTCATTTGGGCAACATCATTCATTCCTTGGATGAACTGAACATGTTTACGTCCTACATGATCTGCGACTATGACAGGAATCTCCAACGGCAGATACCAGTTGAGGTGGGCATTGCTGTACCTAGCTAAAAAGTACTGATGTGAAGATTAAGTTAGTTGATGAAGTATAGTTCAATGTGTATAAGTAGATTTAGGGCTCGTTTGGTTCAAAGGATTTATAAAACACAGGCATAGGAATTTTGTAGGATTTATTCCTTTGAAACAAACACGCCCTTAAAGAGTCAAATCTCATAAGTTTACCATCTTGGCCTTCCTAGGGATGGCATTTGACTTTTTCAACTTGCACACATAGTGCGGTATAGGTGGCTTGTGTCCTGAAATTGCTATGAGATACACAACTTAGTTTGAAGTCAATTCCATGTCGTTTCCAAACACGCAGTAATCATCGAAGTCATCCCTGCCCTTCATCGACGGACCTAGAAATAATATATTAGAAAGTAATCTGTAGCGGCATAAGAATGACTGTAACTTTAAGCCAATGTCAGTGACTCTAACTTCTAGTAAGGTCCCTTGGTTTCTCAGCTTTCTTGGCTACAGTTTGCTTCACCTCATCATAATTAAGATGGAACATTGTGCCGGAGCTTGCAATTTCTTGGAGTCTTCGCCATGATGTTTTGCGCAATAACTTCCAAATTTTCGGGGTTCGACACCGTGTGGTCCATTCGAAGATCATTAAGAAGTCTCAGGACGACTATTACTACGATAGAACGAGGATGCGATGTGTATAGTTAGTGCTAGTAGGAACAATTTTAGAACTTGCATATGTATCTCCCTAGCCTTAATGCCCCATAACCTGCAATCCTTACAGTTCATCCTACCTACCCAGAGAGTACATACAAGAATTAAATTAGAGGCACAAGCATCAAGTAACTAAAACAAGTGTAAGCGCCTAGATCGAGTGTTGACCTAGGGCCTAGACCTAGATCGTGTGTTTACTTGGGGCCTAGACCTAGATCGAGTGCTTACCTAGGGCCTAGACCTAGATTGAGTTTTTACCTAGGGCCTAGACCCATCGTCGGTGACCTAGAGCACAGACACGGTGACCAATATCGAGCACAACATTACCGACATGTGTCGTCACTGATCAAACACAGACGCGCAGTAGTAGAGATGCGTGGACATAGTTCGAGTAGCCCTACTTGTGAGCCTGCAGTCGCCGCTGCCACCGTCATCGCCTGGTAGGGGGGATTTGGTGGTCGCCGGGCAGAGCAAATGTGTGCGAAGTGGTGGGGACTAGGGAGGGTTAAGCGAGCAGCAGCATGACAAGTGGGTCCCACATGGTGTCGGATTTTGTTACTCTCTTATTCAGGAAAGGTTAAAATAATATACATTTACAATGTTCTTCAGTTATAAGGATTTAGTTTATGATAAATCCCACATGACCACACACGTTCCAGTGGGTGTGGTGATGCAACTTCTGTCACACTGGTTCACCATCCCCACGTGGGAGTTGCATATTCCAGGGGCTCTTTGGGCTTTCTGACCACCATGGTTGTTTGACACGAATGGAGTCCCTAGAGATCAATGCATGTGTTATATATTCTCCAAACCACACCTTGATGATCCACACACACTCCAGTTGGCCGGTGTGGTGATGCAAACTGCTTCTTTCACACTGGTTCATCATCTCCATGTGGCAGTTGCATATTCTAGGGGCTCTTTAGGCTTTCTGACCACCATGGTTGTTTGACACAAATGGAGTCCCTAGAGATCAATGCATGTGTTATATATTCTCAAAACCAAACCTTGATGACCACACACACTCCAGTTGGGTGTGGTGATGTAACTGCTTCTGTCACACTGGTTCACCATCTCCATGTAGCAGTTGCATATTCCAGGGGCTCTTTGGGCTTTTGACCACCATGGTTGTTTAACACAAATGGAGTCCCTAGAGATTAATGCACATGCTATATATTCCCAAAACCACAAATTGATGATCCACATGACCACACACACTCCAGTTGGGTTTGGTGATGCAACTTCTTCTATCACACTGGTGCACCCCATCTCCATGTGGCTGTTGCATATTCTAGGGGCTCTTTGGGCTTTCTGACCACCATGGTTGTTTGACCCAAATGGAGTCCCTAGAGATCAATGCATGTGTTATATATTCTCAAAACCACACCTTGATGACCACACACACTCCAGTGGGTGTGTTGATGCAACTTATGTCACACTGGTTCACCATCCCCATGTGGGAGTTGCATATTCCAGGGGCTCTTTGGGCTTTCTGACCACCTTGGTCGTTTGACACAAATGGAGTCCCTAGAGATTAATGCATGTGTTATATATTCTCAAATCCACACATTGATTATCCACACACACTCCAGTTGGCCAGTGTGGTGATGCAACAGCTTTTGGCACACTAGTTCACCATCTCCATGTGGAAGCTGCATATTCTAGGGGCTCTTTGGGCTTTCTGACCACCATGGTTGTTTCACACAAATGGAGTCCCTAGAGATCAATGCATGTGTTATATATTCTCAAAACCACACCTTGATGATCCACATGACCACACACACACTCTAGTTGGGTGTGGTGATGCAACTGCTTCTGCCACACTAGTTCACCCCATCTCCATGTGGCAGTTGCATATTCTAGGGGCTCTTTGGGCTTTCTAACCACCATGGTTGTTTGACACAAATGGAGTCCCTAGAGATCAATGCATGTGTTATATATTCTCAAAACCACACATTGATGACCACACACACTCAAGTGGGTGTGGTGATGCAACTTCTGTCACACTGGTTCACCATCCCCATGTGGGAGTTGCATATTCCAGGGGCTCTTTGGGCTTTCTGACCACCTTGGTTGTTTGACACAAATGGAGTTCCTAGAGATCAATGCATGTGTTATGTATTCTCAAAACCACACCTTGATTATCCACACACACTCCATTTGGCCGGTGTGGTGATGCAACAGCTTCTGACACACTAGTTCACCATCTCCATGTGGCAGTTGCATATTCTAGGGGCTCTTTGGTCTTTCTGACCACCATGGTTGTTTGACACAAATGGAGTACCTAGATATCAATGCATGTGTTATATATTCTCAAAACTACACCTTGATGATCCACATGACCGCACACACACTCCAGTTGGGTGTGGTGATACAACTGCTTCTGTCACACTGGTTCACCATCTCCATGTGGCAGTTGCACATTCTAGGGGCTCTTTGGGCTTTCTACCACCATGGTTGTTTGACACAAATGGAGTCCCTAGAGATTAATTCATGTGTTATATATTATCAAAAACACACCTTGATGATCCACACACACTCTAGTTGGCTGGTGTGTGATACACTGCAAATGTATCTATAATTTTTGATGTTCCATGCTTGGTTTTATCTACTTTCTTGTGTTTTGTCCACACTTTAGAGTACTTTTCATATGATTTCTTGGACTAACCTATTAACAAGAGCCATAGTGCCAGCTGCCTGTTTTCTGCTGTTTTTGGTTCCAGGAAAGTCAGAAAATGAATATTCTCGGAATTGGACGGGACAAAAGCCAAAGTGCCTATTTTTCTGGAAGACATCAGATGAAAGAATACGAGACAGAGAAAGGCTGAGGGCCGGCCACACCACCTATACTTCGTCAAGCATGTACACCATAGTTTGTTCACTTTAACCTTAATCACTTCAAGATGCTTATGATAGGGGCAATGAGAGGTGAAAGCTATAAGTACCATAATTTTTGGAAGCTCTTTATGAGACTTGAATCCCTACTTCCTTTTATGAAGGCCTTTCTTCCACCACTATATTGAGTCTCCACCTTCTACCTTTATGCACCTACTTTGAGAGCATAGTGGCCATTCTTAGTTCTATGTGCATTGTCCCAAGACTGCTTGATTGATGCATAACTTGATATTGCTTGTTTTAAACTATTTACATCTAGTCACATGAACTTTGAAGGTGTCCTATGCATTTATATTTCTACTCTATGAGGGACAAGCTGAATACTATTATGCTATGTTTTCTTTATGTGAAACAAACAAATGTCTTGCAAAGCATTGTTATTCATGAATATTTTGTTTGTGCCTTTTCATGTTGCATCGTAGAACTTTGTCTTATTGCTAGAACTTTGTCTTTCATGTTGTGATTGAAGTACTATGATCCCAGCTTTGAATGTTTTACAAATACTTTGCTTTGTTATTTTTGTTTTGCTTAGTTTACTTTTGCTTTGTTTGCTTGTTTCTTTATCAAAAACACAAAAAAATTAGTTTTACAAGTTTGCTTTCTTTATCAAAAACACACACAAAATTAGTTCCTATCTTAAGTTGTCTTTATGTCTAGCCTTTCTCCAATCAATATGTCACCTGAGGAAATGATTTTCACTTTTAAACAAGGAATTGAGGAGAGCTTCAAGGAAGCTTGGTTTAGAATCTCTGATCTACATGAAAAAACTGAGCCTAAAATGACTCAAAACTTCTTCCTTAGCAGTTTTTACCTTGGAATTGCTCTTTGTTATAGATATGCTTTAGATGATGTTGTGGGAGGAGATTTACTCCAATGCAATGAGGATGATGTTGTTAATACTCTAAAGAAATTGGTCTTTACTTACAACTTGCCTAGCAAAACTGATATTTCTTTCACAAATATATTTGCTAGATTGAATACTCTTGAGACCAACACTTCTAGTTTGAAAGATTGCTATAATACGCTTAGGGAGCATGATAATTATGTTCCAATAAATTATGAACCATCAAAGTGGCTCCCCACAGTAAAGATTGATATAAACAATGAAACTTTTCAAGCTCATTGTGATATCATGTCTGAATTTTGTCTTATGGCCAAAGATATTTATGAATCTTTGAATATTTGGGGGCTTTATGAAGGAGGAAAAGAAATATCTCTTGCTAATAATGCTACAATATTACCTATTGGAATAGCTAAAGGAGTGCTTACAAAGATCCTTGGGAAAATGATTTCTACTGATTATCTTGTTATTGAATGTGCAGGAAAAGGAAAAATTACACTTGGAAGGTCCCTATTGGAACTCCTTGGAGCAATAATAGATGTGGGAAAGGGGACCATGCACCTTTCTTCTCCACCAAACAATCATATGTTTCCCAAGGTTAAGAATAAAAGTAAGAGAGGTAAGGGCAAGAAATTTGGTTTTAACGCTTCTTCGAACACTTGATTCTTTTTCTTGCTTCTTATGTCTAACTTAAAGGCGTTAAAGAAAAGTACTTATTGGATGCCACAACTTAATCACTTCAAGATGCCAGAACATATACTTCGTTAAGCATGTACACCAGAGTTTGTTCACTTTAACCTTAATCACTTCAAGATGCTTATGATAGGGGCAATGAGAGCTGAAAGCTATAAGTACCATAATTTTTGGAAGCTCTTTATGAGACTTGAATCCCTACTTCCTTTTATGAAGGCCTTTCTTCCACCACTATATTGAGTCTCCACCTTCTACCTTTATGCACCTACTTTGAGAGAATTGTGGCCATTCTTAGTTCTATGTGCATTGTCCCAACACTGTTTGATTGATGCATAACTTGATATTGCTTGTTTTAAACTATTTGTATCTAGTCACTCTGATGAACTTTGAAGGTGTCCTATGCATTTATATTTGCTACTCTATGAGGGACAAGCTGAATACTATTATGCTATGTTTTCTTTATGTGAAACAAACAAATGTCTTGCAAAGCATTGTTATTCATGAATCTTTTGTTTGTGCCTTTTCATGTTGCATCATAGAGCTTTGTCTTATTGCTAGAACTTTGTCTTTCATGTTGTGATTGAAATACTATGATCCCAGCTTTGAATGTTTTACAAATAATTTGATCAAGTTTATGATGGTGCATGTCACCTCAAAAATTATTCTTTCTTTGTATCACTTACCTACTCGAGGACGAGCAGGAGTTAAGCTTGGGGATGTTGATACATTGCAAATGTATCTATAATCTTCGATGTTCCATGCTTGGTTTTATCTACTTTCTTGTGTTTTGTCCACACTTTGGAGTACTTTTCATATGATTTCTTGGACTAACCTATTAACAAGAGCCACAGTGCCGGCTGCCTGTTTTCTGCTGTTTTTGGTTCCAGGAAAGTCAGAAAATGAATATTCTCAGAATTGGACGGGACAAAAGCCAAAGTGCCTATTTTTTGGAAGACATCAGATGCCAGAATACGAGACCGAGAAGGGCTGGGTGGCGGCCACACCACCTGTCCATGCGGCCAGGCCTGACCCATGATAGGGGGTGGTCTGGCCGACCCCAGCACCCCCCAGGCCTCTCCTTCCGTCTATATATTGCCCTCGGGACGAAAACCCTAAGTACCCGATCAAAAATCCACGAAAGAGTCTGTAGCCGCCGTCATCTCCATCCCTAGATCGGGAGGGATCTGAAGCTCTTCTCGGCACCCTGCCAGAGAGGGGAATTCACCCTGGAGGCCTTCTTCATCATCATGCAAGCCTCCGGTGTGATGCGTGAGTACTTCATCTCTAGACTACGGGTCCATGTAGTAGCTAGATGGTTGGTTCTCCTCCTTTGTGCTTTCATGTCTAGATCTTGTGAGCTCCGTTCATGATCAAGATCATCTATTTGTAATTCTGCATGTTGTGTTTGCGGGGATCCGATGGATATTGAGATGCTATTTCAGATTGATTGTTGATTCTATCATGTCTTTGTTATTTGTGATCTTGCATGCTTTTCGTTGTTAGTAGCTATCTTGGCCAAGTAGATGCTAGCAACTCCAAGAGTTAGTATTTATGCTCGATAGTGGGTTCATGCCTCTGGTAATCTGGGGAAGTGACAGAAATCTCTAAGGTACTAAATGTGATGTTGCTACTAGGGAGAAAACAACAATCCTTTGTTCATAGAACAATCGTACTGTTTACTTTACATGCAATTCGTAAAGCAATAATCTGTTGCTTGCAACTTAATACTGGAGGGGGTTTGGATGATAACTTGAAGGTGGATTATTAGTCATAGATGCAGTTGGATGGCGGTCTATGTATAATGTTGTAATGCCTAATCAAGTTCCAAAGGAGTCAAGATGATTAGTATATGCATGTATTGCTTTCTCGATGTTTGTCAATTTCCCCGCTGTAATTTGTTCACCCAGCATGTTATCTATCTTAAGGAGAGCCACCTCTAGTGAACTATGGACCCCGGTCCTTTCTTTTACATACAGTCTACAAACTGTTTACTGCTTTGTGTTTACTTTCTAAAAACTATTACTTCCTTCCATTCGATACGTTTAATCCTTTGTTTTCAGCAAAACCGGTGAGATTGACAACCTCATCGCAAGTTGGGGACAGAGTTCGGTGGTTGTGTTGTGCAGGTCTCTGCGTTGCTACTAGCACCGGTAGTGCGCCCTGCCAAGGCTCAGCTAGCAACACCTTTGGGGTGTTTCCTTGCTCCTACTGGTTCGATTAAACCTTGGTTTCATAACTAAGGAAAACTTACTGTTGTGCTCATCATACTTTCCTCTTGGGGTTCCCCAACGAGCTCCACATCAACACCGAGCCATCAAGTATTTTTCTGGCGCCGTTGTCGGGGAGTCAAGTACATCTTCACAAGGGGAGTTCCTCATAACCAATATCTTTACTTTGTTATTTTTGTTTTGCTTAGTTTACTTTTGCTTTGTTTGCTTGTTTCTTTATCAAAAACACAAAAAAATTAGTTTTACAAGTTTGCTTTCTTTATCAAAAACACACACAAAATTAGTTCCTATCTTAAGTTGGCTTTATGTCTAGCCTTGCTCCAATCACTATGTCACCTGAGGAAATGATTTTCACTTTTAAACAAGGAATTGAGGAGAGCTTCAAGGAAGCTTGGTTTAGAATCTCTGATCTACATGAAAAAACTGAGCCTAAAATGACTCAAAGCTTGTTCCTTAGCAGTTTTTACCTTGGAATTGCTCTTTTGCTATAGATATGCTTTAGATGCTGTTGTGGGAGGAGATTTACTCCAATGCAATGAGGATGATGTTGTTAATGCTATAAAGAAATTGGTCTTTACTTACAACTTTCCTAGCAAAACTGATATTTCTTTCACAAATATATTTGCTAGATTGAATACTCTTGAGACCAGCACTTCTAGTTTGAAAGATTGCTATAATACGCTTAGGGAGCATGATAATTATGTTCCAATAAATTTTGAACCATCAAAGTGGATCCCCACAGTAAATATTGATATAAACAATGAAACTTTTCAAGCTCGTTGTGATATCATGTCTGAGTTTTGTCTTATGCCCAAAGATATTTATGACTCTTTGAATCTTTGGGGGCTTTCTGAAGGAGGAAAAGAAATATCTCTTGCTAATAATGCTAGAATATTACCTATTGGAATAGCTGAAGGAGTGTTTACAAAGATCCTTGGGAAAATGATTTCTACTGATTATCTTGTTATTGAATGTGCAGGAAAAGGACAAATTACACTTGGAAGGTCCCTATTGGAACTCCTTGGAGCAATAATAGATGTCGGAAAGGGGACCATGCACCTTGCTTCTCCACCAAACAATCATATGTTTCCCAAGGTTAAGAATAAAAGTAAGAAAGGTAAGGGCAAGAAATTTGGTTTTAACGCTTCTTCGAACACTTGATTCTTTTTCTTGCTTCTTATGTCTAAATTAAAGGTGTTAAAGAAAAGTACTTATTGGGAGATAACCCAAAAGATTTAGATGAGTCTTGGAAGTTATTACTTCAGTAATAACCGCTCCTTATCATTTTTATTTTCTTTTTGTGCCAAGAGTAACCTCTAATGAGAGAGAAGTAATGATTGAGAAAGTTGTTGTCCCGAAACAGATTTATGTGCTTCGCCGTAACAATTCGTGTAAAATCTCTGAGCGTCCTTTTGAGGCGTACATGTTTGTGCTTATGCCCCAGGTTATTATCTAACTTTAGTTAGCTCAACACTTTTTTATTTGAGCAACATAAGGTCTTCGAAAAAATTCTTCTTTACCTGCTGGTCTATTTTGACAGATTTCTGCCATTTTCTACATTTGCTTCTTGTTGGTTCCTTTTTGAGTTCTTTTGGGGAATTGAGCTTTTTGAGGGAAGTGCTACAGTATCTAGTGTTCTAATGGAAGTTTATTTGGTGTTAGAACTGAACCTTAAGACTTATTATCTTGAGTGCACTAATGTTGCTAATAAAGATTGTGTGAAGTTTTATATGAAGGAAAAATTTCAGGTGTATGGAAGGAATGAGTAATGAGATGAAGGATGGACTAAAGCTCAAGCTTGGGGATGCCACGCGTGTCACCCAAGAAATATCCAAGAAGTACAAGCATCAAAGCTTGGGGATTCCCAAGGCATCCCCCTCTTCATCAATAAAAATCCCGGGTTTCTTCAAAACGCTTCATTTTTATTGTTTCATGCACAGTTGTGTTGTTCTTGGAGCGTCTTCTTTTTCGTTTTCGTTTTGGTTTTCCGTTTGCTTTGTTTTCTTAGTTTGATGAATAAATTGGTTGGACCCCCTCTTTCATACATTGGTTTTCAAATAGTTTGGTTTGGTTTGGAAAAGAGTAGGAAAGCTCATGCTTAAGTGGTAAAAAGAGCTTGTTTTTTACTGTGGCCTAGGCTTTGTCATGCCATGATCGATATTGTTTTTGATTTATGCTTAGTATTATTTGCTGTAGCATGACTTGTTATAAACAATTGAGATTGCTTAATGTGCCTTGGATGAATCATGCGTTGTTTTAGCATATTAAAGCATAGTATAGTGGTATTCTCCTTTGATGCTTTATTTGGGTTGACTTGGCGCATGCTCACACCATGTTATGACTATCTCAAGTCACCATAGACTTTATGATCCTTTAGTTCTCAACTTGTAGTATCACTTTATGCTTTGATCAATGATGTTTTGTCGCTTTGCATGATTATGGCCATTATTGCTCTCTTAGTTTGTCGCTCCCAGTCTTTTGCTACCCTCCACAACCAAGTATGAGTTCCACTCATGCATCCAACTCCCTAAACCAAGTCATTCCAAAGAGTCCACCATACCTACCTACTAGCTTATGCTATTCCAAGTATATTCATGCTTTTGTTTTCCTTCCAAATTAAACTTGTTATGATAAAAATAGTGATTAAAGCTCTCACGAACTTGATGGCACACTTTACTTTTCTTGCCATTAATAAAATGGAACCATTGTTTCGTCTATGTTGTATATGCTTGCACTTATTTGTTGGGAATTAGCAGAACAATGCTGTCATGGGGAACACTTTCAACATTGCACTTGGTACTTTGTACCTAGTTGATATCATGCTCTTTTGTCTATGGATATCGTCGGTATGAAATGAAAGGGGAGCTTGTCCATGGAGTTATGTAAAGGGGCAGGCCCAAGTTGTATCAAGGGTATTCAGCGGAATACCTGAAAGTTTTGCCAAAAATTTTAAATTATATGGTAGAGCCCTATATTTTAGTCTGTTTGTACAGAAAACTGATTAAAATTTTATCACAAGTATTCATAGGAGTAGTTGGTTAGGTCAAATGCTTAAAAGCCTCTTGATCACAAGATCAAGTGCTGCTCCCCGCACCATTTTTTCTTGTTTTTTCTTTAATTTCTTACTATGAATACCCATTGTGAAACTCCTGAGCCCGCCACTGATTATGTATATGTGTTAGAGAAACTCATGGGTCGCTGGTCTAATCCATGCTCACATGGTGGAAACCTGCAGCGTAACCATAATGAGCTATGTATGAAGCATTCTTCTTATAGAAAAAAGAGTCCTATATTGAGAAACAAGAGAAAGGAAAAAAAGATTATGAAAATAGGAAAGAGAGAAAAAAGCACCATATTCCCATGGTAAATAAGAAGATTGTTGAGATGCTCGTTGTCTTCTTGCCTTGTCATTTTGATATGGGGATTCTTCAGTATCATCGGGCAAGGGGTACCCCATTGGCGGTTCTCTATGATACACATGTAGTTACAATGACAAGAACTTACCAGTGACTAAACTTGAGTAGCATGAGGAACGGCCCTCGTATTCAAGGGACATGAGATTTCTAACTTATACTTCGTCAAGCATGTACACCATAGTTTGTTCACTTTAACCTTAATCACTTCAAGATGCTTATGATAGGGGCAATGAGAGCTGAAAGCTATAAGTACCATAATTTTTGGAAGCTCTTTATGAGACTTGAATCCCTACTTCCTTTTATGAAGGCCTTTCTTCCACCACTATATTGAGTCTCCACCTTCTACCTTTATGCACCTACTTTGAGAGCAGAGTGGCCATTCTTAGTTCTATGTGCATTGTCCCAAGACTGTTTGATTGATGCATAACTTGATATTGCTTGTTTTAAACTATTTGTATCTAGTCACTCTTATGAACTTTGAAGGTTTCCTATCATTTATATTTGCTACTCTATGTGGGACAAGCTGAATACTATTATGCTATGTTTTCTTTATGTGAAACAAACAAATGCCTTGCAAAGCATTGTTATTCATGAATCTTTTGTTTGTGCCTTTTCATGTTGCATCATAGAACTTTGTCTTATTGCTAGAACTTTGTCTTTCATGTTGTGATTGAATTACTATAATCCCAGCTTTGAATGTTTTACAAATACTTTGATCAAGTTTATGATGGTGCATGTCACCTCAAAACTTATTCTTTCTTTGTATCACTTACCTACTCGAGGACGAGCAATAGTTAAGCTTGGGGATGTTGATACATTGCAAATGTATCTATAATTCTTGATGTTCCATGCTTGGTTTTATCTACTTTCTTGTGTTTTGTCCACACTTTGGAGTAATTCTCATATGATTTCTTGGACTAACCTATTAACAAGAGCTACAGTGCCAGCTGCCTGTTTTCTGCTGTTTTTGGTTCTAGGAAACTCAGAAAATGAATATTCTCGGAATTGGACGGGACAAAAGCGAAAGTGCCTATTTTCTAAAAGACATCAGATGCCAGAATACGAGACGGAGAAGGGCTGGGGGCCGGCCGCACCACCTGTCCGTGCGGCCAGGCCTGACCCGTGCCAGGGGCTGGTCTGGCCGACCCCAGCACCCCCCGGCTTCTCTTTCCGCCTATATATTGCCCTCGGGACGAAAACCCTAAGTACCCGATCAAAAATCCACGAAAGAGTCTGTAGCCGCCGTCATCTCCATCCTTAGATCGGGAGGGATCTGAAGCTCTTCCCGGCACCCTGCCGGAGAGGGGAATTCACCCTGGAGGCCTTCTTCATCATCATGCAAACCTCCGGTGTGATGCGTGAGTAGTTCATCTCTGGACTACGGGTCCATGTAGTAGCTAGATGGTTGGTTCTCCTCCTCTGTGCTTTCATGTCTAGATCTTGTGAGCTCCATTCATGATCAAGATCATCTATTTGTAATTCTGTATGTTGTGTTTGCGGGGATCCGATGGATATTGAGATGCTATTTCAGATTGATTATTGATTATATCATGTCTTTGTTATTTGTGATCTTGCATGCTTTCCGTTGTTAGTAGCTATCTTGGCCAAGTAGATGCTAGCAACTCCAAGAGTTACTATTTATGCTCGATAGTGGGTTCATGCCTCTGGTAATCTGGGGAAGTGACAGAAATCTCTAAGGTACTAAATGTGATGTTGCTACTAGGGAGAAAACAACAATCCTTTGTTCATAGAACAATCGTATTATTTACTTTACACGCAATCCGTAAAGCAATAATCTGTTGCTTGCAACTTAATACTGGAGGGGGTTCGGATGATAACTTGAAGGTGGATTATTAGTCAGAGATGCAGTTGGATGGCGGTCTATGTATAATGTTATAATGCCCAATCAAGTTCCAAAGGAGTCAAGATGATTAGTATATGCATGTATTGCTTTCTCGATGTTTGTCAATTGCCCCGCTGTAATTTGTTCACCCAGCATGTTATCTATCTTAAGGAGAGCCACCTCTAGTGAACTATGGACCCCGGTCCTTTCTTTTACATACAGTCTACAAACTGTTTACTGCTTTGTGTTTGCTTTCTAAAAACTATTACTTCCTTCCATTCGATACGTTTAATCCTTTGTTTTCAGCAAAACCAGTGAGATTGACAACCTCATCGCAAGTTGGGGACAGAGTTTGGTGGTTGTGTTGTGCAGGTCTCCACGTTGCTACTAGCACCGGTAGTGCGCCCTGCCAAGGCTCAGCTAGCAACACCTTTGGGGTGTTTCCTTGCTCCTACTGGTTCGATTAAACCTTGGTTTCATAACTGAGGAAAACTTACTGCTGTGCTCATCATACTTTCCTCTTGGGGTTCCCCAACGAGCTCCACATCAACACCGAGCCATCAGTGTGGTGATGCAAATTGCTTCTGTCACACTGGTTCACGATCTCCATGTGGCAGTTGCATATTCTAGGGGCTCTTTCGTCTTTGTGACCACCATGGTTGTTTGACACAAATGGAGTCCCTAGATATCAATGCATGTGTTATATATTCTCGAAACCACACCTTGATGATCCACATGACCACACACACACTCCAGTTGGGTGTGGTCATGCAACTGCTTCTGTCACACTGGTTCACCATCTCCATGTGGCAGGTGCATATTCGAGGGGCTCTTTGGGCTTTCTGACCACCATGGTTGTTTGAGACAAATGGAGTCCCTAGATATCAGCGGATGTGTTATATATTATCAAAACCACACCTTGATGACCACACACACTCCAATTGGGTGTGGTGATGCAACTGCTCCTATCACACTGGTTCACCATCCCCATGTGGGAGTTGCATATTCCAGGGGCTCTTTGGGCTTTCTGACAGCATGGTTGTTTGACACAAATGAAGTCCCTAGAGATCAATGCATGTGTTATTCTCAAAACTACACCTTGATGATCCACATGACCACACACACTCCCGGATGCTTCACCCCATTTTTTTATAAATCATTTCTAGGTACAAAACAAAGACATTTATTTTGAGATTGAGTTAGAGATTATCAAGACTGGCACCTAGCTTAAGAACCCTAATTGCCGCAATCTTGGTCGCATTTTTGAAACCTAATGTTTATTTATTTCAGCCACACATCACCCATCGAACAGACAATAATATGTGGTTTCATCGTCCCACCAATCCAAAATTTCAGGTTCAGTCCTCCCGCCGAACCAAAATTTCGGGCACCCAAATTCTCACGCGCTAAAACTATCGTGCACTGATATTACAGTTCAGCCCATACGTATAGCATAACCAATGCATTGGGGCAGAGGGCATTTACGTAATCTATTGAAAACCCTTCTTTATGCCCTCACCGAAAGAAGACACATCCAAATCTCCTACGCCCACCCTACCCACCGTCCGCCCGTTGTAGCACGACCGTCATCGTACCCTCGCCTGCCGTTGTCTGCCCTAGTAATCATCTAATCATCGACCTAGCCCAAAACCTAGCCCGTTCTCACCTTCCTAGTTTCCGACCAAGCCGTCAAGCTCGCGGATCTACCACCTCGCCATCGAGCACTGCCATCTGGCCGTCCTCCCATCTTCCACCTCACCAAAAAGGTCCTCCCCATCTCCGTGAACCTCGGCGTCAAGGTCTTCTACCTCGCCGTCCACCCAACCAACAATGCATGTCTCCTTGCCATCCACCTTGCCGTCCACCACACCATCAAGGCACGCCAGATCATCGTCCTCCTCGCCGATAAGGAAGGCCAGCAAGGTTCCCGGCAAGAAGCGCACAAAGAAACAGGTCGTAGCGCCTATAGGCAAGTAAACAACCACCTTGCTTGTGAATTTTGTGCTCTTTTAAGCCTACTTGATGTTCATGTGTTTCATTTTCCATGCCTGTGAAATTGCTTGTTTGAGAGGCAATAGGTTCATTTTCCTGCTCATGTTTGCTATCGGGTAATCAACACCATACGTTTTATTTTGTTTAATTGCCTGTTTAATTTGTAGCTGACTTGGATTTCTTTATTAATGTTAGATCCTCAAATGTATCCCATGGAATAAAGTTGGCTGAAAAACATCATGAGAAACAATGAGCGCTTGCAACAACTGGGTGTTAGGTCCTTTGCAAGTCTTTTCGCATCTCCAAATGTATTCTCTCCTAATAAGACAAGACATGACTATTCTGGATCTGACTATGATCCTGAAGAGGAGGAAGATATCATTAAAGTAGACCTAGATGATGTCAGTGAGGAGAATGAGTCGCAGGTTAACCCCTTACCTTCTTACTCATGTTGTGTTGAATTGTTTGCTTACTAATTTTGACATATATATGTTCCTTCTTTATTATCCCCAATTGACCGGCACAAATGGAATTTCTAGCCACGAAAGAGGAAATGCAACAAGAAAGCTGCCACTGGGACATCATTGGCTCCTACTGGTCTAGCATCTGCTCGGGAGTGCGTCTTGGCGGGCCAAGGTGCAGGCCCAGAAACTTCCAGAAAAACCAGGTCCAAGGGGAAGTAACCAGTTGACCAAGGCGGCTGGGAAGCTTCCCAAGCCGAGCACACACCTTCCCAAACCTAGCAGCCAGATCTCTGGTGTCCGCGGGCACCTCCCCTAGGCCAGCAGCCCGCTCCGTACCGTCCGCGGGCACCTCCCCAAGGCAAGCAGCAGCCCCCGCCCGGCCATGCACGGGCACCTCTCCAAAGCGACTGTGCACGTCCCTAGGGCACGCAGCAGCCCCCGCCTGGCCATGCACGGCGCCTCTCCAATGCGACTATGCACCTCTCGAAAGGGATTGTGCATCTGAGGGTTCAGCTACCCAAGGCGAGGGACCTGATGTGAAACGTCATGGATGGTTATTTGACCGTTTTGACTGGGATCAAGAAGGTAACATGTTGAACAAATTGCTTGCTCTATAGTAACCGATTAACATTATATTGTGTGAATCATACTCATTGCATTAACTGTTGTAGAATACTAACTCATACCCATTATATTCTTGTAGATGAATTTGGGCATAATCATTTTGGAGACACGGTTACGCATGATGATCCTCAGTTGGTGGTTGACAACATGCCCACAAAAAGACTTCAACTTGTCGTTCCTCCAGGAAGAACTAGACTAGTGTCACCAGTGATTACTGCCAAGTTTGCCACTGAGTGTGCAGTAACAGTCAGGACGCAGATGCCTATCTTCTCCCAGTGGAAAGAGTATAGGGAGAGGTCGAATGTCAAAGCAGACTTCTATGGCAAAGTTTCTGTATGTCCCGTAACACTCAGTTATCCCTTTCTTCCTTTGTTGTTAACGCGAAGTCTGATAATCTTTGTTTTATTTCAGAAAAAGTTTGTCATGGACCCCTCTCTACCTGATGTGCAGTTTTCTTGTAACAAGCAGTTAATAAGGCACACTAGAAATCATTGACATACTCTGAAGAAATAGTTTTTTGACAATTTCCCAGCGAATGAAGTTACAAGGATATCTCATGTGGAACACATGAGCAATGAGGTGTGGTGCAGGCTTGTCGATTTTTGGTCTGACCCCAGAAACAAGGTCATGTCTTGTTTACTAAACTTCTCATGATTGAATTGTTTAAGCTGGACTAACTGTATGCTCCATGTTTGTTTAGGCTCTGTCTGAAAAAACAAGAACAGCAGACAGCTCGTCAAGTACCCTCATGCCACTGGTGCTCGTAGCTACGAGGTTTTGTGCGACATGGAGGAAGGCTCCATTGAACTGCTCAAAAATGGCTTGACTAACAATATGCAAGAAGCAACTACAGGTCCTCCATAATACTTTCCATCTTCGTCAAATTCAATGCCCTTTTCTTCCCTCACATATACGATGTGCTTATGATATACTCGCTAGGTTTCACATATTCTATTCCATTCCTAAAACTTGTAGGCAGTCGTGGAAAGCAAGTTGGTGTCATATCCTCCAGAAGATGGCACAAAGGATGAAGCAATTCCTTCCACCGACGTTGTGCACTTTGTGTTGTCTCAGAACAAGAGAAAGCCAACTGTCTTAAAGAACATCATCTTTGCAAGTACTTCGAAACCAACCAAGTCTCAGCTAGAAGCTCAACTCGAGGCTCATAAAGCAAGTAATGTGGAACTGCGTTGTGCCATTGAGGAGTTGTAGCAGGTGAGACCTACAAGCAATGCGGAATAAATAAGAAGACCTGAGGAAGAAACAACAAGAGGCAAATGCATTAATACAACAAGTGTTAGCTCACCTGTCCGAACCACAACAGGCAATATGGTGAATCTATGGAAATGTGACTAGCATGAGTTGAACCTTCTTATATCTTATTTGAGTCTGGTATTCATTTCTCGAGAGTGAAAATTTTGTTCTGGAATTTTCTGTCATATTATGTATTGTAATCCTATAAACGTCTTGAGTGTTTCTTCATGATATATTTTTGTCATGGTTAGTAATGTCACGAGACTGATTACATCATCATTTCTTCTATAAGATACGTGTTTGGCGCTGATTGGTCCTCGTCTTGTCCTACAATTGACCCACGTGTTATCATTTGAATGGATCACGTGTCTACCTGTCGGCGGCAGGTAGCGACGAAAACAAATTCGTCATGGCTGGCATGACGTCATAGACGAAGTGATGACGTAAGGAAGCGGCGGTTACGGAATCAAGTCATGAAGAAAAATAAACGTCTCGATAGGGATGACATCACAGACGGCAACAATGACGTCAGCAAACGTCGCTGACGGCAGCTCGCGGTGCCATCCGCCACGTGGCATCGTTCATGACAAAATAAAAGCGTCATGAAAGACCGGGCCTGGGCCGGGCCGGTCCAGGTTGTCATGACGAAATTAGAGGAAGGTCACGGGCGGCCCGTGACGTTTTTAGACAAAAAAGTCAAGGATTAAATTATGACATGAGGTCCATGACCTATTTTTTCGTTGCAAAATACGTTGTGGATGGCCATCTATGACATTTTGACCCTCATCCACGACGATATCAGATCGTCCTGAACCGCCCAGATTCTTGTAGTGAAAAAGATGCCCCCAAGTGTGATAGCGGTGCCGAACACCGCCATCATACGATCTGAGAGACCCGGATCTAGGGTTCCCCTGGAGAAAACGACCCTCCATGTCGAGCCTATGCGGTGGCCCAATGCCGCCACACCTCCAGGATTTCGTCGGTAACTATGAGCTCCAAAATAGTGCTTCCAAGGAGGTAGATGGAATCACATGCCGCCATTGTCTGGTACGGTCTCGCCATTGTCCGGTATTAGATAGATATTTCTTTTATGAACATTTTGATATATTTTTATTAGTTAGATATTCTTTATTTCTTTTATTAACATTTTAATATGCAATAAGGCGGGAACCAGAATTTATACTTCAAAGTTCAAAAATATTTTTCAAAAGGCCCTTTAGTCCCGGGTCATGCCACGAACTGGAACTAAAGGTGGACGGTTAGCACGTGTCCTCTGGGCTGCTGCCAAAACCCTTTAGTCCTGGGTCGTGGCATAACCTGGGACTAAAGGTCAACCTTTAGCCTCGGGCCGTACAATGACCCGGGGATAAATACCCTTTAGTCCCGGGTCGTGGCACGACCCGAGACTAAAGGACCTCTCCATATAAGCCACCAGCCCTTCTCTCCCAAATCCCATCTCCATTATCGATCAAGCTAGCGTAGGAGGCACCACACTGACCCGACATCGGCAGGCTACCCAAATCATGCAGTTTGCCTCGCCGTCCGACCAACCGCGTTGTCCGAGCCTGCGTTGCCGCCACCACCACCACCAACCGCACCGCGCTCCGTCGTCTGCGTGCACTCCAGCCGCCAGCACCGGCCACCACACTCGCGCCACCGTCGTCCGTGCTCGCCCCGGTCGCCGCCACCACTGCACCGTCGTGCTAGAGAAGCCCGTGATACATTGCAAATTTTTCTATAATTTTTGATGTTCCATGCTTGGTTTCATCTACTTTCTTGTGTTTTGTCCATACTTTGGAGTGCTTTTAATATGATTTCTTGGACTAACCTATTAACAAGAGCCACAGTGCCTGCTGCCTGTTTTATGCTGTTTTTGGTTCAAGGAAATTCAGAAAATGAATATTCTCGGAATTGGACGGGACAAAAGCCAAAGTGCTTATTTTTCCAGAAGTCGTCAGATGCCAGAATACGAGACGGAGAGGAGCCAGGGGGGCACCACACCACCTGGCCACGTAGGCCAGGCCTGGCCGCGACAGGGGGTGGTGTGGCCAGCCCAAGCACCCCCTCGGCCTCTCCTTCCGCCTATAAGATGCCCTTGGGACGAAAACCCTAAGTACTCGATCAAAAATCCACGAAAGAGTCTATAGCCTCCGTCATCTCCATCCCTAGATCCAGAGGGATCTGAAGCTCTTCCCGGCACCCTGCGGAGAGGGTAATTCACCCTAGAGGCCTTCTTCATCCCCATGCAAGCCTCCGGTGTGATGCATGAGTAGTTCATCTCTGGACTATGGATCCATGTAGTAGCTAGATGGCTGGTTCTCCTCCTTTGTGCTTTCATGTCTAGATCTTGTGAGCTCCGTTCATGATCAAGATCATCTATTTGTAATTCTACATGTTGTGTTTGCGGGGATCTGATAGATATTGAGATGCTATTTCAGATTGATTATTGATTCTATCATATCTTTTTTATTTGTGATCTTGCATGCTTTCCGTTGTTAGTAGCTATCTTGGCCAAGTAGATGCTAGCAACTCCAAGAGTTAGTAGTTATGCTCGATAGTGGGTTCATGCCTCTGGTAATCTGGGGAAGTGATAGAAATCTCTAAGGTATTATATGTGTTGTTGCTATTAGGGAGAAAACAACAATCCTTTGTTCATAGAACAATCATATTGTTTACTTTACATGCAATTTGTAAAGCAATAATCTGTTGCTTGCAACTTAATACTGGAGGGGGTTCGGATGATAACCTGAAGGTGGATTATTAGTCATAGATGCAGTTGGATGGCGGTCTATGTATAATGTTGTAATACCCAATAAAGTTTCAAAGGAGTCAAGATGATTAGTCTATGCATGTATTGCTTTCTCGACGTTTGTCAATTGCCCCGCTGTAATTTGTTCATCCAGCATGTTATCTATCTTAAGGAGAGCCACCTCTAGTGAACTATGGATCCCGGTCCTTTTCTTTTACATACAATCTATAAACTGTTACTTCTTTGTGTTTAGTTTCTGCAAACTTTTACTTCTTTCCATTCGATACGTTTAATCCTTTGTTTTCAGCAAAACACGGTGAGATTGACAACCTCATCGCAAGTTGGGGACAAAGTTCTGTGGTTGTGTTGTGCAGGTCTCCATGTTGCTACTAGCATCGGTAGTGCGCCCTACCAAGGCTCAACTAGCAACACCTTTGGGGTGTTTCCTTGCTCCTACTGGTTCGATTAAACCTTGGTTTCATAACTGAGGGAAACTTGCTGTTGTGCACATCATACCTTCCTCTTGGGGTTCCCAACGAGCTCTACATCAACACCGCGCCATCAAGCATTTTTCTGGCGCCGTTGCCGGGGAGTCAGGGACATCTTCACAAGGGGAGTCTCTCATAACCAATCTCTTTACTTTGTTATTTTTGTTTTGCTTAGTTTCTTTTTGCTTTGTTTGCTTGTTTTGCTATCAAAAACACACAAAAATAGTTTTACTAGTTTGCTTTCTTATTTGAAAACAAAAAAATGACTACTCTTGAAAACACTAAGTTGTGTGACTTCACTAGCACCAACAACAATGATTTTATGAGCACACCTATTTCTCCACCTGTGCCTGAAGATACTTTCTTTGAGATAAAACCTGCTTCACTCAATCTTGTTATGAGAGAACAATTTTCTGGTATTGGTAACAAAGATGATACCGCCCATCTAAATAACTTTGTTGAACTTTGTGAGATGCAAAAGCATAGGTATATAGATGGTGACATTATTAAGCTGAAATTGTTTCCTTTCTCTTTGAGAGGAAAAGATAAAGAATGGTTGAACTCCTTAACTAAGAATATTATTGATTCATGGATTAAGTGCAAAGATGCTTTTATTGGAAAATACTATCCTCCTACTAAGATTATATCTATGATAAGTGAAATAGTGAAGTTTAAACAATCTGATAATGAGCATGTTGCTCAAGCTTGGGAAAGAATGAAATCTTTGGTAAAGAATTGTCCCACTCATTGACTGACTACTTGGATGATCATCCAAACTTTTTATGCAGGATTGAACTATTCTTCAAGGAACCTATTGGACTCTTCTGCTGGAGGTACCTTTATGACCATCACTTTGGGTGCTGCAACAAAACTTCTGCACAATATGATGGTTAATTATTCTGAATGGCATACTGAGAGAGCTCCACAAGGTAGGAAGGTAAATTCTGTTGAGGAAACTTCCTCCTTGAGTGATAAGATTGATATTATTATGTCTATGCTTGTTAATGGGAAAGCCATATTGATCCAAATAATGTTCCTTTAGCCTCTTTGGTTGCTCAAGAAGAGCAAGTTGATGTGAACTTCATAAGAAATAACAATTTTGGAAATAATGCTTATAGAAATAATTTTGGTAACAATAATTATAAGCCATATCCTCCCAACAATGGTAATGCTTATGGAAATTCTTACAATAATAATAGGAGTGCTCCCTCTGAACTTGAAGTTGTGCTTAAAGACTTTATTAGTAAGCAAACTGCTTTCAATAAAACTATTGAGGAAAAACTCTCTAATGCTAAAAGAAATATAGCATCTTTGGCTGAAGCTCAATCTTCTTTGAATAAAATGGCGGCTAAACCTGAAACTAATGAGAATCCCTTTGCAGCTACTAATGCTATACAAGTAAGAATTGATGAAAATGTTAGATTATTAGCTGAATTACATGCTAAGTGGGAAAGAGAAGATGAAATTGCTAGAAACATTAGTGTTTCTACTATTACCACCACTAGTGTTGAGTCTAGTAATAGTTCTACTACTTTAGATGATAAATTTGATTTTGATCTTGATGGTTGCAATATCTATGAAGTTACTAAGGTCCTACAAATGCTTGCTAAAAGTCCTAATGCTAGTGCTATGAACATGGCCTTTACAAAACACATTACTGATACTCTCATAAAGATTAAAGAAGAAAAGATGAAACATAAAGCTTCTATTCCTATAAAACAAGAAGATGGTTGGGAACCCATCATTAATATGAAAGTGAATGATTTTGATTTCAAATCTTTATGTGATCTTGATAGTAGTGTTTCTATTATGCCTAGAAGGATTTATGATATGCCTGATTTGCCTCCACTTGAAGATTGTTATTTGAATGTCCCACTTGATGATAATGCTAAAAAGAAACTCATGGGGAGTCTTAATGATGTTCTTATTATGGTTAACAAGGCCTATGTCCCCGTTGATTTCTATGTTTTGGATGTTGAATGCAATGCTTCTTGTCCTACTACTTTGGGAAGACCTTTTCTTAGAACTGTTGGTGCCATTATTGATATGAAAGAAGGCACCATTAAATATCAACTCCCACTCAAGAAAGGTATAGAACACTTCCCTAAGAAGAGAGAGAAGATTTCTTTTGCTTCTCCTATGAAAACAAAATTTGGTCTTAATGCTTCTTCATTTGAAAACACTTGATTCTTTTTCTTGCTTCTTATGCCTAACTTAAAGGCGTTAAAGAAAAATTTACTTATTGGGAGATAACCCAAAAGTTTTAGATGAGTCTTAGAAGTTATTACTTCAGTAATAACCGCTCCTTATCCTTTTTATTTGCTTTTTGTGCCAAGAGTAACCTCTAATGAGAGAGAAGTAATGATTGGGAAAGTTGTTGTCCCAAAACAGATTTTTGTGATTCACCATAAACATTCGTGTAAAATCTCTGAACGTCTTTTTGAGGCGTGAATTTTTGTGCTTCTGACCTAGGTTGTTATCTAACTTTCGTTAGTTCAACACTTTTTGATTTGAGCAACAGAAGGTCTTCGAAAAAATTCGTCTTTACCTACTGGTCTATTTTGACAGATTTTCGCCATTTTCTGCATTTGCTTCTTGTTGGTTCCTTTTTGAGTTCTTTTGGGGAATTGAGATTTTTGAGGGAAGTGCTACAGTATCTAGTGTTCTAAAGGAAGTTTATTTGGTGTTGGAACTGAACCCTAAGACCTTTTATCTTGAGTACACTAATGTTGCTAATAAAGATTGTGTGAAGTTTTGTATGAAGGAAAAATTTCAGGTGTATGGAAGGAATGAGTAATGAGATGAAGGATGGACTAAAGCTCAAGCTTAGGGATGCCACACGTGTCACCCCAAGAAATATCCAAGTAGTACAAGCGTCAAATCTTGGGGATGCCCAAGGCATCCCCTTCTTCAACAATAAAAATCCCAGGTTTCTTCTAAACGCTTCATTTTTATTGTTTCATGCACAGTTGTGTTGTTCTTGGAGCGTCCTCTTTTTCGTTTTCGTTTTTGTTTTGGTTTTTCGTTTGCTTTTGTATGCTTAGTTTTCTGAATAAATTGGTTGGACCCCCTATTTCATATATTGGTTTGCAAATAGTTTGGTTTGGTTTGGAAAAGAGTAGGAAAGTTCATGCTTATGTGGTAAAAAGAGCTCGTTTTTTGACTGTGGCCTATGCTCTGTCATGCCATGCTTGATATTATTTTGGCTTTATGCTTAGTATTCTTTGTTGTAGCATGACTTGTTATAAACAATTGAGATTGCTTAATGTGCCTTTGATGAATCATGCATTGTTTTAGCATATTAAAGCATAGTATAGTGGTATTCTCCTTTGATGCTTTATTTGGGTTGACTTGGCGCATGCTCACACCATGTTATGACTACCTCAAGTCACCAAAGCCTTTATGATACTTTATTTTCCAACTTGTAGTATCACTTTATGCTTTGATCAATGATGTTTTGTCGCTCTGCATGATTATGGCCATTATTGCTCTCTTAGTTTGTTGCTCCTAGTCTTTTGCTAGCCTCCACAACCAAGTATGAGTTACACTCATGCATCCAACTCCCTAAACCAAGTTATTCCAAAGAGTAGACCATACCTACCTACTAGCTTATGCTATTCCAAGTATATTCATGCTTTTGTTTACCTTCCAAATTAAACTTGTTATGAGAAAAACTAGTGATTAAAGCTCTCACGAACTTGATGGCACACCTTCTTTTTTGCATCTAATAAGCTTGAACCATTGGGTCCTTATTTGTTGCGTATATGCTTGCGCTTTATAAGTTGAAATTAGCAGAACCATGTTTCATGGGGAACGCTTTCAACATTGCACTTGTACTTTGTACCCCGTTGATATCATGTTCTTTTGCTTATGGATCCCGACGGTATGAAATAAAAGTGGAACTTGTAAGATCATGGAGTTTGTATGTGTGTTAGAGAAACGCCTGGGCCGCTAGCCTAAGCCATGCCTAATCATGGTGGAAACTTGCAGCATCACCATAATGAGCACTCTATGAAGCATCCTCAATAAAAACCTATGCAAATAGAAAATGAAAATATCGCTGAGATGCTCATTGTCTGCTTGCCTTGTCATTTTGATTATGGGATAGCTCATGTATCATGTGCCAGGGGTACCCCGTTGGCGGTTCTTTATGATACATATGTACTTACAATGACAAGAGCTTACTTGTGACTAAAGTTGAGCAGCATGAGGTTCGGTCTTCGTAAGTAAGGGGCATGAGATTTCGGTTTATAACTTGTCAAGCATATCCTCTTAGTTGTGTCACTTTAACCTTAATCACCTTCAAGATGCTTATGATAGGGGAAATGAGAGCTGAAAGCTATAAGTACCATATTTTTGGAAGCTCTTTATGAGACTTGAATCCTTGCTTCCTTCTATGGAGGCCTTTCTTCCACCATTATATTGAGTCCCCACCTTCTACCTTTATGCACCTACTTTGAGAGCATAGTGGGCATTCTTAGTTCTATGTGTATTGTCCCAAGACTAGTTGATTGATGCATAACTTGATATTGCTTGTTTTAAACTATTTGTATCTAGTCACTCTTATGAACTTTGAAGGTGTCATATGCATTTTTGTTTTGCTACTCTATGAGGGACAAGCTGAATACTATTATGCTATGTTTTCTTTATGTGAAACAAACAAACGTCTTGCAAAGCATTGTTATTCATGAATCTTTTGTTTGTGCCTTTTCGTGTTGCATCATAGTTTCTTTGTCTTATTGCTAGAACTTTGTCTTTCATGTTATGATTGAAGTACTATGATCCTAGCTTTGAATGTTTTACAAATACTTTGATCAAGTCTTTGATTGTGCATGTCACCTCAAAAATTATTCTTTCTTTTTATCACTTACCTACTCGAGGACGAGTAGGAGTTAAGCTTGGGGATGTTGATACATTGCAAATGTGTCTATAATTTTTGATGTTCCATGCTTGGTTTTATCCACTTTCTTGTGTTTTGTTCCAACTTTGGAGTACTTTTCATATGATTTCTTGGACTAACCTATTAACAAGAGCCACAGTGCCAGCTGCCTGTTTTCTACTGTTTTTGGTTCCAGGAAAGTCAGAAAATGAATATTCTCGGAATTGGACGGGACAAAAGCCAAAGTGCCTATTTTTTCGGAGGGGATCAAGTGCCAGAATACGAAATGGAGAAGGGCCAGGGGCCGGCCACACCACCTGGCCGCGTGGCCAGGCTGGGCCCATGCCAGGGGGTGGTGTGGTGGCTCCCGGCACCCCCTCGGCCTCTCCTTCCGCCTATAAGTTGCCCTCGGGACGAAAACCCTAAGTACCCGATCAAAAATCCACGAAAGAGTCTGTAGCCGCCGTCATCTCCATCCCTAGATCGGGAGGGATCTGAAGCTCTTCCTGGCACCCTGCCGGAGAGGGGAATTCACCCTAGAGGCCTTCTTCATCACCATGCAAGCCTCCGGTGTGATGCGTGAGTAGTTCATCCTTGGACTACGGATCCATGTAGTAGCTAGATGGCTGGTTTCTCCTCCTTTGTGCTTTCATGTTTAGATCTTGTGAGCTCAGTTCATGATCAAGATCATCTATTTGTAATTCATACATGTTATGTTTGCGGGGATCCGATGGATATTGAGATGCTATTTCGGATTGATTATTGATTCTATCGTGTCTTTGTTATTTGAGATCTTGCATGCTTTCCGTTGTTAGTAGCTATCTTGGCCAAGTAGATGCTAGCAACTCCAAGAATTAGTATTTATTCTCGATAGTGGGTTCATGCCTCTGGTAATCTGGGGAAGTGACAGAAATCTCTAAGGTACTAGATGTGTTGTTGCTACTAGGGAGAAAACAACAATCCTTTGTTCATAGAACAATCGTATTGTTTACTTTACAGGCAATTCGTAAAGCAATAATCTGTTGCTTGCAACTTAATACTGGAGGGGGTTCGGATGATAACCTAAAGGTGGATTATTAGTCATAGATGCAGTTGGATGGCGGTCTATGTATAATGTTGTAATGCCCAATCAAGTTCCAAAGGAGTCAAGATGATTAGTATATGCATGTATTGCTTTCTCGACGTTTGTCAATTGCCCCGCTGTAATTTGTTCACCCAGCATGTTATCTATCTTAAGGAGAGCCACCTCTAGTGAACTATGGATCTCGGTACTTTTCTTTTACATACAATCTATAAACTATTACTACTTTGTGTTTACTTTCTTCAAACTTTTACTTCTTTCCATTTGATACGTTTAATCCTTTGTTTTCAGCAAAACACGGTGAGATTGACAACCTCATCGCAACTTGGGGACAAAGTTCTGTGGTTGTGTTGTGCAGGTCTCCACGTTGCTACTAGCACTGGTAGTGCGCCCTGCGAAGGCTCAGCTAGCAACACCTTTGGGGTGTTTCCTTGCTCCTACTGGTTCGATTAAACCTTGGTTTCATAACTAAGGGAAATTTGTTGCTGTGCTCATCATACCTTCCTCTTGGGATTCCCAACGAGGTCTACATCAACACCGAGCCATCAGTCTGCGCTCGCCCCGGCCACCACCACCACCGCCCCGCCGCGCTGGTGATTTTCTCTGTAATCACTTTCACCTTTTAGGATATGTTTTTCAAAAAAAGACTCCTAATTTATTGTCCTACAATACATAATTTATACTTTTACCTATGTTACCACCTAGCCTTTGTGTTTTGTATTAGTTAAGATGTGTGATATTTCAATATTTGTCTTTGATCACGAATTATTTGTATTTGTATAGTATTTGTAGTACTACTAATTAGTAGTATAGTGGTAGTGGTAGACTATTATTCGTAATAATATTAGTAGTATTAGTAGTAGTATAGTGGTAGTGGTAGTGGTAGTGGTATAGTGGTAGAGTATTATTAGTAGTATTATTAGTAGTATTGGTAGTAGTATTAGTAGTAGTATAGTGGTAGTGGTAAAATAAAGTCATCTTTATGTAGATATGAGCAAATAGATGGTAAAAAATATGAGTAAAAATTTCCCTATTTTTTACTCATATTTTTTTACTATTTCCTTGCTCATATATACATAAAGGTGATCTTTTTTTAGTACATTGCTCATTTCTTACTCTTTTTTCTAACTTGTTTTACCTTTGTTTTTACAATAGTTAAGTGATGGAGCGCACCAACTCTGACGGTAAAAATCTTATTATGGGCATTATAAATGGTGAAATAGCTATTAATATTGCTAGAATTGAACCTCGTGATGGATAAGATGTTATAGACTAGGATGAGATATTGGCATTTCTGAATGCATCCAGTGATGGACAGCAACTAGAACAGGTGGACGAAGGACAAACAAACCACGATGATGAAGGGCAAACAAACAACGATGATGTCCCCTCGACAACAACCGGCGAGGTATATATATATTAAGCCTCTTATGACTAGATGCATTAATTGATCTATATATATATTAATCACTCTTTCTTGTTTTAGCCCTCCGGATCGAGGCAATCGACGGGTAGAACAAAATGAAGCCCTAACAAAACGTTGGATGGTAATCACAGGTTCACCTTCGACGAAATAGATGATAATAGAGAATTGATTGCTTCAGAAAAGCACGCGAGGATGTTTGTATATCAATGCGGAGTGATTGTTAGGGACAACCTCCCGATCACCATTCAAGAATGGAATAAGCCAAAGAATGCATGTGAAGAATTCACTAGGTATATCGACAATGATGCCAAAGATGACCTTTGGCAGAAGCTCATAGCACATTTCATATTACCTCTAGAGTATGAAGAATTCGAGGCAGATACTACTACCCCAATTCTGGGTGGGATTGAAAGAAGAGCGAGAGTCAAGGAGTGGGCTCTATCTAAGATGGCCGAACTGTTTCGGAACCACAAGAAAACTTTATACGCGAAATATGTCACAAAAAAGATAATTCCAAATTTCATAAGAGTATATGAGAAATTGAGAGAATAGTGGCCCAATTTTGTAAAGTACAAGGAATCTTCTGTAGCCAAGGAAAGGTCGGAAAAAATAAGAAAAATGCTAAGAACAAGAAATACCACCATAAAATGGGGACGGGTGGCTACAAGAGTGTCGTGCCTAAGTGAGAAGCTATGAATTCTAACATGAGGGCTAGAGGGATCACTCCAGGTATACATGGATGGCCCGAGAGGTCAAAGAACTGGTGGTACGGACATGGGGGAACGTTGAACCCAGAAACAGGGCGGCAATCTTTTGAGAAATTTTTTTAATACCCTCCAATGCAATTGTTAAAGCAATGGCCGATGCTCAAGCAGGATTGTTCTGGCCCAAGAGAGAGAACGACAAGCTGACACGCGCCCTCGGGAATCCTGAAAAAGGTGGACGAACATGAGGCAAAGGCATCGGTGTTACATGGAAGAAAGGGTTTCCTGAGTACGATGAGAGTTACAGAGGCCGTAAGAGAAAAAAGGAGCGGGAGGCAGACCGGACAGGAAGATAGAAGTGGAACTAGCTGGGATGAAGAAGCTGGTAGTGGAAGCACTTAGCAAAAGGTCATCTCAGCCACAGGAAAATCCTGCATTGGATAATAGCCAGCGAAGAAGAAGTATGGCTTCCACGGAGGTCTAGGCTGATGATCATGCACTGCTGGAGGAAGCACCTGTGCCTCGCTACCCCGTGGATGATGTCAGAGGGATAACACAATGTGAGCTACATCAGCAAATGAACAACATGTCCGTCAAGGTGGCGATCGACACTGCTTTACCTTATCTACCTGGAGCACTCCACCATTCACTTCCGATTCCACCTAGCTATGCTCGTGTCTCGGTGGATGACCTACTGGAGGGGTATGAGGACCTAGAGATTGAAACCACTACATCTGAAGGCCATTACAAACTGGGAGATGTCAAGCGCCACATCATTCTATGGCAAAAGAAGTACATCAAGTTTCCAGGATTGGCGCCAAGGCCACCGACTCCGAGGAATCCAAGTCCACCCCCCCAATGATCGTTAACCTCCAAGTCCACCCCTCGACGATCGTCAACCCCCAATTCCACCCCTTGACGACTGGGATGTCGATCGCCACAGCATGAGTACATCTCGATCTCCACCCCCGTGCAATACTACATCGTTTAAAAAATGGAGGGTCGCTGCTCCCCCGCGCCCCACTCAGAAGAAATGTAGTACGACGAAGATAGTCAACATTCCGTTGGCTCTTCCCAAGAGACCTTATGCCAGGACTGATGAGAAAAACGCCGCGGAAGTGGCTGCCTACACTAAGGCTTTTTTTGCACCAAAAAAGCCCGAGCCAAAGCAGGTATTTGATGAAAAAACCAAAAAGTGGGCTAAGTCCTTTCTTGAGCAACCATCATAAATATCGATGAATCTGTATTTAGACTATAACCGCAAAATTATTAAGCAAGCAAGAAGTGCCAACTCTAAGCAGAACAAAAAAGTGCAAAACACGGGAAACAAATTTCCCAGCTAGGACAACAGCAAAATCAATCGGTCCCCCTGCTCATAGTGAGTTCTGATACCAATAAGGACTTCAAAGCTAATATGGATAAGGACATACAATTATTGGACTCTAGAGCCAAAGCTGCTGCTAGACAACTGGGTATCACTGTAGCGGAGGCCAAAGAAAATGCTACCACGGCATGTATGTCTCTTGGTCAATATTTAGGCTATGAAGAAGGGCCAATGGGTGAGATAGTACAGAAATATGTCAAAAGGCAGCCTCTGGTCAGTCATGAGGAGTATACGTGTCTATCAACACATATGCGAAATCTGCACGACTGGTACATAATTCAAGCATCAAAGCAGCACTCGGAATAATAGTTTTCGGTGGACGTTAGAGAGGAGCATCACTTTGAAACTTATTTGATACAGATTCAAATGAATAAACTGTTTTACTTATACAATCAGCGCGCCTTCGACAAATCTATCCACGGTTGCTATTGTCAGTAAGTGATTTATTGATGTAATTAAGTCTCTAGCTCAGCTCGTTCATTGCATGTAATACATTCTTCTGGCTATATATATTTTCGTATGCTATTATACAGAATGAAGATTCTTGAATGCAAAAGAGCTAGAAAATATGATATTGGGTTCATTGACCCATATATCGTTAATGAACATACGTTACACAATCACCCCAACGACATGGAGGATGACATGTCCACCTTTTTAATCGAGCATAATTATTGTAAGGAAATATTATTTCCTTACACCTTTAGGTGAGTGTTTCTGTCTTGCACATATTTTTTTACTTACTCGATGTTAAGTGTAATTGATGAGTTATGCATGTCTGCTTATGTAAACGTCCGTAGGTACCACTAGATTCTGTTAAACATTGAAGTTGACAATTTCCAAGTTGAAGTCACTGACTCATTAAGTTGGGACCAAGAAAGTGGAGCGACATAAAAGCAATGCTCCAGAAGTATTTTAATCATTATCGCATTATATCGTCCTCTCATTTTCTGATATCAAATAATTAATAACTTGTGCTCCCTTGTTTATTTTCTTTGTCGCGCAGGTGTTGGACACGGTTGAAAAGAATATACAAGGTCCATTCAAAGATGTGCTAACTTATAAAACGGGTGAATGGATTGCAGCACCCACCGGGGACTAGTTTATGTAGATTATATGTTTGCGAGTACATTCGCGAGTTGACCAGTGAGCGGAGAGTTGATACAACTTATATTCACCGTTTGCGGGAGAAGCTCGATCCAGAACAGCGCATACGAGCAATTTAGGAGAAATTGACGGGATTTCTGATGAAGGAGGTCCTTAATGAAAGGGAAGAACATTATGTGGAGGACGAGAAACTCAATATGAATTAGTGATCTCCATGTAATTAAATAGTTGTATATATCAAATTGTATATGTATGCTCGCAAGAGATCAAATATTAATTATATATGTATCAACGTGTATTGTGTATGTAGTAGCGTAGAATATGTGTACGGAAACATGTTTAAAATTATAATGAAACATAAATTGAAAAATGAACGAAATGGAAAAAAAAGGAAAACACAAAATCGTGTCGTGGCAGAGAAACACACAAATCTCTGCCACGGCAGGAAAAGCTTTAGTCCCAGGTGGTGTTACGGCCCGGGACTAGAGGTCCTCCAGCCTCCCGCCGCGTTGTCCCTGCCACGTGGTGGCCTCTAGTTCCGGTCTGTAACAAACCGGTACTAGGGATAGGAGTCTCTAGTCCCGAATTGGCAGTGCTGAGTGTGAAACCGAGACTAGAGCCTGGGATCAGAGCCCCGTTTTTCACTAGTATCGGCAGGTTCCTCGTCCTTGTCGCCGCCGCCGTGCCCGCGAGCCGATGTGGCTGTGCGGGAGCGTGATGTGGTTGGTGGGTAGAAAGCTCCGCGGCGGCGCGCAGGAGTGGGGCTCAGCCGTGACCGTGAGGGCCGCGTGCTTCGGACAAAACTGTGACCTGGGTTTTTTCTCGCCATGGACGTCTTCAGATGTAATGTCTTCCTTTTCCATAGAGTTTTGCAACCACCTTTGTTGAACAGATCGTGTTGGCACATTGTATCGTACACAAACTATGAACAGTTTATGTTGTCATATTTGTCATTTTCTGATGTTAATACGAGAGGTCTTTAATTTACGGCACCCTCAAATGAATATAGCCATCTATTTTCAAGAATCTAAGGGCCCATATTAAATCATACTAGCGCTAAAAACGTGACCACGATAGGATTCTACTAGTCCAATGTTAAACCGGTAGACCAGAGGAAATACAGGAGTGGGGTGAGATGCCGAGCTGGAAAGCAGGCGGCGACGCGAGCGTCGTAGGTCGAGCAAATGTACCTTTGAGACTGCCATTATTTTTGGAACTGTTCAGTTTGGGCTGGGCGGCACCTGGGCCTCATCTCTATTAGTAAATCCGGGAAACACTCTCGGAACGAACCCGGCGATTCTACCGGCGCCGGTATGTGCCGGCGCCGAATCTGCCATCCGTTGCTGCTTTTAGATTTGTGTCCAGTCAAACCTTCCGTTTGGAGCCAATTTGCAAAAACACCCAAAAGAAACTTAGTATAGCCTCTCTCTCTTCTTCTCACCTCTGTCCCGTTCTTCTTCTGGATAAAATCTCGAGGACCAGCGGCGACCAACCCTTCTTCGGAGTCCCCACAAGATAGATCTTGCTGGCGGTGGCTCCACGCCCCAAGCAGACCGCCGGAGCTCCGGCCACCGCGAGCGTCGCTGAGGGGTGACGCACGACGAGGAAGATCAGTAGGAAACTAGGGCAGGAAGAGCTCCGTGCGGGGCGCCGCGTGTGCCGACGTGTACTACACGAGCTCCTCCCTGTCCCTCGTGGGCGCGGTCGCCGCGGCCCCCCACGTCGTTGGCTGCCACTCCATGGACTCCTCAGTCACCGGCGTCGACAAGATCTGGGAGATGAAGAACATCGGGGTCGCCGCGTGCAGTCCATGTGATTTGATCTGCTTGCAGCTTCTAGATTACGGCATCGGCAAGGTCTAGGAGATGAAGAACATCGAGGTAATATTCTCCCGCCCGGCCTTCCTCTCGTTTGTTCGTTTGACTTGATGTGATCCGTGGGGTGGTAGGTCATGCATCTCTGATTGAAATAGTAGGGGATACATCCGCAGTCTTTATGATCAGAAGGTTATACGCCCGATTTTGCTCTCTACAAGATGAAATGGGGATCATCTGTTGAGTGGTTCTTAGTATTCCTGTGAAACGAGGGCATTTACACTACTTGATTGGATGCTGTTGCCGTACTTTATTTGATGGGCGATGTTACCTGGAAGGATATGTGGCATGTATTGTTCATCTTTGCAGTACTAACTGAATTACTTAGAAAATCGAGTAGCTTTCTATTTTCTTCTGAGTAT
The DNA here is from genome assembly GCA_910589775.1 of Avena eriantha. NCBI lineage: Eukaryota > Viridiplantae > Streptophyta > Magnoliopsida > Poales > Poaceae > Avena > Avena eriantha. The sequence goes on along the minus strand of OU342746.1, from coordinate 403,776,732 downwards.
CTCATATGAAGTTGCTTTCCAGTCCATTAGTTCAGGTGCCGTGGTTACAATCATATGGTTTGTTGTCTTGTAGTACGACAAGCAAATATAAATAAATGTTCAGTTGAGGCAACATTTCACATTGGTTGAATTCTGCTTTTATTAGAGTCATGTACCATGGATAGTACATAATCTGGTCACATAAGATTAAAATGAGTGGATGGGGGAAATACATTTTCCATGTGGAAATGCATATCTGATGAAATATCGACTTAGGATTCATAGTAGATGAACTAGAGTGCTTGACTTAAAAATGTATACATAGCTTCTACAATCTCTGAATCACAAGCACATCTATATCAACGTGTATTCAGCATGGGTTTGGCATAACATGCATCTATCATGTTTGTTCTGGTGAAGTTCGACATGCATATAAGTAGATTTTAAAGTAACTATAGTAATATAGCACTACATCATCTTGTTTCAGTTTAGCAAACCTTTCAGATTTCTTTCTTACATCCCTTTTAGCATACATTTCTGCTTGTCAACTCTATAACTTCTAATTATGCATACTTTCAATAGGTCATATACAAAACCATTGTATATGAAGACTTCAGCTTTATATTAATAGCTATTGGTGGTTCAGGAAAGAGTTTAATTTGGAAACAAACTATTTACCAGTTTCGTTATGTTCTCTTGTAGTTATTAAAATTATACTACTGAGGTGTAATAGAGTAAAGACAATTTTGTATATTTATTTGGATATAAAATTCAGAGACTGATGATCTAGTTTGTGAACTTTTGTGGGTACAGGCTCCAGAAGGGTTAAACATTGTTTGTGCCGAAGATGTTGATTGGGACAACCTTCTTGACCACAAGTGAGTGTTGACTGATGATCTAGTTCGTGGCCTTCAACCATGGCATGTTCTTGATCAGGTTATTCACGTAGCAGTTTGATTAACTTACCTCCATTTATAATCATATCAAGTCGATCAAGTTCTTCATGATTTATTGTAATGCATTCTTATCAAATCAAGATGTCCCGGTTGTTGGAGTAAATAAATAATGTTTGTTTTGAAGCATATGAAGAAAACGCCAGAGGTTTTACCCATATCATTTGAAGAGTTAGCCAACTTAACTATATTTACTTAGATAGTCCATTATATTTGAATTATATCTAGATGGAGAATAGGTAGTGATGTTATGCATTTGTATTATGGACGAAGTTCACTCAAATCCCCTCGACAATAAACCCTGACATACATGTGTACCTAGTATTCCAACCGAAATGAACCATTCTACAATACTCTTGGTTATACTAATAGTGTTTTTGTATTTCTCCTCTGCTCAGATCCGGGGAGGTTTGTCGCCAAAAATAGAACCAGATGGTCCATTTCCTCGGTGGACACCAAAGAAGCCTTTCATCAAGAAAATTCATGTGTTGTCCACCCTCTACTGCCCGGAAATGATTGAGTACAGGAAGCCGGAGGAATGATGGCATGTCGAAACTAACTGTATGCCTTGACAATATGGCGTAATCTGTGTGTGACATCCTTCCAGTTAGCATATGTTCTAGACTGTAAGGTGTGGGATTTATCAGCTAGCACTGAACAAAGCTAGGTATCAGTTCTGTTTTCCTTTACATTGAAAAATGCAGAGTTGTGACTTGTAAAATAGTAATAAAGGTTTTGTTTCATTATTGGCGTTTTGGTTACTTTGTTTATGGTATTGGACAAGCTTAAATTTACCAGATGATGCATTCCGTTGGTGTGAACTGAAGTAAAGTTGCTTTACCCTACGGAGAGATTTTGTGTTTCCTATATTTTTGAAAATGTTATCTTGGTATGTGCAAAGTCTATAAGTACATGTATGCATTTTCAAAATCTGCTCTCACAGAATTGTCATTTTTATTCTGTTCAAGCACAAATAATATTCATCAACTATATGTGAATCTACTTAATGACCCTACTATATGTGAATCACCATCTATGACAGATTCCATCTCTAGTCAAGTGATTGAATAATGTATCACTTCCTGGCAGTGTAAAATTGAAACCAAAGCAATACTTCATGAATAAATTGAAACCCTATCGGATCCATTTGAGACAATTACATCCATCCAGACTTTGTGAATCAATTAATAAATTGAAACCCTATCAAACCTTTATGAAACAATTGAAACCACATAAAACATCTTTGATTCAATTTAAACACATCCAGACTTTGTGAAAGAACTGAAACCAGATCAATCGTTTATGAAACAAATGAGTCGCATAGATATTTTGCGAAACAATTGAAACCATATCAAGCCATTGTGAAGATATTGAAGCCACACCAAGACATTATGAATCAATTGAAACCACATTTGAAACAACCGAAACACATCCATAATTTATTAAACAAATAAAACCAGAACTAGAATTTATGAACCGATTGAAACCACATCAAGCATTTTTGAAACAATTGAAACCCATATGAAATTTGTTGAACAATTGAAACCACATCAAGCCTTTACAAAAAAATTGAAACCACACCAAGCCTTTATGAATTCATTGAAACAACACCGAACCTCTTTGAAATAATTAAAACCCATCCGGATTTTGTGAAACAATTGAAACAACATCAAGCGTTTTTGAAACAATCGAAACCCATTCGGACTTTAGGAAACTATTGAAACCACATCAAGCCATTATGAAAAAACTAAAACCACACACAACCTTTATTAATCAATTAAAAAATTGAAACCACATACAACCTTTATGAATCAATTGAAACCACATCGAATATTTGTGAAAAAATTGAAGTGGTGGTTTCAAATATTTGAAACATGTATTAGTGGTTTCAAATATTTCAAACATGGTTTAGTGGTTTCAAATGTTTTAAGTGGTGGTTTCAATTATTTCAAACATGGTTCTATGGTTTCAATTTAATGAAACTTGGTGTTGAGGTTCCATTGAATTTTGGGTGTGTATAACTGGTTTCAGATGTTTCAAACATGTTTTAGTGCTTTCAAATGTTTGAAGTGGTGGTTTAAATTGTTTCAAAGATGGTTTAGTGGTTTTAATTAAATGAAACTTGGTATTTAGGTTCCATTGGTTTTTGGGTGGTGGTTTCAATTTAATGAAACTTGGTCTGGTGGTTCCGGTTCTTCTTATGTGGTGGTTTCAATTGTTTCAAACATGTATTAGTGGTTTCAAATGTTTGAAACATGTTTTTGTGGTTTCAATTGTTTCAAACATGGTTTTGTGCTTTAAGATAAAAAATGACACTTAATATTGAGGTTCTAGTGGGTTTTGGATGGTGGTTTCAATTAAATGAAACTTGGTCCTAGGGTTCGGGTTCTTCTAATGTGGTCGTTTCAATTTAATGAAACTTGATTTCAATTAGTTTTCGTTCGGTGGTTTCAATTAAATAAAACTAGTTTTGTGGTTTCGGTTGTTCTCCTATGGTGGCTTCAATTGCTTCAAACATGTTTTTGTGGTTTCAAATGTTTCAAACATGGTTTTGTGGTTTGAATTGTTCTGGTTCTTCTTATGTGGTGCTTTTAAATATTTCAAACATGTATTAGTGGTTTCGAATGTTTGAAGTGGTGGTTTCAATTGTTTGAAACATGGTTTTGTGGTTTCAATTAAATGAAACTTGGTCTTGTGGTTCCTGTTGTTTCAGATGTTTGAAACATGTTTGAACTAGTGGTTTCAATTGTCTAAAGTGGTGGTTTCAATTGTTTGACACTTGGTTTTGTGGTTTCAGATAAATGAAACTTGGTCTTGAGGTTCCAATGGTTTTGGGGCAATCGTTTCAATTAAATGAAACTTGGTCTTGAGGTTTCGGATTTTCTAATGTGGTGGTTTCAATTGTTTCAAACACATATTAGTGGTTTCAAATGTTTCAAACATGTTTTAGTGGTTTTAAAATGTTTGAAGTAGTGGTTTCCATTGTTTTAGAAATGGTTTTGTGGTTTCATATAAATGAAACTTGGTCTTGTGGTTTCAGTTCTTCTTATGTGGTGGTTTCAAATGTTTAAAACAATTATTAGTAGCTTCATATGTTTCAAACATGTTTTAGTTCTTTCAAATGTTTGAAGTGGTGATTTCAATTGTTTCAAACATGGTTTGGTGGTCTCAATTAAATGAAACTTGGTCTTGTGGTTCCGGTTCTTCTTATGGGGTTGTTTCAATCGTTTCAAACATGTATTAGTGGTTTCATATGTTTGAAAAAAATAGTGGTTTTGAATATTTGATGTGGTGGTTTCAATTGTTTCAAACATGATTTTTGCAAATTCAGTTAAATAAAACTTGGTCTTGTGTGTACGGTTCTTCTTATGTGGTTGTTTCAAACATGTATTAGTGGTTTTAGATGTTTCAAACGTGTTTTAATGGTTTCAAATGTTTGAAGTGGTGGTTTCAATTGTTTCAAAAATGGTTTTGTGGTTTCATATAAACGAAACTTGGTATTGAGGTTCCAGTGGTTTTTGGGTGGTGGTTTCAATTAAATGAAACTTGTTCTTGAGGTTCCGGTTCTTCTTATGTGGGGGTTTCAATTGTTTCAAACATGTATTAGTGGTTTCAAATGTTTTAAACATGTTTGAGTGGTTTCAAATATTTGAAGTGGTGGTTTCAATTGTTTCAGAAATGAATTGTGGTTTCAATTAAATGAAAATTGGTCTTGTGGTTCCCGTTTTTTATGGTTTTAATTGTTTAAAACATGTATTAGTGGTTTCAAAGATCTCAAACATGTTTTAGTAGTTTCTAATGTTTGAAGTGGTGGTTTCAACTGTTTCAAATATGGTTTGGTGGTTTCAATTAAATGAAACCTAGGCTTGTGGTTCCGGTTCTTCTTATGTGGTTTCAATTATTTGAAACATGTATTAGTGGTTTTAGATGTTTCTAACATTTTCTAGTGCTTTGAAATTTTTGAATTGGTGGTTTCAACTGTTTCAAACATGGTTTGGTGGTTTCAATGAAATGAAACCTGGGCTAGTGGTTCCGGTTCTTATTATGTGGTGGTTTCAATTCTTTGAAACATGTATTATAGGTTTCAAAAGTTTGAAACATGTTTTAGTGGTTTCAAATGTTTGAAGTGGTGGTTTCAATTGCTTCAAACATGGTTTTGTGGTTTCAGATAAATGAAACTCGCTATTGAGGTTCCAGTGGTTTTTGGGTGGTGGTTCCAGTTAAATGAAACTTGGTCTTAAGGTTCAGGTTCTTCATATATGGTGGTTTCAATTGTTTGAAACATGTATTAGTGGTTTCAAATGTTTTAAACATGTTTAAGTGGTTTCAAATGTTTGAAGTGGTGGTTTCAATTGTTTCAGAAATGAATTGTGGTTTCAATTAAATGAAAATTGGTCTTGTGGTTCCGTTTTTTTATTTTATGGTTTTAATTGTTTAAAACATGTATTAGTGGTTTCAAAGATCTCAAACATGTTTTAGTAGTTTCTAATGTTTGAAGTGGTGGTTTCAACTGTTTCAAACATGGTTTGGTGGTTTCAATTAAATGAAACCTAGGCTTGTGGTTCCGGTTCTTCTTATGTGGTGGTTTCAATTATTTGAAACATGTATTAGTGGTTTTAGATGTTTCTAACATTTTCTAGTGGTTTGAAATGTTTGAATTGGTGGTTTCAACTATTTCAAACATGGTTTGGTGGTTTCAATGAAATGAAACCTAGGCTAGTGGTTCCGGTTCTTATTATGTGGTGGTTTCAATTCTTTGAAACATGTATTATAGGTTTCAAAAGTTTGAAACATGTTTTAGTGGTTCCAAATGTTTGAAGTGGTGGTTTCAATTGCTTCAAACATGGTTTTGTGGTTTCAGATAAATGAAACTCGCTATTGAGGTTCTAGTGGTTTTTGGGTGGTGGTTTCAGTTAAATGAAACTTGGTCTTGAGGTTCGGGTTCTTCATATATGGTGGTTTCAATTGTTTGAAACATGTAAGTGGTTTCACATATTTTAAACATGTTTTAGTGGTTTCAAATGTTTGAAGTGGCGGATTTAATTGTTTCAAACATGGTTTTGTGGTTTGATATAATTGAAACTTGGTATTGAGCTTCAAATGGTTTTTGGGTGGTTATTTTAAATTAAAATGAAACTTGGGCTTCTGGTTTCGGTTCTTCTTGTGTGGTGGTTTCAATGTAATGAAACTTGGTTTCCATATTTTCAAACATGTATTAGTGGTTCAAGATGTTTCAAACATGTTTTAGTGGTTTCAAGTGATTTAAGTGGTGGTTTCAATTGTCTCAAACATGGTTTTGTGGTTTCAGATAAATGAAACTTGGTCTCGTGGTTCCGGTTCTTCCTACGTGGTGGTTTCAATTGTTTCAATCATGTATTAGTGGTTTCAGATATTTCAAACATGTTTTAGTGGATTCATATGTTTGAAGTGGCGGTTTCAATTATTTGAAACATGGTTTTGTGGTTTTAGATAATTGAAACTTGGTCTTGAGGTTCTAGTGGTTTTTGGGTGGTGGTTTCAATTTAATAAAACTTGGTTTTGAGGTTCCGATTCTTCGTATGTGGTGGTTTCAATGATTTCAAACATGTATTACTGGTTTCAAATGTTTCAAACATGTTTTAGTGGTTTCAATTGTTTCAGAAATTGTTTTGTGGTTTCATATAAATGAAACTTGATCTTGTGGTTCCAGGTCTACTTATGTGGTGGTTTCAATTGTTTCAAACATGTATTATTGTTTCAGATGTTTCAAACATGTTTTAGTGGTTTCAAATGTTTGAAGTGGTGGTTTAAATTATTTCCAACATGGTTATGTGGTTTCAATTAAATGAAACTTGCTCTTGTGGTTCCGGTTCTTCTTATGTGGTTGTTTCAATTATTTCAAACATGTATTAGTGTGTTCAGATGTTTGAAACATGTTTTAGTGGTTTTGAATGTTTGAAGTGGTGGTTTCAATTGTTTTAAGGTTTTACAAATTCAATTAAATGAAACTTGGTCTTGTGGTTCTAGTTCTTCTTATGTGGTTGTTTCAAACATGTATTAGTGGTTTCAGATGTTTGAAACATGTTTTAGGGGTTTCAAATGTTTGAAGTGGTGGTTTCAACTTATTAAACATGGTTTGGTGGTTTCAATGAAATGAACCCTAGGCTGGTGGTTCCGGCTCTCCTTATGTGGTGGTTTCAATTATTTGAAACATGTATTATAGGTTTGAAAAATGTTTTAGTGATTTCAAATGTTTGAACTGGTGGTTTCAATTGTTTCAAACATTGTTTTGTGGTTTTAGATAAATGAAACTTGGTATTGAGGTTCTAGTTGTTTTTGGGTGGAGGTTTCTATTAAATGAAACTTGGTCTTGAGGTTCGCGTCCTTCATATATAGTGGTTTTAATTGTTTGAAATATGTATTAGTGGTTTCAAATGTTTCAAACATGTTTTAGTGGTTTCAAATGTTTGAAGTGGTGGTTCAATTGTTTCAAACATGATTTTGTGGTTTGAGATAAATGAAACTTGGTATTGAGGTTCTAGTTGTTTTTGGGTGGTGGTTTCAATTAAATGAAACCTGGGCTTGTGGTTCCGGTTCTTCTTGTGTGGTATTTTTAATGTAATGAAACTTGGTTTCAATATTTTCATACATGCATTAGTGGTTTCAGATGTTTCAAACATGTTTTAGTGGTTTCAAGTGATTGAAGTGGTGGTTTCAATTGTTTCCAACATGGTTTTGTGGTTTCAGATAAATGAAACTTGGTCTCGTGGTTCCGGTTCTTCCTATGTGGTGGTTTCAGTTGTTTCAATCACGTATTAGTGGTTTCGGATATTTGAAACATGTTTTAGTGGTTTCAAATTTTAAGTGGTGGTTTCAATTATTTTAAACATGGTTTTGTGGTTTTAGATAAATGAAACTTGGTATTGAGGTTCCAATGGTTTTTGGGTGGTGGTTTCAATTAAATGAAACTTGGCCTTGAGGTTCCATTTTTCCTATGTGGTGGTTTCAATTGTTTCAAACACTTATTAATGGTTTCAAATATTTCAAACATGTTTTAGTTGTTTGAAAATGTTTGAAGTTGTGGTTTCAATTGTTTCAGAAATGGTTTTGTGGTTTCAAATAAATAAAAATTGGTCTTGTGGTTCCAGTTCATCTTATGTGGTGGTTTCAAATGTTTCAAACAAGTATTAGTGGCTTCAGATGTGTAAAACATGTTATAGTTCTTTTGAATGTTTCAAGTGGTGATTTCAATAGTTTAAAACATGTTTTGTGGTTTCAGTTAAATGAGACTTGGTCTTGTGGTTCTGTTTCTTCTTATGGAGTTGTTTTAATTGTATCAAACATGTATTAGTGGTTTTAGATGTTTGAAAAATGTTTTAGTGTTTTTGAATGTTTGAAGTGGTGGTTTCAATTGTTTCAAACATGGTTTTGCGGAATCAATTAAATGAAACTTGATCTTATGGGTATGGTTCTTCTTATGTGGTCATTTCAATTGTTTCAAACAAGTATTAGTGGTTTTAGATGTTTCAAACATGTTTTAGTGATTTCAAATGTTTGAAGTGTTTCAACTGTTTGAAACATGGTTTGGTGGTTTCAATTAAATGACACCTGGGATTGTGGTTCCGGTTCTTCTTATGTGGTGGTTTCAATTGTTTAGGACATGTAGTAGTGGTTTCAGATGTTTCAATCATGTTTTAGTGGTTTCAAATGTTTGAAGTGGTGTTTTCAATTGTTTCAAAAATGGTTTTGTGGTTTCATATAAATGAAACTTGGTATTGATGTTCTAGTGGTTTTTGGGTGGTGGTTTCAATTAAATGAAACTTGGTCTTGAAGTTCCGGTTCTTCTTATGTGCTGGTTTCAATTGTTTCAAACATGTATTAGTGTTTTGAAATGTTTCAAACATGTTTGAATGGTTTCGAATGTTTGAAGTGGTGGTTTCAAATGTTTCAGAAATGGATTTTGTGGTTTCAATTAAATGAAACTTGGTCTTGTGGTTCTGGTTATTTTTATTTGATGGTTTCAATTGTTTGAAACATGTATTAGTGGTTTCAAAGATTTAAAAATTGTTTTAGTGGTTTCTAATGTTTGAAGTTGTGGTTTCAACTATTTCTAACATGGTTTGGTGGTTTCAATTAAATGAAACATGGGTTTGTGGTTCTGGTTCTTCTTATGTGGTGGTTTCAATTGCTTCGAACATGTATTAATGGTTTCAAATGTTTCAAACATGTTTTAGTGATTTCAAATGTTTGAAGTGGTGGTTTCAACTGTTTCAAACATGGTTTGGTGGTTTCAATGAAATAAAACCTGGGATGGTGGTTCCGGTTCTTCTTATGTGGTGGTTTCAATTCTTTGAAACATGTAGTATAGGTTTCAAAGGTTTGAAACATATTTTAGTGGTTTCAAATGTTTGAAGTGGTGGTTTGAGTTGCTTGAAACATGGTTTTGTGGTTTCAGATATATAAAACTTGGTATTGAGGTTCCAGTGGTTTTTGGGTGGTGATTTTAGTTAAATGAAACTTGGTCTTGAGGTTCAGATTCTTCATATATGGTGGTTTCAATTGTTTGAAACATATATTAGTGGTTTCAAATGTTTCAAACATGTTTTAGTGGTTTCAAATGTTTGAAGTGGTGGTTTTAATTGTTTCAAACATGGTTTGTGGTTTAAGATAAATGAAACTTGCTATTGAGGTTCGAGTGGTTTTTGGGTGGTTTTTTTCAATTAAATGTAACATGGGCTTATGGTTCCGGTTCTTCTTGTGTGGTGGTTTCAATGTAATGAAACTTGGTTTCCATATTTTCAAGAATGTATTAGTGGTTTCAGATGTTTTAAACATGTTTTAGTGGTTTCAAGTGACTGAAGTGGTGGTTTCAATTGTTTCAAACATGGTTTTGTTGTTTTAGATAAATGAAACTTGGTCTCGTGGTTTCTATTCTTCTTATGTGATGGTTTCAATTGTTTTAACTACGTATTAGTAGTTTCAGATATTTGAAACGTGTTTTAGTGGTTTTCAATGTTTGAAGTGGTGGTTTCAGTTATTTGAAACATGGTTTTGTAGTTTTAGATAAATGAAACTTGGTCTTGAGGTTCAAGTGGTTTTTAGGAGGTGGTTTCAATTTAATGAAACTTGGTCTTGAGGTTCCGGTTCTTCGTATGTGGTGGTTTCAATTGTCTCAAACATGTATTACCGATTTCAAACGTTTCAAACATGTTTTAGTGGTTTCAAAATGTTTGAAGTGGTGGTTTCAATTAGAAATGGTTTTGTGCTTTCAGATAAATGAAACTTGATCTTGTGGTTCTAGTTCTTCTTATGTGGTGGTTTCAATTGTTTCAAACATGTATTAGTGGTTTCAGATGTTTTAAACATGTTTTAGTGGTTTGAAATGTTTGAATTGGTGGTTTGAATTGTTTTCCAACATGGTTATGTGGTTTCAATTAAATGAAACTTGCTCATGTGGTTTCGGTTCTTCTTATGTGGTTGTTTCAAACATGTATTAGTCTTTTCAGATGTTTGAAACATGTTTTAGTGGTTTCAAATGTCTTAAGCGGTGGTTTTGATTGTTTAAAACATGTTTTTGTGGTTTCAATTAAATGAAACTTGGTCTAGTGGGAACGGTTCTTACAATGTGGTGTTTTCAATTGTTTCAAACATGGTTTGGTGGTTTCAATTAAATAAAACCTAGGCTTGTGGTTCTAGTTCTTCTTATACGGTCGTTTCAATTGTTTTAAACATGTATTAGTGGGTTTAGATGTTTCAAACATGTTTTAGTGGTTTTAAATGTTTGAAGTGGTGGTTTTAACTCTTTGAAACATGGTTTGATGGTTTCGATTAAATGAAACTTGGGCTTCTGGTTCTAGTTCTTCTTATGCGGTGGTTTCAATTGTTTCAAACATGTATTAGTGGTTTCATAGGTTTGAAAGATGTTTTAGTGGTTTCAAATGTTTGAAGTTGTGGTTTCAATTGTTTTAAACATGATTTTGTGGTTAGAATAAAATGAAACTTGGTCTCGTGGTTCTGATTCTTCTTAGTGGTTTCAAATGTTCCAGGCATGGTTTTGAATTTGTGTATTAGTGTTTTCAGAAGTTACAAACATGTTTTGGTGGTTTCAAATGTTTGAAGTGGTGGTTTTAATTCTTTCAAACATGGTTTTATGTTTTCAATTAAATGAAAGTTGGTCTTGTGGTTCTGGTTCTTATTATGTGGTGGTTTCAATTGTTTAAAACATGTACTTATGGTTTTAAATGTTTCAAACATGTTTAAGTTGTTTCAAATGTTTGAAGTAGTGGTTTTAATTGTTTCAAACATAGTTTTATGGGTTCAATTTAAGAAACTTGAACTTAAGGTTCCGGTTCTTCTTATGTGGAGGTTTTAATTGTTTCAAACTTGTAATAGTTGTTTCAAATATTTAAAACATGTTTTAGTGGTTTCAAATGTCTGAAGTGGTGGTTTCAATTGTTTCAAATATGGTTTTGTGGTTTCAAAGGTTTCAAACATGCTTTTGTGGTTTCGAATGTTTGAAGTGGTGGTTTCAATTGTTTCAAACATGGTTTGGTGGTTTCAAATATCTCAAGCATACTTTTTGGTTTCAATTTTTGGAATCATGGTTTAGTTGTTTGATTTGTGTGTGGTTTCAATTGTTTTGAAACATTCTATTTAAGTTTCGCTTTGTTTGTAAAACATGTAATTTTGGTTTCAATTGTTTCGAAGATGGTTTCGTTTGGTTTTAGTTTATTAAAACTTGATTTTGTGGTTTTACTTGTCTATGGGTAGTGGTTTCAATTGTTTTGAACATGTTTTTTGGTTTGAATTGTTTGAGCCATGCTTGTGTGGTTTCAATCTAATGAAATAACTTTCCCTTGTTTTTAACATGTTTGTTTGGTTTTCGTTTGTTGAAACGATGCTTTGCTACTTTCAGTTTAATGAAACTTGGTCTTGTGGTTCTAGTGGTTGTTGGGTGGCGGTTTCAATTGTTTCGAACATGTTTTAATGGTTTCAAATGTTTCGAGCATACTTGTGTGGTTTTAATTTTTGGAAACATGGTTTAGTTGTTTGATTTGTGTGTTGTTTCAATTGTTTTAAAACAATCTATATGGGTTTCACTTTTTTGAAAATGTTTGAGCATAGTTCGGTATGATTTCAATGTTTCAATTTTTGGTGATTTCAATTGTTTTTGGTTGCGGTTTCAAATGTTCATAAAACCTTGGGTGATGGTTTCAATTCTTTGAAGCTACACTTTGTGGTTTCAATTGTTTTAAACATCTAATTTTTGTTTCAATTGTTTGAAAGTTGGTTTTGTTTGGTTTCAATTTATTGAAACATGGTTTTGTGATTTCATTTATCTACGGGTGGTGGTTTCAATTATTTCGAACATGTTATTATGGTTTAAATTATTTGAGCCATGCTTGTGTGATTTCAATCTAATGAAACAAAAAAATTCTTGTTTCAATTATTTCTAACATGTTTGTTTGATTTCAGATTGTTGAAACGTGATTTTGTGGTTTTATTTGTTAGTTGTTTCAATTGTTTTGGAACATGGTTGTTTGGTTTCAACATGGTTTGATCCAATTTTATTGTTTTAAAACATGTTTTTATGGTTTCAATTGTTCGTGGTTGTGCTTCCAAATATTCATAAAACCTTAGGTGGTGTGGTTTTAATTTTTTGAAACATGCTTGTGTGGGTTCAATTCAACAATTTTTAAATGATGTAGTGGTGGTTTCAATTTAATGAAACTTGGTTTTGTGGTGCCGGTGGTTGTTGGTGGTGGATTCAATTGTTTTAAATATGTTTTATTGGTTTAAAATGTTTTAAGCATACTTGTGTGGTTTCAATTTTTTGAAACATGGTTTAGTTGTTTGATTTGTGTGTGGTTTCAATTATTTTGAAATATTCTATTTGGGTTTCGCTTTATTTGCAAAGCATCTAATTTTGGTTTCAATTGTTTCGAAGATGATTTCGTCTGGTTTTAATTTAACGAAACTTAGTTTTGTGGTTTTATTTGTTCAATTGTTTTGAAATTGGTTTCAAATGTAAGGATTTACTTTTTACCAATGTGTCAAGCGTTGAAAATTGCAACAAGGGTCTAGAAACAATCTATTTATAAATAAATATTATTTTCTGAATTGTTTGGCTTGATTTCGCTATAGATGGTAGCTATTTTATTTTGCTACGAAGAGAATGTACACTTTATGAGATACATATGAGAATGAATATTTCATGAACAAATTATGTATTGATTACTGAAATCACCATCCCATACATGAAAGTTATCTTACTGAGTATACAACTTATAGCCTTGCTTCAAAATATGATATTCTATAACTAATCCTATATCTATTATTTCTAATGCTCTCCGTCCTAATCTACGATGACATCCAAATATAGCAGTCCTTGCTAATCTTTTGTCCCTGCAAAAACAAAGTTCCAATTTTAGAATTGATGTGGCCAAATACAGTAGGAATGGTGTAGGGAATTTCGGTACATACTTCTCTAATACTCACCATGCAAAAATATCAAAAGACCTATATCTGAAACAGGTGATCTTCACCATGCAAAGCATCATGTTTCTTTCCTAGATAAATTAAATAGAAATGAAAGCATGGACATATAGAGTCAAGTCTAACTACAAAATGAAAACAAAATGCATATGGATTAGTTGTTGATACCTTTATATACATACATGCAGCTTGGAATTTGTTGAAAAGGTTGTATGATACCTTTATATACATACATGCTACTTGGAATTTGTTGAGAAAGTTTATATACCTTTATATACATACACACTGCTTGGAATTTATTAAAAAATGTCAGCACGACAAAACTAAGTTAGCAAGCAAGTTAATCTGCACCATCCGGTGTAAATAGCCCATCGCATGTCCATGTCAAATCGTTACCACACAGATGTAGATACCAAGAGAAATACGAAAACAATAACCATGATAAAGACATGAACAATGATAAAAAAATAGCATGGATATAAAATGAAGTTCCACTCCATTTGTTTACTGGACAGATTTGCAGGTAATAAGCACGAGATACAACTATGGTGTCCATTAGTTAACTGCATTTTTCATAAACTCAAATTAACTTCTTACGAGTAGTTTCTTTCTATGTACAGATCAATGGTAGGAGGTTTATTCCGGCCATTGTAGTTTTCATAAAAAGGATGCACAAACAAAGTACTTCATCTCGACCTTCATATCCATTCAACAGCATAGATAATGCCATGTTTTATTCAAATTTCAGCATTTTCTCATCTGTGTGGCCCAGGCAGCTCCTTTCATAAACCGGTGACCAAGAAGGATGTCGCACTACCATCACCAACTCCTGTGGATGCACTGGAAGAGGAGAACATGAAAAAACATGGTGTTACAGTCTGCGATGATAAGAGATATGAGAAATCAAAATGAGAGTACACCTTAAATAGCTGTTGGTAGACTGAGAGTGCAGTTTATCATGTTAAATAGCAGATAACTTTTGGGGAATTGCAAAAGAATTAAAAGTTGGAGAATCTAGATGGATTATCGTACAATTAGTCCCCTCAAAATAAAAGCTTCCTACGATCTGAGGGAGAAAGAGAAAAAATAGGATGCACGCTTGATAATTTTAGAGAGTTGGTTCAGTAGGCTTCAGGCAAAAAATCCTTTCTCCTCTACAAGTAACTACTTATCCAATCAACACCAATATCTAATTAGCAATAAACAAGATTGGGGGCAGAGCCGATTCATCAGCTGAATCTACAGAATTAACGCAACGTGAAATTCTTGCCTGGTTACAACTTTCCTGAAGAAGCATCAAACACAGCTTCTGTACCGAAGACTTTTAGAGCCTATTGTTCCGGAGGTACAGCTTCTAGTACCTGCAGCGTCGAACGGCGGAGGCGCAGCGGTGGATGGCGGAGGCGCGTGGAGGCGCAGCGGCGGTTGGCGGATGTGCAGCTTCCGGTGCCCGCAGCGACGGACGGCAGAGGCGTAGCCGGAGTCAGGAATGAGAGGGCGGCCCTCATGGAGGATGGCGAAGGCGGGGGTGCCGCTCCCTCTCCATGCCGGGGACCTCAGCGAAAGATGCGTGCGCTCCCGCACCCCTCCGCTGCAGGGCCTATCGCCGGGGACCTCGATGGCTAGGCGCCGTTTCAGCGACCGCCGGTTTGATCTGGATCAGGCGTGCGGAAAGAGAAGGAGAGAGTCAATTAAGATGAGGCTCTCAAAATAACAGAGATACTAGGGGGCTGAGAAGCAGAATTAACAGCGTGGACCAGCGCACGAATCTGAAAGCACCTGGACGGTCGATTGAACTCCGGCACGTACCGACGCCAGTAGAAAGAAGTTTTCGCTCTCGGAACGAGTTGTCTAAACTACCCATACTTATTAACCGTTTGAGAAAGTTATACTAGTCCTTCCCTTGGCAGTAGTAAAAGGTAGTGTAAAAATACCTAATAAGTTGTTCTTCTCATGCAATCTCTGATCCTACTAGGTCGACACGTCCATGGTAGTGTAAGTAACCGCGGTAGAGATTGATACTCAGGGGCATACCTCGAGTACTTAAGTGAACACGAAAGTTGGAGAGCACCCCCCCCCCCAACACACCCACACACCCCATGGGATATCGCTGGCGTCGCCCCCTCCCCCTTGTGTCGCCCCTCCTGGGGACCGAGGGGGGCAAACCCTAACCCCGCCGCCACCTCCTCCCCCTCCATCCTTCTCCCTCCTCGTCACCCCCGGAGGTCCGCCGGCCTAAGTGCGCGGCACTAATGATGGGGGCGGCGGGGATCTGGCCTTTCGGCCCCAGCGCGGCAGTAGAGAGGAGAACGCTGGCGCTGGACGGGGCCCCCTCGCCATCGACGTCTTCGCGGCTCCGGCCGGCGGTGGCTTCATGGGAGATTGGATCTGGAGGCGGCGGCCTCTACCGGCGTGGAGCGGGTGGCGATCTGGTGGAGGAGGTGCCGGCGATGGGATTCCGTTGGAAGACCTAGATCGGCTCTCTATCCCTAATTGCCTGCTCGATCCGTTCTCCAGGAACCGGCCAGCGGTGTGGGGATCGCTGCGTCGGATCTAATAAAGGAGGTGGTCCTTTGGTTTCTTTCGCACGAGACGAAGATCTGCTTGATGTCTGCCCTCGTTGATCTGGTCTGGAGAGGCGGGTTCCTGAAGGCTCCGCCGGCGAACTCCCATGAGCGTATCATGCCTGGAGATTGCTAGATCGGGAGGTATTCGGTCGTGCGCACCTTGTTTTTTTGGCCGTTTGGTTTCAGCGGGAACGTTGCGAAGCTCTGTTGTTTGTTCCCACCAAGTGCCATTCTTTGAGCCATGGTGAAGTTAGATGCGGAGAATGTCAGAAAAGCGAAAATATGAGGGTAGCGATGGTGGTTTTAGTTCTTGTGGCGACGGAAAACTGGTTGTGTGATCTGAGACTCGTTGCAGTGACTGCTGGTGCGGGAAGACAACATAGGGGGAGTTCCCAGTCTTACCTTGCAGGGTGAAAATCCAAGGTCTGGCCTTAACAGGTTGTGCGTGGCAATGACCTTATTGAAGGCATTGTTTTGTGAGCGAGCACTTTCTCCAGGGTGAAAACCTATGATCTTGGATCGGGCAACGACGACGCTTGGACACTGTTTCCTTCTTGAAGGCGTTGTTATTGGAGTGGAGGACTACCGGTGTTGTTCGGATGGTGCCAGTGTCATTGCTTTGAGGATTAGTTCTCTGTAGCGCGACTTTTCTTTTTTGTAATTCTTTTTTCTTTCTTCTGGG
Source organism: Avena eriantha (assembly GCA_910589775.1). Taxonomy (NCBI): domain Eukaryota; kingdom Viridiplantae; phylum Streptophyta; class Magnoliopsida; order Poales; family Poaceae; genus Avena; species Avena eriantha. The sequence goes on along the minus strand of OU342746.1, from coordinate 403,760,077 downwards.
TTGTGTGCATCCGTAGGGCCACTAGGGCATGCGTTGTTGCAGAGGCTGGGTGTAATTGGTATCCCTGTGATATTAATATATACTCTTTTCCAAAAAAAAAAACACCCCATGGGATTTTAGGCTGCTGGCTCGTACCGTAGCCCAAACATTGTTGGCCTAAAAATCTGTCAGCTAGTCCCGTGTTGGCTCTGACCCACATGGTTCGGTCTGGGTGCGCCAACAATTTGTGCCACATTTGATCGGCTGGGCGGGGCCCTTGGCAGCCTCTAAAAATCCTCCCCACGACGGCTCGTCTCCCGACATCGGAGTTAAGGGGGCTTTCGGCTGTTTCCCGCCTCTTCACTCGTTTTCATGGCATACATTGACACTTGTATACAAATAAGAGTCTCCGACGAAGGGAGAACAAATAGACGCATACCAAAAACTGACAACCAAGAATACTATGGAATTTTGTTCTAAAGTTCTTCTCCTTCCCCAAAGGCATGCATTTTTTTTCTCACCCTTCAAAAAATCTGGTGCATTTTGTCATTTTGTTTGTGAATCCATTGATGGCATGATCAATCCGTTACGAGTTTTCATTATCTCAGACAAGCTTGATATGTTGATCTAGTTGCCGAGGGCGGCACTAACGCAGACCGCAGGGGTTGCGTCCTCAGTTATCGCCCTGACATTATCGCCACCCCTTACCTCTTCCACTCTAGCCTCGATGCCGACATCTGTGTTTTAGGCAGTGGGGACGACAACGACGGTGGTGAAGACATTTCACATGTCGAGGCCCTAGTTATTGACGAAAGGGGAATCTATATAGGACACTTTTGGATGATACGAGCCAATTTCGATATGACAGTCTATCACTTATTTATACCAAAAAAAATTACCATATTATAGATTATTTTGTCCATAAATCCAAACTTGAATTAGATAATAGATGAGTAATCATGTATAATGTTTTATATTGTATCTAACATTTATTCACATGACCTTAATTAATTATTATTTAGTCTAAATTCTATTATTGCAAATGCAGTTATGAGAAATTTGAATCATTTTGCGTAAACAATTGTGTTATCATTAGACTTAGTTTGAGATATATCGTTGAACTTAAATCCACCTAAATTAAAGGAATCCACAAAAGAGTAATAAAACGTATTCATCATGGAATAATTCGTAGCACCTAGATATGGTATAGTGTGTTTATATTTATTAATGTGATTCTATTTAGTATCTTTCAATAGACCCGTGGAGGATTTTACAACGTACAATTCTAACAAATATCCTAGTAGATGTTGGGAGTAAAAAAAACATTACTGGATTTCCAACAATAATAGGACTTTGAAAGCAAATTTTAGACTATGATGTGAGGGGGAGGGTGTTTTGTCGTACTCACATTCACTAATTGTCGTGGCTCATCTTTTGTCCTTACATGGTCAAATATTTCGATTTCGATCAGAATTCCAAATTTTCAAGAAGAGCATTGTCACTGTGATGGCGAAAAAAGGTGGTTTTGTTGGGACGCAGGATGAAACGTGCAGTTTTTGTTTCCTCGGAGAACAAAAAGATGCTACCATTGGCCCCGGAAATTAAATAACCTTTTTGTAAGGTACCCCAACAAAAAGCCGTGCATTACATCAATGTGATGTCAGCGCGATGGTCGGTTCGTCCGCCAAACACCGGCGCGACGATGGAAGCAAAACATTGCAGGCACATTAAACTGCAAGGAAGCAAAAAAAATGGCGACTCCTTGGGACTAGGAGGTCGGGTCATCTTGACACATTCTATTTATAGGAACGATGTCATGTTCGGTGTTTTCCTTACCACCGTTCATTGCCGGATTTGTCCTGCATCTTTCTAAGTAGTAACATTATTACTCAGCGACCGTGAGTCGAACTTTTTGTGGAGCATAGCAATGCCGAAACAAAGCAACAATTGGAGGTGGAGCTGAGCGCATGCTGGAGCATAGGAATGTCGGAGTAGATCCACATAGGTGTTAGCGTTTAACATAGCATTTTACCCGTTATTTACCAGCACAAAAGGCGGGATTCACGCGGAGAATCTATGGGCGTTGCTTCCGCTGCATCGTGGAGATGCACCTTATGGGGATGCTCCTTCTGTTGCATACCCTAGGTCTCAAAGTTCAAGTCCCTTCCTTTTGTAGTGGGCCTAAATATCAGTGACTGCATGCTATGGCGATGCTTCGTCTGTGCACCTTGTGTAGATGCTGCTTCTACCATACCTTCGTGGTTTGTTGTGTGCGAAGGCCTTTTGGTTCATCATGCTATCTGTTGTTGCTGCATTACGTAGTTTTGCTTATCAAGGTGCACATTGCTAAAGAAAAGGAGTGCTTAGTGGCAGATCTTTCTTAAAGAAAATATCGTGTTCAGGACTTTTTTACGATCCATGCATATTATAGAGTATGGTGAAGCTTATCTTCTGGTTCTTCTCATCGGCAGCAAGCAGACGATGACAGGGCTATCAAGCTCAAGTCGTCTTCCTCTGGCGGAGCACATCACCCTGGTTTGGCACATACGGATCGTCATCTAGCAGCGCAACATATGTGGGTGCATTATGTTGCCCGACAATCATGAACTACTAGTGTTGTGCTTTACTTCGGAATCGTGTTAGGTAATCAGAATTCTGAAAGTAGAACCGTTTAAGATTATCATAATTTAGCAAGGAAAAATATACCACCTCCCTTTGTTTCTTTCCATAATCTACAAAAGATGAACAACCGGATTGAGATGGCAGAGCTGCCCACGGGGCGGAATGGCAACATGGTCCGTAGCAAAAACAAATTCGACAAAAATGCCAATGTCGTCACTTCAGATGTTAACATGCGTAAATCTTCTCGCTCTTCTCTCCTTTAACTCTTTTCCACCTTGCTTTAAAATGGATGGTCAGTTCATGAGTATAGTTCTCAAATTTTCTATGTGGAGAAAGACATGTTTTCTACCATTAGTAATTATGAAGTGTTTGATCTTTTTAAGAAGATTAAAGATTTCAAATGGAGGCTTTATGTGTTTTACTTTATTGTACTACTTGTCCACAACTCGTGAAATTAACTAGTCATTTTTTTCACTTTTTCCAAGAAGACAATAGCTTCCCATAAAGTTACAAAGTTTTTTACTACTTTATTTTAAATATTTAAACAAGTGGCTTTAGGATTTCATTCACATGGTATGTCTTCAAACTTTTTGTTTAAATATAATAGTTTTACATGTTATGACATGTTGGTTTCTTATGTTGTATTTAAGTGGCGTGGTCTTGTTTTGAGATGGTACTATAGTTAGTTCATGCCCAATTCTTGAGTGATTCCATTAGCAAAATGTCCTAAGCTTCGCCTTATCATCTGGTATGTCTTCTCCCTTTTGGTTTAATCAAAAATTATACGTGTTATCATATTTTGATTGCTTATGATGTGTTTGTGTGGTATGTCATTGTTTTGAGATGGTCTAAGATTGTGGATTACTCTAGTTAGTTCAGGCCCAAATCCCGAGTGAGGCCATCAGCAAAATTTCTGGCTCCGCCCTGCCACGGAGTAAAGTTTGTAAAAAAGTTATTATACATCGAAACATGCACCTGCATGGAAATCAAAAAGTGTTAAGCAAATCATCTTGCCACTATTTGTCAATGTTTATCTCTAGGTTTTTCTCTTAAAGATGCTTAGGAGAAGCATTGAAGTGCAAACGTGACATGTTTAGGAACATATCAAACACTTAGACCATATTTAGCAACTTTGTTGACATTAAGTTTCTAATAAAATACTTGCATGATACACCTACTTTCATAACTAGATGACCAAAACAGAACCCAACGAGTAAGTCGTGTAAACTAGTAGGATTGCACATCCATCTATTATTCAAATTTTCATATATCCTAGTCAATCTTTCAATTAAGTTTTAAATCGTTTTGCAAGTTTTAGGCGTGTGAACTTTTAAACGGTTTTAGTTAACTTTTGTTAGGGCAACAGATTATGTTATCTGAGAAATGATTGAAGCTTTTGGGAAAGGGATAGGGCGCCGCACCCTAGTCTTCTACCAAACAATGGTCCAATATTTCCCCTATGATAACTCTCTTCCCTCTCATATTGCGTTTGCTCTCGCCCTCCAACTACAATGTTGTAATGAAATCTTGGTCATCAACTATGAGCTCTGGTGAGATGGTAGATCAGCCATTCATTCCTTTAATTCTAGAGTGCGTCAGCAGGGGCGTCGCTGAACCGACAACGATAGTTGTCATCAATATTATTCCATTACACTACCTCTGCTTACTCATATCCCCTCATTTTCTCCCTCCCTCCTTCCTCCTGGACTCCTGCCCATTAGGGATGGCAATGGAGCCCCGAACCCACAAACCCGACGGGTACCCGCCTTAAACGGGGATGGTTTGGTAAAAAGTTAGACCCGCCAAGTCTAACGAGGCGGGTCTAGGGGTGGCAAACCCATACCCGTAGACCCGTAGACCCGGTCTAAACCTTAATCCTATCCCTAATAATCATATGCCTAACCACACGTCCCACGCAGCCACACACGCACACAACGCACGTCACATGCACGCGATAGAATATGGAGTCCTGGAGACAACACACGCATGCACACTTCCATTTCCACCAACGCCATCACAATATCCCATCGTTTTCTTCCCGCATGTGCCAGCGTCGCTCCCGTATCATGCACTAGCGGGTACCCGTTGGGGCCCCGAACCTGGCCGGGTCGCGGGTCTTGTAAAAAATGAGACCCGACTAATTAAACGGACGGGTATGGGGATGGCGGACCCAGCCCTACTTCCCATAACTCATCGTCTAGATCCCAATGGCAGTGGACCTCTATCCCACAAGGTAGAAATGGAATGAGTAAGTTGTTACTTGTTTCCTCTCCACCTTGCCTCCTCCCCGGTTGTCGTTCTTGCGAGCTTCCCCCAATCTTCTGGGCCGAACCTGAGCCCTCTCCGGCGGCACTGCCGGTCGGAGATGGCTGATGACTGCAAATGCAAAGATCGTTTGTAGCTAGTTTCAAAATAAAGATATCGATCCCACAGGGAGCAGGAGTCTAAAGTCTAATAACTCTTAAAATAAATATTACGATAGAAATGCTAGATAAAGTTCTAAGTGATAAGATAAGACACTACAAGAAATGTGTTTAATTGTGACCTTCTCATAGTGACGAGGAATGAAATCGTCATAGATCTATGACAATTTTGCACAAAATGGTCGTAGACCAAATGGAGAGGTCAAAACCCTCTAAAATTACGACGTTTTGTGTTTAAATCGTCATAATTCTATCAGATGAAATCGTCATAATCTACGCAGTATAGCTTAGGATCTTATTTTCAGCCTACTATGACCAATCTAAATCATCATAGTCCGTAAATTAGAACATATTGGTATGATTGGTCGACCACATCAGCGGTTGCGCCTACGTGTCATATCTATGTGTCATTTCTTTTATACGTGGCTTCTCCATGGCCACATCTCCTTATAAAGGATAAATATTGTGTCAAAGGTGTTTTTGGATTTTAGGTATAAGAGCAATAATAAAGTAAAATAAAACAACTGAATACAGAAAGTAAGTATCGCGTGTGTAAGAGAGATTGGAACTGCAGTAGGGGAAAAGCGTTCTTAGGGAGTAGCTGATACACCACTAGTATTATAAGGATCTAAGATAAAGATTATCATCATGAGCATTCTCAACTATGTATGTGTGGGAGGAACTCCGTATTTGGACAAATAGGCAGCAATCGCTGCTCACATCATCCTCATAACCACGGTAGTCAGCAATTGACATCAATCGAATTACTACGCAATTAAGAGACGTAATCCCGTAGGACGTATCCCATGGCATGGAAAGTGTTCCGTGAGTTTCCTAAGTTTCCCAAGTTGATACGTAAGGGGTTCCAACAGCTTTATAGTCACTGTAAGTGCTAGAACACTCTGTCTACCAACAAGTATTTTCCTCCATCAAGTCCCCACGAGAGGTAAATATTGAGAGGTCGACTTCTCTCAACATCAAGATGTAGAAAATCTAACACATGGTCATAGCGATGAATATCATAATAGACTTTATCTTATTTTAATCTCATACTAGGGTTTCTCCATCTCCCTAAGAACTAATGATCTAGTCAAACATGGAGGCAATCAACATCATAGCAATGGTAATGGAAACAATCGTAGATGAATAGTACTTGTATAAATCTACAACGAGTACGGGAATTACAATAAGATCTAGACAAGATGTAGATGGGATGGATAGATATGGTGGTGATGTAGCGGTGGATGATGAAGATCGATACCTTAGCCTCTCAGATCTGCGCAGGGTGAAGATGGATCCTTGGTGGATGAGTTCCCCCTCCAGATGCCTTCCGGAGGTGAGGTTTCTACGATTTTTAGGTGTTCTGTATATCGTCTCCTCGAACCAATTGCACGGGGTGAAACTATTTGACGAGGCGAAAGCGGCGCCAACTATACAGCCGGAAAAGTTGCTTTGGTCGTATAGTTGGTCGTTGAACTCTCTGCCTCCCTTGTTCGCTTCTGATTTTCTTCTGATATTATTAATATTTCCCAAATAAGCAATTTACGTTGTTTTTAATTCCTTTTATTCATAGTACAACTGCTCCAAGAATTGTATCCATTGTATCCATCATATGTCCTGATCCTGGTGAAAACAGACATAAAATATGCGCACGAGCACCGTAAAATACCAAGATCCTACATCTACAATGCAAAATAATAATGTAAAACATGATGCAAATATGCACTCATCAACTTCCCCAAGCTTAGACTTTTGCTCGTCCCGAGCAAGTTTTAGCTTAATGGATGTGATCCTCATATTCATTAAGCTGAGTCGATAAAAATAAATGAGGCAGTTGCAACATGTGTTTATCATATATGATACATAGGAATAAGTTCATGAATAGTACCTTACTCGAACCATCTGAATAGTATTAGCAGGCTTCCACACCTTAGTGATCAGCAGTTCATAAAAGATGAATCTCAACATGATGTAAAAGTATCCGGTTCAACGAAATGAGTTAGCGAGGTAGTCCCAAGTGTTTTAGGATCAACATATTCACTTGGGATTCAGAATCTCAAAATTTTATCTTTGTCATACTACAATACAATGGTATATGCCTACTTGCTCTTCGCACACTCGCCCTTTTTCTTCTTTTTTTCTTTTGTAAATATGCTCACACTTTTGTTTACGTGTTGTGCAAAGGAGCTAGCCATACATTCCACTTCATGTAGGAATTCAAAGTTTACCGATCTCAATTATCAAATTCCAATTGTATATGAAGCATTCTTATGACTTAAAGATTCTACCTCGACTTGTCCTCACTCTATTTTGATAGCACTTTCATTTTCCTTTGTTCAAGATTTATTTTTCAACTTAACTGTATAGATAATTGTTCTTTGTAAATCAAACTGTAGACTTACAACATATTGACCAAATTATCTTTAGGTGTTCCATTAATACCAATGGTGTGGAACACTCCTATTGCTATCATCAAGTGCAAGTAAAATTATACTCAAGCTATTCATATATCAATAAAGCAAACACAAAATCAATATTGCTCCATATATAATAATAAACTCGGAATTTCATAAAAGGGATCGACTATTCCTGAAGGGAATTATAATGATGCAAACTTTATTGCTAGTTTGAACTAATGCGAAAATAGTAATAAAAACTTATAGGATAGATTACAAGGTCTTAAAGTTCTCCCCAAGCTTAGAATCAAGTCAGGAGGGAACAAATAATACCTTGCAATTATTTAATACCATGATTGTTGTATATCACTGTGGCGCCATGGCATGTAACACCGCGGTGCGTAGCTTCTTGTTGGTCTCCTCCAAAGCAGTTATGCAGTTGTAGCACCTCCGCAAATCAGACTGCAGAGTGCCCACTCTATCGGCGAGCTTAGTCACCAATGTAAGGAGGTCTTCCTTATTCTCCATCTCATTTAGACGGTGACGGACTTCAACGCGATGGAGTAGCTCCTGCTTCTGATATATCTCCAATGCCCGCATGCAATCCTTGGTCTTGGGGACAACTTCTTCTTCCTCATCCATAATTGATGGATCGGGAAAGTGGAAACCATACCTCCACTCTTTTTGAGGCTTGACCTTCATACGAGCACCAATGGTTGGCTTCGAGAGTGGTTCCTTCATTCTCTTGCTAGCACCTGCACCAATATTAGATAATTCCTTACGCTTGTGCTGCCTTTGATCTGTTGTGATAAACTTGACCATCTCCATACGCCCTTTTCCATGTGGCTTGCGGTCTTCTCTCTCTTGTTGAGCTTTCTTCATCGCCGACCAATTGATCTCCGGTGGATCACAGACATCACGGCATCGAAATCATTGTTGAAGTAGCTTGGCTCGACATACTCCTTGTACCTCGGGCTAAACCTCTCCACCTCCTCGCCATCGTCCTCCATGGCGGGCTGCTAGAGCGGTCCCTGGAAGGAGCGATGAGCCCCAAGGGTTTTCCATGGCCTGGGGCGGGATAACGCATCGCTAGATTGGTTCCTGGATATTATGATTAGAGAGAGAGACAATGGCAGTATATAAGGGGGTCATAGGTCGGTAAAATTCGCCAGAAACACCAAATTGTCACTCAAGAAAAGAATCTAAATGAAATAGGGAAAGAAATCACGGATTTGGAAGTTTTCTGTCGCGTAATGACCAACTATACGGGCGCGGCTCGCATAGCTCCGGCCGTGTAGTTGGTTCCGGGCAGATATTTCCAAATATCTTGAGTCCAGATCGATTAAATCACGACTCGGAACCAACAATAACTTTTTTTTATAGATGAATAAACGAAAGGTCAAACGAAAAAGTGTCTGAGAGTTTAATGACCAACTATACGGCCGGAATTTTTGGCTCCGGTCGTATAGTTGCGACCGTATAGATACAAACATCAAAAATCAAAAGTGTCTGAGAGTTTAATGACCAACTATACAGACAGAATTTTGTCTTCGGTCGTATAGTTGAGACCGTATAGATACATACACCAAAAAGCAGAACTATCTGAGAGTTTAACAACCAACTATACTGCCGAAATTTTTTGTTCAGGTCGTATAGTTGTGACCGTATAGGCTCAGATAGAGAAAACAATTTCACGAAGATGATACAGAGAGTTTAACGACCAACTATACAGCGGGAGCTTCCTCCCCGGTCGTATAGCTCTGCCCGTATAGTTGGTAAAACCCCTCTAAAACTTCAGAAAAACACAAGGAATTCAAAGGCAGAATTTTCAAAAGTAAAAATTGTGAAAACAAATCACTTATTTGGGTAAGAACACTTACCTTGCACTTACCATTTGTTTATTCGGGGATAAAAAGTTCCTCCAACAATAAAGATTTCTTCTCTCTTGGAGGAATTGACCTTAATTCATTGAATAATTCTTGTAAACTAAAATCACCAGGACTAAAGTTCCTCTCAACAATATTGGTGTCATGTTGGGAAAATATAGATACTGTATCCAGCATCTTTATTTCTTGCCTCTGCATAATCTGCAACTCAAATTCTTGAAGCGAAAGAATCCAACAGATCAGTCTTGGCTTATGGTCTTTTCTCTCAAGGAGTTCTTTTAAGCCATCACGATCCGTGTGAACTCTTACCTTTGCATCAACTATATAGGAACGAAATTTATCATAAGAGAAAAATATAGCAAAAAGTTCATTTTCTTCCTTAGGGTAATTCTTTTGAGCAACATTAAGAGTTCTACTAGCATGATGTATAATATTAAATCTACGACCAATATGTTGTCCCAGAGTTACTCCTACAACATCATCAGTAGCTTCACATATTAAGTCAAAGGTTGTATCCCAGATAGGTGGTTTAATAATAGGAGCATGAGATAAAAAAAATTGAGTCTATCAAAGGCTTCAAGACACTTATCATCGAAATTAAATCTTATTCCTTTTGTAGGAGGTTAGTCAAAGGTTTAGATATTCTAGAGAAATTTATAATGAACCTTCTATAAAAACCCACATGACCAAGAAAACTTCTTATACCTTTAATATCCCTAGGTTGTGGCATTCTCTCTATTGCCTCAACCTCAGCTCTATAAACTTCAATTCCCTTACATGATACCTTGTGTCCAAGGACTATACCTTCTTTGACCATAAAATGGCATTTCTCCCAGTTCAAGACAAGATTAGTTTCTTCACAGCGCTGCAAAACTTTTTTAAGATTATCCAAGCAACTAGTAAATAAAGTTCCATAGACAGAAAAGTCATCCATAAATACTTACATTATAAGTTCTATAAAATTAGCAAAAATAACAGTCATGCATCTTTGAAAAGTAGCTGGAGCATTACAGAAACCAAAAGGCTTACGTCGGTAAGCATGTAAACCACGAGGACTAATAAAGTTGTTTTAAGTTGGTCATCCGGATGAACAACTATTTGAGAAAAAACAGAGTATCCGTCCAAGTAGCAAAAATGAGTATGGTTTGCTAACCTTTCTAAAGTTTGATCTATGAACGGTAATGGATAGTGATCTTTCCTAGTATCTTTATTTAATTTTCTGAAGTCTATGCACATCCTATGCCCAACAATAGTTCTAGTAGGTATCAATTCATTGCTTTCATTAGGAACAACAATAAAACCGCCCTTCTTAGGGACACAGTGAACATGACTTACCCATTCGCTTTCTTTAACAGGGTAGATTATACCTTCATCTAGTAGGCGTATAATTTCTTTTCTTACCACTTCTTTCATTTCGGGCTTCAATCTTCTATTAAATTCTGCAACTGGTTTAGCACCTTCTTCCATGAATATTCAATGGACGGCTATCATAGGACTAATGCCCTTCAAGTCATCCATTGAGTACCCCAAAGGCTTGGCGATGCTCCTTAGGTATCTTCATGAGTTATTCTTCTTCTTCTCCTGAAAGTTTAGCACTAATAATAACAGGAAATTTATTTGTATCATCTAAAAACCTGTATTTAAGATTTTTTGGTAGAGTCTTCAACTTCGGGGTGGTATTTCCTCGTCCCCTCTCTTTTCTGGCTCTTCAAAAGCCTCATCGGTTGGAGGTCCCATAATGGGAAGGGAATCGAATTCATCTTCTAGTTCCCCCAGGCACTTGTCCTCCATAACTATTTCTTTATAATTTGGATCTTCATTTATTTCTTCTTCTTGATTACTAAAGAAAAGATCTTCCATTTCCTCAATAGTTCTCTCTTCCTCTTCTTCTCGTATTTGTGGAGGCATGTCCTTAAATTTGGAAAAATGGAATTTATTTTCTGTTCCCCCAAGCTTAAGAGACACAATCTCCTTCTTAAAATTAACATAGGCACCTATATCACCCAAAAGGTTCCTTCTAAATATAATTGGGCAAAGAGTGTCAGCTGGCATATCAACAACTATAGGAAAATTGCCAATTGTGAAAGTTGCATCTTCAAATACTGCCATTAGGATTCTAAGGTTTTTATTAGCTAACATAATTGTCATATCAGTATTTTCAATTGTGGTCGGTTCTATTTCTTCTTTTATTTCTAGGTAGAAATCATATAATATAATATTCACTTTGGTGCCAAGATCACATAAATTGTAATGCGAGGTTTTTTTAAATATGCAGGGAAGAATAGGCTTATCCACATCTTTTACCTTTGTTTTACCTTCAACCAATACGGAAGTCTCTTCATCAAGCTCAACTATGTTACAATGTGCATACATAGCCACAATTGCTTCCTTGGTTACATCTTTATCTTTGGTTTCTTCCAGATGTTCCACGACTTTTGGCATGTTTCCCTCTTCCTTCTTCTCATGTACTGCTTTGGCCTGTTCATACTCAAGAATATGCTTTTGTGCAGTGTTAGGAAAAGTCAATTCATGCATTGGTTCTAGGGAGGCTAGTGTTGCTTTAGCTTCTCTCTTCTTTTCAGGTTCGGGTGGTGGATCATACTTGACTGGACCCTCTTTTGGAGCTTTTATATGTTCAGTAAAAGCTTTAACAACTTGCAACACAAGATCTGAATCCAGATAAAGTTCTTTAGATGATTCTTTAACATGGCCTTTTTATTGTAATCATAAATACAATCATGCTCTATTTCTATGCCTCCTTCACTTCCTAGACCAAAATTCCATGAAACTCTATGATCACGAATTCTATTAATTAAAGCCCAAGCTTTAGGTATAGGAAGATTCATAAAGGCTCCTTCTGCGAAAGAGTCTAGTTCAATTTTATTAGGTTCAATTAAACCGCCATAAAAGATATGTAGTAAATACCATTCAGGCAAATCATGATGAGGACATAGACGAAATAAATCTTTAAATCTTATATAAGCTCTTACTAGTCCTTCATTAGAACGATTCTTCCAAGTCATTATAAGACGCCTGATTCCAAAAGATTTAGAATAGTACTTATATAAATCCACAACGAGTACGGGAATTATAACAAGATGTAGATGGGATGGATGGAGATGGTGGTGATGTAGCGGTGGATGATGTAGATCGATGCCTTAGCCTCCAGGATCTGCGCAGGGCGAAGATGGATCCTTGGTGGATGAGTTCCCCCTCCAGATTTTCCGGAGGGAAGGTTTCTACGATTTCTAGGTGTTATGTACGTCGTCTCCTCGAACCAATTGCATGGGTTGAAACTATTTGGCGAGGCGGAGGCGGTGCCAACTATACGGCCAGAGCTACACGGCTAGAAAAGTTGCTCCGGTCGTATAGTTGGTCGTTGAACTCTCTGCCTCCCTTGTTCGCTTCTGGTTTTCTTCTGGTATTATTAATATTTCCCAAATAAGTGATTTACGTTATTTTGACTCCTTTTCTCCACAGTACAACTGCTCCAAGAATTGTATCCATTGGATCCATCATCTGTCCTGATCCTGGTGAAAATAGACATAAAATGTGCGCACGAGCACTGTAAAATATCAAGATCCTACATCTACAAAGCAAAATAATAATGTAAAACATGATGCAAATATGCACTCATCGATGGTGGAGGGGAGGTGCAGGTGTAGTTTGTAGGATTAGATTAGGTTGTTGCCCTGCTTGGGAGGTTTGGAGCAGATCTCGCCATCGATGCGGCCTCGCCCGAGTGCTAGGGTTCCTCTACTTTTCGCTGCTGCTACTCCGACTGGAGCTTGCGGTGAGGGCGAGGACCACTATCTCCACAAATAAAGTAGTGGTCATGGACCGTCTGGTGGTGTGGGGTGGCTCGGCATTGTTGGTGCTCCCGTCCGGCCGTGGTGGCAAGGGGGAGGACCGATGCGGCGGAGTAGCTGGTGCGGGCTTGCTTTTCCTGGCCGGCCGTGGCAGAGAGGAGGGGAAGCAGCGGCGCATGGCGCGCCCCTCGTGGCTCAGATGGAGGATGAGCCTGCTTGGGTGGAGGGTGACCGGTAACTTCTCTGATGTTCTTCCTTGTGGCCGTGGTGGCAGACAAGAAGGGGAGATGAGTGTGGTTGTCGGTCATGTTCCTCCTAGGCGGGACCTTGGCGTGCAGAGGTGGAGCATGTCGAAAGCGTTTTCTGGAGATTCCAAGGGGCGGCGCGATGTCGGTGCTATCTTGGGCGATTAGAGCCACTCCAGGCTCGGGCAAGGAAGCCCGTGCGTCTTCTCCCTCCAGGCTTTGATGCCGATATGGAGGATTTTCTTCGACCGCGACCTAGGATTCATCGCCGGCGGCGCGCCAAGTGGCGGCGTAGGTGCCCATCCTCATCGGTCTAGCAGCAGCGGCGGTGAAGATCTAGGACCTGATTGCTTTAGATCTTCTTATTCTAGGGTCTTCTTTGTAAAAGTTCTAGGGTTTGTCGGGGTGCCTCAATGTAATCTTGTACCGCCGCTTTGACTAATGAAGCTTCCAGGGCCTTCAGGCCTCATCCGTTCAAAAAATGGAACGTTTTTCTTTTGCTAGAAATGGAACGCTTGATTTTTTAGATTTTCCAAAGCTCTTTGTAGTGCTTTCCCAAAAAACTCTTTTTACAAGAAGGCCCAATCTTATTTAGTTGGGCGTTCTGTAGCTCGGCCCATATCAACGACACGACTAAGTTCAATAATTCTATGGAACCTAGTCCACAAAATTAGCACCGTGGACCAACTCCTGTGATTGACACATGTCCAAGTGAGAGAAAAATCATAATATTTGTGTGTCTATTTTTAAATCTAAACCACCACAGATACCACGTGTCAATCACAAGAATTGGTTCACGGGCTAATTTCGTGAACCAGGTCCCGTACACTTATTTTCCAAACGCAATAACCTCGCCCAGTACCACGTCACGGTCTTTTTCCATTATCCGCACCAATTCCTTTTCTTCCTACCCGCCCCGTTCCTCCGCCAGCTCCAATGGCGCAAGCCATCTCCCTCCCCGCGCTCCCCACTCCCCACCACCGCCACCACAACGCGAGAACCTCGCGCGCCCCCTCGCCGTCGCAACTCCGAGCCGAGTTGCCCCTCTCCGCGGCGCTACGTGCCGGGGACGGCTCCTCCTCGTTCCGGGATGCGCGGTTCCTGGTCTCCCTGCTGCGCCAATGCGGCGACCTCATCCATGGCGAGGATTCTGCGTCATCTTATCCGTCAGAGAAGAACGACATCGTCGCGGCGCGGAGGCTCGCGCCGCAGCTGCACTCGCTGGCCGTCCGGGCGGGCCACGCCACGCGCGAGCCCCACGTGGCGTGCGCGCTCGCGGACCTCCTCGCCCGCGTCGGCCGGGCCGCCTCGAGCCGCCGCCTGCTCGCGGAGGGGGACGCGGAGGCGAAGGACGCCGTGCTGTGGAACAAACAGGTGGCGATGCTGGCGGAGGCGGAGGACTGGGGCGGCGCGATCGCCGCGTTCCGGGAGATGCAGGCGCGCGGGGTGGCCGCCGACGGGTACGCGTGCGCGCGGGTGCTCCACGCGTGCGGCCGCGCCGGGAAACGCCGCCGAGAGGGGCGCGCCGTGCACGCGCACGCGCTCAAGGCCGGGCTCGTCGATGAGCACCCGCTCGTGCCCGGGTTCCTCGCCGGCATGTACGCCGAGGGCGCGGACGTGGCGGCGGCGACCGCGGTGCTGCTCCGGGCGGACGGCGCCTCCGCCGTCGCGTGGAACGCGGTGATCGCGTGCTGCGTCCGGCTCGGTCTGGTCGACGACGCCATGGAGCTCGCGGAGCGCATGGCGAGGACAGGGACGACCGAGCCCACCCTGGCCACCTGGAACACCGTGCTCTCCGGCTGCGCGCGGCACGGTCGCGACCGGGAGGCGGTTGCCGTCGTGCGTCGGCTGCTGGAGCAGGGCCTGTTGCCTGACGCCACCACTGTGTCCAGCCTCCTCAAGTCGGTGGCCAACGTGGGGGCGCTCGGCCACGGCACGGAGATCCACGGCTTCTTCCTGCGGCACAGACTCGTGCCGGACGCGTACACGGGGACGGCGCTGGTGGACATGTACGCCAAGTGCGGTCGCCTCGACTGCGCGCAGAAGGTGTTCGACAGATTGGAGCACCGGAACCTGGCCACCTGGAACTCGCTCGTCGCGGGCTACGCCAACGCCGGCGAGTTCGATACAGCGCTGCAACTGGTGGAGACGATGAAGAGGAACCGGCTCGACCCGAACGTGACCACCTGGAACGGGCTGATCACGGGGTACGCCATGAACGGCCTCAGCTCGCAGGCGATGCTGCTGCTCCGGCAGATAAAGTCTGCCGGCCTCACCCCCAACGCGGTCTCCTGGACATCCCTCCTCTCCGGGAGCTGCCACAACGGCGAGTACGAGGACGCCTTCACCCTGTTCGCCGAGATGCAGAGCGACGACGTCCAGCCCAGCCTGGTCACCACGCTGGTCCTGCTCCGTGCCTGCGCGGGGCTCGCCCTCCTTAAGAAAGGCAAGGAGCTGCACTGCTTCGCGCTGCGAAGAGCCTACGCCGGCGAGACCAGGACGGTGGTCGGAACGGCGCTGGTGGACATGTACGCCAAGGCAGGGAGCCTGACGAGCGCCAAGAGGGTGTTCGGGAGGATCCAGAGCAAGAACCTGGTGTGCTGCAACGCGATGCTCACCGGGCTCGCCGTGCACGGGCAGGCTCACGAGGCGATAGCCCTGTTCCACGACCTGTGGAGGTCGGGGCTGAAGCCGGACAGCATCACCTTCACCGCGCTGCTCACCGCCTGCAGATCCATGGGCCTGATCGCCGAAGCCTGGGAGTACTTCGACGGCATGGAGAGCAAGTACGGCGTGACGCCGACGGCCGAGAACTACGCCTGCATGGTCGACCTGCTGGCGAGGACCGGGTACCTAGACGAGGCGATGGCCTTCATCCAGAGATCGCCGGTCGACCTTGGAGCGAGCTCGTGGGGCGCCATCCTCACGGGCTGCTCCATCCACGGCAACCTCGAGCTCGCAGAGGAGGCCGCCAGGAACCTGTTCAGACTGGAGCCGTACAACTCGGCCAACTACCTGATGATGATGAGCCTGTACGAGCACGCCCAGATGTACGACGAAGCCGAGAGCCTCAAGTACGCGATGAAGGCGAGAGGGGTGAACACCAGGCCGGGGTGGAGCTGGACGCAGGTGGAGCAGAGCATCCACGTCTTCGAGGTCGACGGGAGCCCGCACCCGGAGACCGCGGAGATATACGAGGAGATGAGCCGCCTGGTGAGCCGGATCAGGGCGGCGGGGTACGTGCCGGACACGGGCTGCGTCGCCTACGACGTCCCGGAGGAGGAGAAGGAGAAGCTGCTGCTCTGCCACACGGAGAAGCTGGCCGTCACCTACGGCCTGATCCGGTCGGGCGCGAGCCGGACGCCCGTCAGGGTGATGAAGAACACCCGGATGTGCGGCGACTGCCACGAGGTTGCGAAGCACGTCTCCGCGCTGTGCGACCGGCAGATCATCCTCCGGGATGCCGCGAGGTTCCACCATTTCGTGGACGGCAAGTGCTCCTGTAACGACTACTGGTGAATAATGCCGAGAATCAGATCGATTTTATTTATAATGAGAGTTGTACAATGGTTTGGGTTATCTGCAGCTGCAGAGAGTATGCGATCAGTCTGACAGTTTAACTGCAGTGGCGCTCTCCATTCCAGTATGGGGTATAAGAGATTCAGAGCATATTTGCTTGCCCCCAATTCTTGATGCCCTTGAACAGCCCAGTTTGCCGGACGCTCTCCATCGAAAGGTTACATCGGAGGGAGGCGGCGATGTTCCTGATAAATCTTCCCCTTCCCGAGTTGGTCTTAAAACCTTCAGATAACTACAAATGGCGATTTCAATCATATTAACTGTGCTAGAAATAAAAACAAAGCAGGTGTCAATATGAGAAGAATGAACCGATTCCAAGACACGCTGCAGGATTTTGAATCAGATTTACTGTGCTAAGTCCACTGAAGCCCCTGAAACTACCAAGGTTTTATCAACATGTAGGTCCACTGAAGCTACCTGAAGCTAAGCGACATCAGTGTTGCGGCGCCGAGGTCTAAAAGATCATTACAAGGGGTTGTGAACCCAGTTGCACCTACAGTAGCATATTTGATAGACAGGAAGCGGCATATTTGAACAGAGAGTGAGCGTCGTGTTGAAGGTGGTAAGGCCACATGCTCTGAACTGAAGACTCTGACTCTGATCATCAACATCACCGCATAGAATTAAGGTGACATGCTCGACTGAAGGGTCATGATCAATCACTGCACAAGAGTAGCATAACAGCAGGGTTATATTACACTAGGTGGACAAGCGCGCTTCGCCGCGCCGTCTACAGTCTATTTGGTAGAGTGTGGTAGGTGTGTTGTAGTCACTGTTCGTAGCACATTTTATTTTGTTTGTGTTACCATAAATTAAATAAATTAGCATGTGCGGGTTGAGTGTTTTAATTGCTAGACAAATGTGTCATTTACGTGTTATGTCTGAAACAGAGATATCTGACCTTACACGCAATAAGTGGGCCCTTATATCATATTGAAGCTCATAAGCATCATAGGGGTACCAGTATTTCTTTAACTAAACAAAAAAGTACATCAAGCAAACAAATACATAGAGCAATAGACTAAGTTTAGTACCACAAGAAATATGCATGTTACATGATCAAGGTAAAAATAATAATGATACCAAAACAAGCTAGCTTATGAAGATCACACGGTAAACATGTTCGACTACCTCAGAATCGATGCTTGCAACTATTTGGATTGCAGAGCTCTAAGGGAACGCACAACTTTGTATTTAACACTTATAAGTGGCTGGATTATTGAATGCTTAGTTTAGTCAATATAGACAACCAGATTAAATATATACTAATTATATGCATGATTTATACTTGATATATTCCAAATTATTCACTTGTTCAATAAAATTTGAAAGAAAAGGTATGGCTGGAAGTTGCCACAAATCTTTACAAAAAAGAAAGATCTAATATGTAATCAAGTTTGCTAATTTTTCTACATCAAAATGAAAAATAGAAGTTATGAAATTTCTTTTGGACCCACTTAGTCGATAGACCCACTTGTTCAGTAATCATAGAGGAAGCTCCAAGTCAAGGGCACCGAAATTTTTGTTAACTCGTGTAGAAAATCTAGAACAACATAGAACATGTATCAATTTACACAAGTATATCACTTATTCTCGAGATATGCTAATATATTCAAAAGAAAATTCAGTTGCAGAGCCTAAGAGGGGGTCTAAATCAGCTTATTCTGCTTTGTTTCAGGAATACATACATGTTAATTGTTGAAGTGACATGAAACGCAACCATTTCTTGCAAGGCACGACCATTTCTTGCCTTGTTACCGCTCCACGCTTTTCGTTCAGCGATTCTACCATTCGGTTACTGTAGATTCCGAGTTCTAGCTAATCGCTCTGTGTCGCATCATCGTATACCTCGCGAGGATTCTCCTTTTCAATTCCTTTTTCCGCCATCCGTCCCTTATTTTTCAGTCAAAGCGGTGAGGATGATGCGACATCTTCGGGTAGTCCCGCATAGGAGAATATCTACCCGTGTCGCCCCTCTCTCTCACCCACACCATCCCACGCGCTCACCTCCTCCTTATATTCCACACAACCGGTAAAGCGTGGCGGTGGATGGGTGCACGAAGTCGGGGCGTTGTTGAATCGGTACTGGGCAGGTTCGAGGCGGGAAGCAGAGGCGGCCGACGCTAGATGCGGGAGATGGACGGGAGGAGGTGGCCTCGTGAGTGGAGGGGCGGAGGAAGCGGAGGTGAGAGGGAGAGCTCGACAGCAGAGGGGCCTTCTCCTTTTCAATTCCTTTTTTTCCGCCATCTGTCCCTGATTTTTCCAGTCAAAGCGATGAGGATGATGCGACATCTTCGCATAGTCCTGCATAGGAGCGTCTCTACCCACGCCCGTCTCTCTCTCTCTCTCTAACCCCCACCATTCCACGTGCTCACCTCCTCCTTATATTCCTCACCACCGGCAAAGCGTGGCGGCGAACGGATGCGCGATGTCGAGGTTGTTGAATCGGTATTGGGTACGTTCAAGGCGGGGAAGCAGAGGCGGCCGATGCTGGATGTGGGAGCTGGAAGGGAGGCGGTGACCTCGTGAGTGGAGGGGCGGAGGGAGAGAATGTGAGAGGGATAACTCGGGAGCAGAGGGGCAGCACACGTTGCTAGGGGAGATGGAGGAGGGGTTGGGATGGTCCGGAGCTTGGGATTCGGGAGCTCGGGTGGAGGGGGACGGGATCGAGACAGGGGTGGGGGTGGGGCAGGGACGGGAGGGACCAGCTCATAAGACTTTGGTCAACACCTAAAACCGATGGTTAAGATGACTCAGAGTGAACATCAGACGACCAGAATTGCGCGCGCAGGCAGATGGCCTCATGTGGCTCTCTTTTGCTTAGGCTTAAGCTATAGTATAATACTCCTGAACTGGATATGGCAAAATACCAGCTGGTTCAGTGTAGAAGTCACACCTCATAGCACGAACATCGTCGGGTGCAGTTGGTCTTCTTGCATCTGCACCCATTTACCTACATGCAATAGTTGGAACAACCACAGGATTGAGGACGACATCATTTTCAATGAATGTGGTGTGCTTCAAGTAAGAAGAAGCATATATATGTTAATGTAAGGAGAAATCACCAGCTGATTTTGTGGTTGTTTGTTCGAGTTGGAGCCCCAGTTACTTGCGAGGCCCTTCAATTTCTTGAGCCCGCCACAGACACAGCGCTCCTTATTCACCCACGGTCTTCCAACAAACCTTGTGCTAGGAACGTGTGTCCTCTTCCCATCAAGCAGTAGATGATCGCTTTGATCATCATAGATCTCAGCCATTTCATGAGAAAGTTCGCCATCTTGATTTCCAGGGCAAAGATTTTCATGATCATTGAGTACCTCATCAATCTTGTCGTTTCCATAGCTTGTATCAAAGAGTTCCTCATCATTGTTCTCATTCCCAAAGCTTGCATCGAACACCTCATCCTTCATGTCATTTTACAGGGCCCATTGTCACTAGACGAATCTGTGGCACATAAACAATTTTTGTTTGCAGCGCTCCTCGCTAGAGAATCAGGTAACCCATTGCTAGCATCAGGAAAGCAATGATTCCCAACCAGACATAGTTTAATACCTTGTAACCCATACGGTTTCTTGGGTCAGGTGATGTACACTCAACTCCATGATCATCATTGTTAGATGGAGAAGTAGCTGTTTGATCTTCCTTGTAAGACCCGTCGCAAGGGTTGTACAGTGTCTGGGTCAAGTGCACAGATACCCCGCACCTGGCCAACATACCCTTCATATTTGTCAAATTCAGCAGCGGGGACATTCCAAATGATGGCTCCTTTTTACTTGGCAAAAACATGAAGGTCTTGCAACGGTGCGAACAGCGACACCGCAGCAAGCCTCCACGGGAAAAGCTACATTCAGTGGCTCCCGACAGAACAATATCATATCACGAGCAAGGATCTTTGGAGTGCAACCAACCATGAAACCTACAAGTACATTTCATATGAGTGAATTTATTAATATACAGCAGACAGGCATACAAACTACTCCTATAGTATAACCACATGGAACTATACCAAATTGTGCACGATGATTAGGAACATAGCCATAAGAAATCAATATAAACCTGATTCGGATGCCAACTAGTGGTTTTTATGGCCCTTTTCGATGACATGTGGGGTATCTATGTTCCATGGCTCAATGATAGTGAGAGCCAGGTCATATGTAAATCTTAGTCAGATTGCACCTCGATGTCATGGTCTATCACTTATTTATATCAAACATTTTTACCATATTATAGATTTTTTTCCATCAATCTAAACTATTTTTTATTTATACTTTAACATGATAATGTTTTCTATTGTATCTAGCATGTTATTCACATTAAATTAATTAATAATTATTTTGTCCAAACTTCTATTAATTGCAAACTTTTGGTGATCGTAAATTAGAACCATGTTTTCATAAACAAATGTGTTATTATTAGATTTAGTTTGAAATATATAGTTGAACTTCATTCCACCTAAATTAAAGAAAGTCGTAAAAGAGTAATAAAATTGTACTCGTCATGGAATATTTTGTAGCACTTAGATGTACTTTTATATTTATTAATATGATTATGTTTGGTATCTTTTAGTATACCCGTGGAGGATTTTACAATGCACGAGTCTAACAAATATCCTAATAGACGTTGGAGTCAAAAGAAATACTTCCTCCGATAAACATTAGTTGTCATAGAAATGGATGTATCTAGACGTACTTTAATCCCAATGGAGAGTATCATAGTAGTATCATGTATAGGATACTAGTGTATGATACAATCTCCACAATCAATAGTATCATGTATAATATCATAATCCTAGTGTATTTAATGTTTAGTAGAATCTCAATGTAAAATTTTGTAAAGATTTATTTGGGATTAGTTTCTCTAGTTCTACATGTTATGATACCATATCTACATATGATAACAATATAATCTCTTTCATCATTAATTGCAGTGATATATACGTATTTGGAATGCATGTAGTGCATGATATCACCTATGATACTCCCTCCATACCGGATTTTTGGTCTTAGTTACTAGGAAAACACTAGGATCTAGGTGATTTCTGATTGGCTATAAAAGAAGAGAGAGAAGCTATGGTTTGCCTTTGTTCCTTTGTTCAATGGGGTAGCACAATGATAGAAAGACCATGCACGGATGGAATCATTACTCTGATTGGTTTTCACCCTGCATGCACCGGAAACGATCTGGTAGTCAAATGTGTTTACGCATGCAAACGACATTCTTAGAAGTAAAAGAGCCATGCATGAGAGTTAATTGGAGGTAATTGATCGGAAAAAAAGGTACCGATCAGCCGGTCAATCTAGGCAAACAAATCACGCTAGAAAATCACCCGACGCCATAGCAGGCCAGCCCAGCTTGAGGGCCTCTTTGATTCATAGAAAGGAAAACCAAAGGAATAGGAAAGAGATAGGAATAGGAAAGGATGGCAGGGCAAAACTTTCATCTTTCCTTGTGCATAGGATTCAAAGAATGAGGTCTAAGTGGATTTTTCATTTCCTTTACGTTTTGCCTTGAAAGTGAGATCTGGATGAAATTTTTCTCTACTTTTCCATTGTGCCATTCCTATGAATCAAAGGAGTGAACAGTGGCATCTATGGAAAATTTCCTAACCCTATGCATTTCCTTCATGTTTCCTCCAAATCAAAGGAGCCCTGAATGGGCCACATCACAACTGAACAAGGAGGAGCTGGCCGAACGTTTCGCGCTCCACTTGGGAAGCTGGTGAGGCACCGGGAAGTTGGATCTGAGGATTTCCGGGAAGCCAGCGTGTTTCCGAACACGCCCTGGGACTCTACAAATTCTTCATTACAAGTTTTAGAGTGATTGACATGTTTAATAGCCGTCCACAACCCTCGAATTAACGATGAAAAAGTGGTGGAA
Source organism: Avena eriantha (assembly GCA_910589775.1). Classification (NCBI taxonomy): domain Eukaryota; kingdom Viridiplantae; phylum Streptophyta; class Magnoliopsida; order Poales; family Poaceae; genus Avena; species Avena eriantha. The sequence continues at coordinate 403,737,261 of OU342746.1, read as the reverse complement.
TAACTCCGGTGGAAAAAGATGGAAAAAATAGTGTGGGGCCTGAACAAAATAAGATGGGTCCGGGACAAAAAAAACACTTATTTTCGCTGATTAGCGATCGTCCGTCCCTGCGCACTCTACCATTTGGAGAAAAAAGGGAACAACGGGCCGCATTTGCCTCCGGCCCAGCACGATGCGGCTCGGAGCAAGGACGCAGGCAGTGAGAGGGCACGGCTGGCCAAGATGGGTTGTGTTGGTTGCTTCGCCGCCCGGGCCAGCCTGATTTGTTTCTTATTTTCTTTTTCTTTTAATTTTATATTTACTAAATAAGTAAAGTTTGCTTATTTAAAACTTCAAAAAAATTATGCAAACTAGGACACAAACTAGGACCTCAAAATTTATATTTGGTTTGGACTATGTTTCTGTATTTTCAAAATGTACATAGACAAAAAAATTAATTTGACAAGAACACCAACATGAAAAGTGTTTCTCTCGGATTCAATTATTTTCAAAATGTACATAGACAAAATTCTTAATTTGAAACAATGCTCAAAACCTCATCCAATTATGACCACTAAAACTCCAAACATATAATTCTGAATTTTTACTGGAAAATGCATTTCATTGAGTTGAACTGGTTTTAAATTTATTACATAGACAAACTTCTGAATATCCCAAAACCCACAAAACAAAAAGTTCACCTTTTGAAGCACAGGTGAAAAACGAATCCTATTCTGACCAGCACTGCTAGTGATATCAACATTTGAATCTTTCTACTAATATTTTTTAGCAAAGGCAAATGAAAAAGGAGGGGAAAAAATATGCCCGCCTGGCACTCTAGGGGTTGGTGTCCAAGCCAAGGCCTAGCTCTAGCCCGTTATAAGCAAACCGGGCACAGGGTTGTACTGCATGGCGCCCCAGAGGTTAGGCCTACAGGACAGAGAGTCGGTCATATTAGTGCTTTGAGAGGAGCTCGACTTGAGCAACAACTCATGGTATATAAGGAGGTCTATCTCCATCTCAAGTAGCAAGGTGGGACTCCGTGTCGGCACCGCGTGCAATGCGCGTTAACAGGCCGCATTTGCTTCCGGCCCACGACGACGTGGCTCAGAGCGAGAGACGGAGCGGTGAGGCTGGCGCAGGATGATGGGCTTCAACGCGTTGCCGCCGGCCTGATTTGTTTCTTCTTTCCTTTTTCTTTTAATTTTCTATTTACTAAATAAATATCATTTGCTTATTTAAAACTTCAAAAAATACCAAAATAGGAAATTTTAAAATCATTGTTACAAACTTAATCTTGGTTTGACCGAATTATTCATATAAATTGTTAAGACTTTAAAAAATTACCAAAACAGGAAAATTTTAAATCATTGTTACAAACTTAAACTTGGACTGTCCAATTTATTCATATAAATTTTTAAAACTTTAATTTTTTTACCAAACAGGACATTTTTAAATCACTGTTACAAACTTAGACTTGGATTGTCCAAATTATTCATATAAATATTCTAGTGGATTGCATGCGAATTGAATATTTTTAAAACCAATATGGTGATACCTATTGGTTTACAAAATTAAATCAAAATTCTTTCATTTTTTTACAAAATATTTCCAAATATGACACAAAGGCCATACTAATGGTGCTCGTACATATTACAGTGGTTTTAATTTGTTTACATTTCATAACCACTAAAATTTGCTCTTCCATATACAGAGAAGTATATATATAGAAGAATTGTCATGGTTTTACCTATATTTTCAAATCGTTTTAAGGTAGGGTCTAAAATAGTTCAACTGATATGGTAAATATGTATAAACTTCAAATTCAAACTGCCACATTAAAAAGGTATTATATTACTAAGTGATACAACAAGTAGTATGCAACTATAATGGAAGAAAAATTAAAAACAAGCAAATGACACAACTACTGAAGATAGATATTAACATACATCCACAGTCGGCAACATATGCCTACTTAAATAGTACTCATAACACCAAAAGAAACACTACTGCAGCAGTTATACTAACTTAAACAGAAGCATCATCATTATACAGATGATGTACCTAACATGTACTGTCAACAGTTGCCTACCGGCAAAAGCTGATTCACATGGTGAGCTTCTTTCGCTCCTCAGTCTCAGAGTCCACATATTCGAACTCATCAGGCTCAAGCACCCTCAAGAGGACTTCATGTTTACCCTCATCACGCATATCCTTACCACATCCAGGAGTGGTGAAACATCGAACATGCTCAAGAAACCATACCCTCTCTCCATTTCTTGGATTGTTGTGGTGGAAAGGGCACATGTAGCCCTCAAAACCGTATGGGAGGTATGCATTCAATCCCTGCCTCCGCAGTTTCTTCTCCTCCTTCTTAACAAATGACTTTTAGTTCCATGGCTCGACCTCAACTTCATCTTCAGAAAAGTACTGTACACAAACCACAAGTACACTACAGTTAGTACTATCACTGACAACAATTTTACACATACAATATTGAGTTTAACTGTACATAGATAAAATAGCTCACCTCCTCATTGCTACCATCATAGCCAACAGTAAAGTGTGATGCCACTCCAAATTGTGTAAAATATAATAAATTTTAAGCATTGTTCTAACTAAAAGGAGAACACTTCAACAAATTGCACACTTGCATTCTTGCACATGTGCTACGGATACTGAAACATAATGTAATGCAAATGATGATGATTTCCTAACATAATAAGCATGCATATTCCCATGTCTTAACTAAAAGGTAAGATTATTCATGCAATTTCTAGGAGGAGCAGGGATACATGTACATCAAGGCTTGGTCAGGTAAATGACTGCACTTTAGGATCCAAAAATTGACTACACTTTAGCACTATATTTTCCTAGCTTATTGTGTGCACTCTCCCGACAATTAATCAACAAGACACTATGTTACTTTCATTTTATCGCATTCACAGTCATCCACATGAGCCCTCACCACGCTGCGTCACAGAATGCTAAACTAAACTGGGGTCTTTCCCAACAAGTTATGCGAATGTAATACCCGAAAGGAGATCCAGGGAAAAGTAGCAACTCAAACATGCTAACAGAATCACCATCCCAATATAATATATAACCAAGTGTGTTGGTTTCATGTGTCGATACAAAATAAAATAAAAGGGGAGCAAACCTAAATACACACTCAAAATTATATCCATCAAAATACAAAAAATGCAGGTCCACGGGACATCAATATATGTCCAGCTCCATTTAAGCATTAACCAAGAAATATTATGGAACAACAAAACAATTTTATTTGGTATAGCAGTGCTAGAAGTAAGATAAGGCAGTGCAAATCGAAAAATGGCCACCTCAGCGGGCTTGGATGCGCTGAAACAAGATGAAACTTGTATACATAAGGACACAATTGCACAACGGTACTGCTACAAGCAAATCCATGGATCATCATGAAATAAAATCAAGTCTTATGATTGGGATGCACTAGTGGCTTCGAGATGTATGATGCATCAAAACTATACAAAGCAATACAAAAATAGGAAATAGTTCTAGTAAACATATAACACTGGCATACTAGAATAATATAGTTCCCATATTTATCCTCTGCCAAAACACAACCATGTTGCCAAACATTCAAGCTTGATCATCTAAAAAAATAGAGAAATTAAAAAAGTGCAGTCAAGTTCACGTACTTATGCATGCATGCAAAATACTAGCTAATCTTTGCATGCACACGCACCAGCTCAAAAACTACAGTAGGCAAAAGCAGAGTTGCCAAAATGATAGCTCCCTGATCCAGCTAAATAAAAGGAAGCGATCATTGTTCAAAATTATGTACCAATAAGGCTGTAATAATTCAAAACACCACACGCCATCAATAAGGCTATAGTAATTTCAAATTGTTGCAGATAATTGTTACTAGTGTGAGGCTGCATTGTCAGTATTATACGTCCACACATATAATTTCAAGTTCAGACACCTATTACAGTTCTAAATCCTATCCCTATGTACCACACACCAATTGCATATATCCAAATTTGCATATAGAAAGAAAGAAGGCGACTAACATTCAGTACTTTTGTCATTATAACATTGATACTCCATCAAATGGTGACTACCATATTCTCATACATGCAATAGTAAAAAGCACAAGCCTGCAAAGGAATATTTCACCGAGAACACCATTTCTAGTGGGAACTCTGATGGGTCTAGTGTATTTCAGACGCACAAAAATGTATCTCAAGAATATATTGTCACAAAAATTACATAATGTAATGCAAATTATACTAAAACATATATATTGTTGACTGCCATGGGGCCATCCTACCCCACAGCTTAGTTAGACCACAAAATGCCACATATTCACAAAATGATACTGAAGCATTGATGAGTGCATATTTGTATCATGTTTTACATTATTATTTTACGTTGTAGATGTAGGATCTTGGTATTTTACGGCACTCGCGCGCATATTTTATATCTGTTTTCACCAGGTTCAGGACAGATGATGGATCCAATGGATAGAAAAGGAGTCAAAAATAACGCAAATCACTTATTTGGGAAATATTAATAATACCAGAAGAAAACTAGAAGCGAACAAGGGAGGCAGAGGGTCCAACGACCAACTATACGACCGGAGCAACTTTTCCGCCCATATAGCTCCGACTATATAGTTGGCGACGCCTCCGCCTCGTCAAATAGTTTCACCCCGTGCAATTGGTTCGAGGGGACGACATATAGAATACCGAGAAATCGCGAAAACCTCACCTCCGGAAGGCATCTGGAGGGGGAACTTATCCGCCAGGGATCCATCTTCGCCCTGCGCAGATCTAGGAGGCTAAGGCCTCGATCTTCATCAACCATCGCTACATCACCACCATCTCCATCCATCCTATCTACATCGTGTTTAGATGTTGTTGTAATTCCTGTATCCATTATGGATTTATACAAGTACTATTCATCTATGATTGTTTTTATTACCATTGCTATGATGTTGATTGCCTTCATGTCTGAGTAGATCTCTAGTTCTTGGGAAGATAGAGAAACCCTAGCATATGACTGAGATTAGATAGAGATTATTATGTTATACATCATTATGTGTACGTGTTAATTGTCTTCATCTTGATATTGGGAGTTGTGCACCTCTTTAATATTTGCCTCTCATAGGGACTCAATGAAGGGGGTTACTTGTTAGTAGACGAAGGGATGATAGCACTTACTGTGACTATAAAGCTGTTGTCATTCTTTACGCACTAACTTGGGGGATCAAGGAGAACTCACCAAGCCATGTCCATGTCACGGGAGAAATCCCTTAATAGCGTGGTAACACGATGGTTGTTGGTTACTGTCTACTGTGGTTATGAGGATGATGTGTGCAGCGGTTGCTGGCAAATCATCCATATATGGAGCTTCTCTCACATACATACACATTACGAGAGCTAGAAGGATACCCCGCGCGTTGCAGCTGGAATCTCCATAAATCCTCTGCTTTGTGATAAACACATGAAACATGAAGTTTTGTATAGCAATAGGTCACATCAGTCGAGCGACTAAATTTAATAGACATAAAATGGTTGTGTATTTGATCAATTAAAGTTCGTTAAGATTTGTGAATGCACTGATTTATGTTGGTAAGATAAAATCAACGGGCTAAAGAAGCATATAATGTGAATAATTTGCATAAACAGATGACATGCATGTTGCCGCATAAACATTCTGGAATTGTTTTGAATAACTCGCATAAAGAGATGATATGCATGTTGCTACATAAACATTTTGGAAATGGCTTGAGTTTTTACAAATAGTAGAGCACATCGTGCCAAATAGCATAACATAATTTTTAGCCATGGTTTAGCTAGTACATAGAAATAAAACTTAGATAAAAATCAATACAACGGACACTTGTTTAGAGCAATATATTTGATTTATACTCCAAGAGAATCAGTTGGACAACATGCTGAAATCAATTGGAAGGACATATACGACATGTACCAAAAGAGCATTGTTGAATTATTTTTTTCATATGCTACTCATTCGTTCTTATTTTATCACACCACATTTTCGTTTCTTTTATAGAAGCAATCTCAAGTCTATCGATTTATTATGCTGAAAGGAATCATAATGAACATGAATAACTGAGGTACGTATATTAAAGAATCAATGATAAATTGTTGCATCTTGTCCAAAATGGAGAATTGGTCGATACATGCATCAACCCATCAGCAACTAATAAATGCTATATGCACCCGAATATGACCAATCTAGAGATTAATTAGAAGCAAAGTTTGGCTGAAAAACTGGTTTTCTAAAATGAAGACGAATCAAACGGGGTTCTTTTCTACTACATGAGCAACAGTACATACCTAACAATTGACACATTACTATCGCCACATGCTACCTACAGAAATAAATAAGTTAATGGATTAGTTCTAATAAACTCAAACTAAGAGGTTCTCCGCTGATTGTACAACCAAAATCGAGTTCGGAGCTAGTCCAAAATCCCACGAGGGAAGTCTAAATACAATATGAACAGGAAAATAAATTTAGCTCCAGATCTTGTAGTTGCGGACTGCACAAAAATTGATTTCAATTGAGACGTCAAGGAACCAAGGACAAACAACCTCAAATCTATGAATAAAGGAAAGTGGATGAGCTCACGCGGGGTTGGCATTTGGCGACCAAATACGTTCCAGCTGGTGGTAGTTTGCCTGTACAGAACACCTAAGTACTGGTAGGGTATCAGTTGCAGGGTGATTGGTCAAATTCAGATTTGGGTTAAGCAAACGAAACGGCGGCTTTGGTATCCAAGTTGTGAAGCAGCTAAGAGATGTAAGAAGAAATATTCAAAGGAGAGTAGCTCATATGCGCAGCCGGTATGAGCTGTGTGGCGAACGCCGAGCGACGGGACAACTATGTACGTTGAAGAGGAATGTAAACATAATTGGGTTGAGGCAGAGATGCACGTCAGCATATGTAATTGATCAACTATTTAGTGGAGACAATTAATACTGGACATCTAGGGAGTGGGCTGCTCTTGGGCTGGATACACTTTTATTTATTAGTCACGGTAAACTGGAGGTGGGTCTATTAAAAAAACTGGAGGTGGGACGTACTTGGTCACGGGAAGTGGACGGACTTGGTTAAGGAAGACCACGGGTTAGCGTACGGTGAGATTCTGCAAATCCTACGGCTGAGAAAAGAAGACGACGTGGCTAGTCTGCATGTTGAGATAGACAAACTTAAATGACTCTTAGTGGGGGTCTACTTTATAAGAAGATATAGATATTCGTTATAATACTCTCGATTACTTAGTCTAAATTGCTAGCGGTGTATCCACTATTTCCTGAGAACGCCTTTTCCATATTGTAGTTCCAAAGTGCTATTACACAAGCGATTCTTACTTTCCGCATTAAGTCTTGCTTTACTTTAAATTACCTTATTCAACCAAAAATCCAAAAACAAATTTAATTATCTTGTATCTTAAAGTTATTTCTTAATACTTCGTTTAGTTATAGTTAAAAGCATTTTACTCTTTTGCCTACTGCTCCATGTGGGATCGATAAACTAGCTACAAACGACATGTGCACTTGCAGTCATCAAGCTATTTTTTGGCGCCGTTGCCGGGGAGCTTAGCGCTATAAGCCACTTTATTTTTAGTTATTTACTTTCGTTGTACTAATTTTTACTTGAGTTGTAGGACCACAACAATGGACAATACTCAGCATTTAAACTAGCTTGACGCAGTAAGGAAAATGGGTTCGCCCATGGACGCTTTTATAATTGTCAACAAAAGCATAAATCCGGATGGAGTCGAGATCCATCCTTTATTATTTGAATTATTACATTCTAAAAAAAATTGCAGGAACCAATGAAGAAAGTCCATATGGATACTTATAATTCTTTGAAGACATTCTCAGTTCCTTTCTTTTCGACAACTGTAATCTTGATATGGTTAAAATCTAGTTGTTTAGACAAACTCTCTCTAATAATGTTTGTGACAGGTACAAATCTTTTTGTGCATAAGCACCAAGGACTTGGGAGGAATTGAAAACTAAGTTCTTATCAAAATATTATTCTGAAAGCAAAGCTCACAGGATGAGAGGTATTATTATCAGTTTTAAAAATAATCCCAGTGAGGACTTATATGAAGGATATCTAAGGTATAAAAGCTACTTAGATAATTGCCCCCATCATCATTTGTCTGATTGGTTAATCACACATACATTTTATGGAGGGCTAAATATTGAAAATAGGACGAATCTAGACACTTCTTCAAATGGCAGTTTTCTATCTTATACCTATGACGAGGCTTGGAATCTAATAATATAAATGAGAGAAGCAACTGAAAATTTTAAAGATAAGAAAAATATTACAAATAGTTTTTCAGAATATGCTTGCATTAATGATTTCCTTGCAGATGAGAGGACATATACAATGATTAAAACCCTCGGTATTGATTCTTACTCATTTAAGAAAATTATTGAGAATTATGTAGGGCAATTGCAGGTACCTACAGAATGGGAACCTCGTAAACCCCTCGAAGAAAAGAAACGTGCAAGAGCACTAATGGAAGAGTTCTCATCGATACCTATACAGGGGATCTTTGAAAAAAGACAAAGAGAGGAAGAACAAATAAAGAAGAGACCGAAGAAACCAGAAAGGAATTTCGAAGCTACAAATATAAATAATGTAATAATAAAAGATCTTATGGAAGCACGAATAGTGGAAGATGAAGTGGTTATGTTAGACCGTGAAACCTTGGAATTCATCCAAGGTAAGGTTCGAGGTAACGAAACTTCAAAACCTATGACCCCTATATATTGTGGAGAAACTTTCTTATATGGAATTTGCGAACCAATTTCCACCATAAATATTATGTCGTTATCACTTTATGAAGAACTTTGCTACAACTTGAAGAATACAGATGTTGAACAGGTAGACACTATTATTAAATTTTCTAATAGAACCAATATAAAACCAGAAGGGGTAATCAGAAATATCTATGTCTTTATTGGCTCACTCATGTATCCCCTTGATTTTCATATTGTTGATATTCCTCGAGATTCTTTTTGTCCTATTCTTTTAGGCAGGCCTTTTATTTCCATCACCAAAGCTCGAGTAGACAATCAGAAGGAAACTATTTCACTGAAGTTTGGAGAAGTGGAAATGACATTCCACTTTGCCAAACTAAAGAAGAGGCCATATAAAGTGGAGGATATCAAGGAAGAAAAGACGATTGCCGAGCTAGCGGCAATTCATTTCACTACTCCACAAGATGAATTAGAAAGGAGCTTGATTAATTGGGAAGAAGTACCATATGATGAGAAGAAAGAAGACATGGATGATTACCTTGATTCAATTCTAGAAGCACAAAATCCACATGTCTATGAAGAATTGGTAAGAATAGGAGATGAAGAACCTCCACCGATAGAATTGAAAAAACTTCCAGACAATATGAGGTATGAGTTTTTAGATAATGAAAATAAATGTCCTGTCGTTATTAGCGAGAATCTATCAGAAAATGAAACGAATAAACTCATTTCAGTTTTGGTTAAGTGTCGTGAAGCCTTTGGATATACATTGAGTGATATTAAAGGAATAGATCCATCTATTGTAAAACATAAGATTACCATGCTTGATGATGTTGAACCCGTAGTAGATACGCAAAGAAGGCTTAATCCTAAGATGAAGGAAGTAGTAAGAAAAGAAGTTATACGCTTACTTGATACTGGCATAATATATCCTATTTCTGACAATAAGTGGGTTAGCCCAGCTCATTGCATACCAAGACAAGGTGGTCTTGATGCTGCTATGAATGCGGAAGGTGAGCTAGTTCATGTGAGGCAAATTGTAGGATATCGTATGTGCATTGATTTTAGGAAGCTAAACCGTGAGACACGGAAAAATCATAAACCTATACAATTCATGGACAAAATCTTAGAAAGACTTAATAATGATTGCATGTTCACACCGCTTTGTTGTAAAATAATAATAATAGGTTAGCGAATTACTTATAGCAGTACTAAGCCATTCTTTTATAAGGACATCATTAAGATTTTTCCAAGACAAGATGGCCTCATCTGTGTTCTGGTACGCCCTTTTTACAGCTTCTTTGGGGATCTTCGCTAAAGTTGAAACATATTTCACAGCATCTTCTATTTCAGCAGGTGTTAACATAGTGTAGCATTCCCCAATATCATGCTATTCAAATAACATCGCTGCATAACATTTATGAAAACACACAAGTTACCGCGTTGAACCATTTTGTTTGCTGAATAAAAATAATTAATGAAATCTATAAAGCATTATACCTTTCGTATTTTTTGATTTACGTTTCGGTTGTTTCTGTTTCTCAAATAATGGGAAGCCATACTTACTATTATCCTTGGGTACACGTTTCCTTTTGCCTAGACCATTGTCAATTTCCTTTTTGCCGCTATCAATAGAATTAGCACACTTTGTTGCATCTTCCTTCCCCGCGGTAGAAGTCATATCATTGTGTGCATTGTTCTGCATGACACCGCTCTGTGCACCATTTGGTGTATCCTTCTGAGTACCAAGAATGCATGACGGTACCTACGATGATGACGCAGACTTAGTATTTTCATTTACGTCCCACGGATTCTCCTATGTACCATCCATCTTCCGAAGGTGATCTGGTGTCTTCATTGACATATTAACAGAAGTCGTTGGCATACATTTTTCCTTCAAGGGTGTGATGTAAGTATCACCACCAAATGGATTGTCGTGGTGGTGTCACGGCAGATGCCATGGATAGGCTAAAGGTGGGGACTAATACACGCTAGGGGAATCCAGGGAGGGATAATGAGGTGAATCCTCACACAGAAATTTGTATTTGCTTTGCTTCCAAGATTACAAGTGCTCCTAGAGCTGTATTAGCGAGAGGAGGAAGAAGAAGCTCTCTTACTCTCACACACTGTTCACCCCTAAAACCCTCAACCAAATCAGAATCGCGGAACCCCTTCTACAGAGGCCCTAGCCCTCCTTATATAGGGGTGGCTAGGTCTCCACTTAGGGCATACGTGGAGGCATATTCCTGAAAATATGCCTTCTCCCAAAGTAGTAAACCGACTGGGTTGCTTTTCCCCGCGTCACGCATGCAGAGGCTACGTGAGCCTCTGCGGCGCCTGCGTCAGCCGACATGAGTGTCGTCACCCTTGTCGGCCACGCCTCGGTGGTCCTTCCCTTGTCCGCTTCGCTCATGCAGTGCGTACCGGGGCTTCTTTTGACCAGCGAGATTCCTTCCTTCTCCTAGAAGCTAGATGTGACCCGGATCATAGTTGATCCGGCCACACCCGTTCCTGCATACAAGTTAAATAGGCATTTCCGACTTACTGCTTAAGTCGGATGAGACTTAGTTAGGAGGACGCCCCCTGGTCCGGGTTACCCCGCGATTCGGCCTGCCTTGAGGTGACCCGGCCAGCATCCGCTTTGGCCTTGCCGAACCTCGGCTAACTCGGCCTTTATACCCCGGTGTGACCCTACCCGGGGGTATCCCCCCAACATTAGTCCCCGAAGCTGGTGCGGTCTTAGCTGCCTTGGCTGCTAAGGCCACATCAGGTTCAATTATATTTGTGCTTTGGATGTTATTTCCGAGTTACCTCCTTACCTCGGATTATATGGATTTACGTTCCCTTCGCACGTTCCAAGTTTTCACTTGCCGGCCGGGTTACCACTTCGACTCGGACCTCATGGTTTTACTTTCCCTCTGCACATTCCAAGTGTTCACTTGCTGGACGGGTTACCACGGTTCTATCCGGGTCTTTCTTCCTTCTCTCGTATGCCAACCCACGTGGAGGCTAATCATTAGGTTGCCTTATTTTAAGGGCCAGCTACAGTAACCGCCGCAGTAATTGTCAGTTATCACTGCGCGCGGGTCACGTCACGCATGCCTCCTCGTTTACCGCATCAATGCGTCATGTCATGGGATCAACCCCACCCTGTGGCCTTCTGTGTGGCTCTCTGATGATTGGCCGACGTGAGCTATACACGGTCACACCGTGTGGCATATCTGCAAGATGCGATCCCACTTTCCCCTCGTGGGAGTGGTTAAATAGGGGAGGGGCGCACCCCTTAGGATTTTTTTCCTTCCGCGCCCCTCTGCCCCTAGCTCTTCCTCTTCTTCGTCTTCCCCGCGACAGCGCCGCCGCCAGTGCTTCCAAGTAGCAGCGCCGCCACCACACCTTTTCCCCCACACCTCTACATCATCGCCACCGCTACGCGCCTCCTCCACCACGGGTCGCTGCCAATCTAGGCCTTTTCCCCCCACCTCCGCTAGCGCCAGCGAGGGCAGCGCACACCAGATGGCGGAGGAGGAGCTCGTCATCGCCGAGCAAGAAATGGAGGAGGACGTCGCGACGGCGGACCGTGGTGCGTGGGCCGGGTCCTGGGTCTGCCAAGACGAGTTGGACTGGCTCTACCGCACCAGACGCATTCCCGCAGGTGTCACTGCGCGTCTCGCCTCCGCTGAATTAGCCCCCTCACCCAATCCGGGTGAGTTCATTGTGTTCTGGTCCCACTTCCAGCGGGGGTTCGGTTTGCCGGTCAGCGATTTCTTCCGAGATTGGCTAAACACCTACGAACTCCAGCCGCACCACCTTCCTGCCAACGCTATTACTTCTCTTTCCGCTTTCGCTTCTACGATCGAAGGCTATGCCGGACTATGGCCCATGAAGGAGCTATGGATCCGGTTTTTCGGCCTTCGTCGTAATGTCATCCCGAACATCCAACTCGATCCGGAGGATAAGTAGCTCACTCAATTCGGAGCTGCGTCCATCTCACCCCGGAGGTTTTCCGTTTTCCCCCAGGTCACCAGGCTGGACTCCTGCAAAGGATGGGCCTAGACTTTCTTTTATGTCCGGAATACGGGCACCGAAGATTTGATTCGGCTGCTTCCCTATACTCCGGGTCCACCTAACCCGGAATTATGGGACGTCGTCTCCAAGAAGCCTACGGCCTTGGCCAACTAGGTCAACAAGAGGTTCGCGGAGCTGAAGAAGCTCGGGTTGCGCAACGAGGATGCTATGATCACGTTCGTGCGCAACCGGATCTCCCCCCTCCAGAGCGCACTCACAAGGTGTGTCACATGAGCTTTGGCCGCGACCCCAACCGGACCTCATCCTTCGAGTTGAGCAACACGGAGATCTATCGCCGGGTCAAGGCTCTCTTCACCACCCACAAGGACTTCTCCGCTGAGTGGACGTGGGGAATTGAGCACTATTGCCATGATAGGCTTCCTCCTGCGGTAAGCTTTGTGGCGCAAACTTACTCCGAATTTAATTTTATGTCGGTCATTGTTGCATTTTTGACTCTGTTGTTCATTCTTTTCCTCAGCTATTCCTTCAGGAGACCCTCGAGGACGGCACCGATCCGACCCTTAAGTGGGCACCCGACCGGGAGACTCCGGACGAGGAAGAGCCGGACCAGGAGATGTTCCTCCCGATGACCGACGCTACGAAACGACCCACCGGTAAACTCTCTTCTATTAGAGATTGGCCAGATGATGAAGATGACTTAGATGTCGAGGTGATGGAACCTGTTGACGATGTCCCCCTTTCTTATGCTTTTCCAGCATTAGCTCACCCCAGAACTTGTTACTCGGCCGGATGCTCCTTAGAAAACCAACGTAGCTCCGAGATAACTTCGAATATGCACACACCTAGAGCCGGGTTAAGTTCCACTTGGCCCGGATCTTGTAGACTTCGAATATGCACACACCTAGAGCCGGGTTAAGTTCCACTTGGCCCGGATTTTGTACACTTCGAATATGCACACACCTAGAGCCGGGTTAAGTTCCACTTGGTCCGGATCTTGTACACTTTGAATATGAACACACCTAGAGCCGGGTTAAGTTCCACTTGGCCCGGATCTTGTAGACTTCGAATATGCACACACCTAGAGCCGGGTTAAGTTCCACTTGGCATGGATCTTGTACACTTCGAATATGCACACACCTAGAGCCGGGTTAAGTTCCACTTGGCCTAGATCTTGTACACTTCGAATATGCACCAAGCTAATTTATGTGTTTGCCCTCTTTTCAGGTGACCACCAATCGCCGGAGTGCTAAATTCCAGCGTCTCCTGGATACTCACAAGATGCTACGCGCAAAGCAAGCTGCACTTCTCGCGGAATACAAGAAAAAGGGGTAAATTTCTCCCTTGGCGCTGCTCCGTTTTTCTTCATCTTCCTCTGCCGAACTAATCTCATCATTCGGTTTCCGCAGCTGGGGTGGAGGCTGAGAACAAGATTATGCGGAAGAACCTGGAGCAGATCAAGGGTAAGTCGTTTTTGTCCGACCTTACCGTGCTTTCCATCTCCTTTTCTCCTTGGCTCGGCAAACATTCATATCTCGGCTCTGCCAGGTCAACACACTATTTCAGCATCCCTTGAAGATAGTGTGCCCGTGCCTGATGTGATGCTGCATTTTCTCGAACAAGCAGGGCAGCACCAAGCCGAGATTAAGAAAAAAGATGATGAGCTCGCCCTCCTCCAGACCAAGGACGATGAGATCGCTAGGCTCAAGGCCGAGATGGAGAAAATGAGAGTCCAGCACCAGTCCGAGCTCCAAAAGGTTGGCCAGGATTTCACAGAAGAGCGCGAGCGCCTCACTCTCTAGATCGCCAAGGACCAGGATCTGCTCAAGGGGTCCGACATCCAGCTTGGGTCGGCGAATGCTGAGCTTGCGCAGCTTCGCAAAAGGCGTGATGACTGTACCAGGGAGCTGACCCGGATCCTTAGCCATATATCACGTAAGTTCCTTCCTTTATCCGACATACTTCTCCGGGTTACTTCTTATGTCTTTTCTTTACCTTCTTCCTTTGCCTTGTTTTCAGGCAAATTTCCAGAGGGCACTACTATTGCGAGCGCAGCAGTTGCGGACTTCCGCCGAGAAAGGGGTACCCCCACCACTCCTGACGGTGAAGAGATTCCCTATGACATGGAGGACCTGTTGGTCAGCTTGTCATCTCGCGTGGAGCTCATCAAGAATTATGGCAAGGACATCCTCGACGTTGCAGTTCGCATCTTCAACACGTTCTGGCCTGGAGAAGAAACTCCGGAGACCACCGCAATTCTTGTTGAGAAGCTGATGGAGACCGAGACCCAGCTTGACCTCTGGAGGGAGTCCACTGGACGCGCTGCAGCTGATACCGTTCTTCACCACATACTTACATGGTATGGGAAGATCGATCTCAACCTCCTGACGCGTCTACGCACCGGATCCAAATGGACCAATGACCCGGAGTGGGTAGCTCGGCGTCAGGCTTGCGCCCATAGCCTCATCGAATACGCTCCCATTCATGAATGGGTTAAGGGACCGAGCTTCCTGGAAGCGGCTAGGGACGAAGAGGTTGAGAACGATGAAGATGGCTCGGACGGTGATGAAGAGGACGACGCTTCGGATATCGAAGACGGCGAAGATGACGCCGCTTCCTCCTCCTGCTGCTCCTTGAGCGAAAAAACTTGAAAATTTGTCAGATCCCCGGTATGCCGGGTGGAATTGTATCCCATATACATATGATAATTTGCTACTAAGTTCCTATGCCGGATTAAATTGAGCGTAGTCCCCGAGTTTCTTTTTCTTGTTCGTCCAATCTTTTGGCTCGGCTCGTGTCTACCTTGATTCGGTTTTACGACTTACAAATCCGAGCCTCAAAAATTGTCTTAACAATACTGGGAAACTTTTAGGCTTAGCTCAAAAATAAAACATCATAACAATTTGAAAGTAAACACAAGGTTAGTCCGAAAAACAAACGTCAACTCGATTAAGTTCTTTTCCTTAGTCGTCTTTCGTGTGCTACGCAATTCCAAACTTGTTCTCTTGCTTGCCATGAAGCCAATTATTGTTGGACAGCAGCAAGTCGAAGAGTTGGGTTCTTGGTGCTCACACATTACTAATCCGAGTTAAGTAGAACAACTTATTCCAGCTAATGCACAAAAGACAACAAATATTATTAAGGCAGTCCTCGAGTTACTGCTCGAGGTGCCAACATTTCATTGATTAGCTCATTGCCGGCATACATACCGACACATGAGAAGACTCGGATACATACACTTCTTTGCTAAGTGTAGAAAGGACGAAGTAGAGCTATATTCCATGGACGCTTAGATTCCTCGCCGGACTTGTCCACCTTGTTCCTTTCCTGTGGCTTTGCATCTATAATATAATAAGAATCATTGTGCAACACTTTGCTCACGATGAATGGCCCTTCCCATGGGGGGGATAATTTATGCATGCCAGTAGTACGTTGTACCAACCAGAGCACTAGATCGCCTTCCCAAAAGACTCAGGGGCTTACTTTCTGGCTATGATAGCGTCAGAGGTTTTGCTGATATATGGCGGATCTGGACAATGCCAGTTCTCTCGCTTCTTCCAGCAGATCAACATCATTTTTTCGGGCTTCTTGCACTTCGGCTTCTGTGTATTGGGTGACCCTAGGCGAATCATGCTCTATGTCGGCTGGTAATACAGCTTCTGCCCCATATACCAGAAAAAACGGCGTGTAGCCTGTTGATTGATTCAGAGTTGTTCTTAAACTCCACAGTACCGCTGGTAGCTCTTCTATCCAGCACCCCGCTGATCTTTGCAGCGGCTCAATGAGCCGGGGTTTTATCCCGGATAATACTAATCCGTTGGATCTTTCCACTTGTCCGTTCGATGCAGGGTGGGCTACCGAGGCTACGTCCAGCCAGATCTTCTTATCCCGGCAAAAACACGCGAATGCTCCTTCCGCAAAGTTTGTGCCATTATTGGTTATGATACTGTGAGGAGAACCGTACCTCAAGATGATGTCCTTGAGAAACGTTACGGCCGTAGCTCCATCACACTTTCTTATAGGCTTTACTTCAATCCACTTCGTAAATTTGTCCACCATGACCAAAATGTGAGTCATATTTCCCCTTGCTGGTTTGAACGGACCAACCATATCCAAGCACCATACGGCAAATGGCCATGTAATTGGTATGGTCTTGAGTTCTGACATCGGCACATGTGTCTTGGTAGCATGCCTCTGACAACCGTTACATTTTCTCACCAGATCTTCTGCTTGCTCTAAGGCACTTGGCCAGTAGAATCCATGCCGGAAAGCTTTAGCCACCAAGGCTCGGGACGAGGCATGATGCCCACACTCCCCTTGATGTATATCTCGGAGGATGTCGAGCCCTTCTTCCGGGTCAACGTATCGCTGGAGGACATTGGTCACACTCCTTTTGTATAGTTCGGAATTGATGATCGTGTATGCCTTTGCCCTCCTCTGTGTTTGCCTGGACAGCACTTCCTCAGTGGGTAACGTTCCATCTTTCAGGAATTGAAATATAGGTAGTGCCCAAGCTGGTATCGCTCGCACAGGGAACACATCCTCATCAATTTCCATCATATCCACCGGCATAACTTCAACCGGATCAGGTAGAGTAGTCCCCGGGTCTTGCGAAGCAGTCCCCGGGTTCGCCGAGGCAGTCCCCGGGTTTCACGCGCCACCTGCCGTGTCAATGTACATGGGCACAACTCCGGATTCCGTGTCCTCCGGGACATAAATTGAGTCGGTTTCTGGGGACGGTCTGATGGATGGTTTCCGGAGGTGCTCTAATGCTACACCTGGTGGAACTGCTTGTCGGGTTGACCCGAGCTTTGACAGCATGTCGGCAGCCTCATTTTCCACCCGGGGTACATGATGAAATTCGCATCCCTCAAAGTAACCAGATATCTTCTGCACATGGAATCTGTACAGTGCCATGTTTGGATCAAGGGCATCCCATAGTCCCGACACTTGTTGTACCACCAAATCCGAGTCGCCAAAGCATATGATCCGACGTATCCCAATCTCTTTTGCCACCTTGAGCCCGTGCACAAGTGCTTCATACTCAGCGACATTGTTTGATGCCGCGAAATGGATATGCAGCACGTACTTCAGCTGGTCCTTCTTTGGCGAGGTGAGTACAACTCCGACACCTAGCCCGGTTTTTGTTTTTGATCCGTCAAAGTGCATTCGCCAATAGTTCGGATCTGGCAACGGCGGTTCGTAATGCACCTCAGCCCAGTCCACAAAAAAGTCCGCCATAGCTTAAGACTTGATTGCCTCTCTTCTGTCATATTGTGGCGCATAAGGAGCTAGTTCAATTGCCCATTTTGCAATTCTTCCACTGGCATCCTTGTTACTCATTATCTCGGATATAGGGGCCTCACATATGACCCTGATAGGATGTTCCTCAAAGTAGTGCTTCAGCTTCTTAGCAGCCATGTACACGCCATACGCCACCTTTTGATAGTGTGGATAGTTCTGCTTTGAGGCTGATAGCACCTCTCTCAGGTAATACACTGGCCTTTGCACCGACTTACCTTCCTCGTCGCGCTCCACCACTATCACTGCACTTACAACTTGGTTGGTTGCGGCTATATAGAGCAACATTGGCTCCTTTGATAATGGTGAGGCTAACACTGGTGCAGTGGCTAACATCTTCTTCAGGTGGGCAAAGGCTTCATTGGCCTGCGGCGTCCAAACGAACTTATCCGACTTTTTCATGAGTTGGTAGAGAGGCAATGCCTTTTCTCCCAACCGACATACAAACCGACTTAGCGATGCCAGGCAACCCGTGAACTTCTGGACATCGTTAAGACACTTTGGCAGTTCCATCCGTTTAATGGCTCGGATTTTAGTTGGATTAACCTCGATACCTCGGCTGGAAACAAGAAAACCGAGCAATTTCCCAGCCGGGACACCGAAGGTACATTTTTCCGGGTTAAGTTTCATCCGAAACCTTCTTAGGTTCGCAAACGTTTGCCTGATATCGTCAAGGAGCGTTTTGCTTTCCTTGGTCTTGATAACCACATCATCTACGTACACTTATACATTTTGACCAATTTGGTCGTGCAAACATTTTTGCATACACCTTTGGTATGTTGTCCCTGCATTACGTAAACCAAACAGCATGGTGCGATAGCAATAAGCCCCATACGGGGTAATAAACGCAGTCTTTATTTGAGCATCCGGATTCAGAGGTATCTGGTGGAAACCAGAATATGCATCAATGAATGACAACAATTCACATCCAGCAGTTGAATCTATGACCTGATCTATCCTTGGCAGTGGAAATGGGTCTTTTGGACACGCCTTGTTCAGGTTCGTCTAATCGATACACATACGCCAAACCACTGCCATATTCGGATCATCCTTCTTCTTTTCCACCAGCACTGGATTAGACAGCCAATCCGGGTAAAGAACCTCCATGATAAATCCTACAGCTAGCAACCGAGCTATCTCGTCCCCGATGACTTTCCTCCTATCTTCGGTGAAGCGGCGGAGAGGTTGCTTCACCGGCTTTGCTCCAGGTCTCACATTCAAAGAGTGCTCGGCCAACTCCCTCGGAACACCTTGTAAGTCCTGTGTGGACTAAGTAAAAATGTCCCGATTCTCACGAAGGAAGCTGACGAGCTCGCTTTCCTATTTATCACTTAACCCGGCACCAATTGTTACGGTGCGCTCTGGGAACATATCATCAACGGGAATCTTCTTGATATCTTTCGTGGCTTGGAAAGAGACACTTCCATGCGGGTAACTCAGCGCCGGCATATACTGCTGCGTGGACTGAGCCAATGCCGCCACCTCTTGAATCTTCCTTTTCTCCTGCGCAATCACAAGTGACTCGGCTAAGTTAGACCCAGCCGACGCACATTCCATGGAACGTCGGAAATCCCCAGTAATGGTAATCACTCCGTTTGGACCGGGCAATTTCATCTTCAAATAACTAATGTGACAGCTTGCCATGAACTTGTTCAGCGCTGGCCTTCCGAGTAACGCGTGGTATGCACTTTCCAAGTTCACCACCTCGAACTCCAAATTTTCGGTTCGACAGTTATCTCTCATGCCGAACAATACGTCAACCCGGACCTTGCCTATGGGCTCGCAAGAAATGTCGGGCACAATGCCATGGAAAGTTGTCCTTGTGGCCTGTAGCATGTTCTCCGAGATACCCAACTTGCGCATTGTGTCCGCATACATGATGTTATGCTACTGCCATTGTCGATCAATACCTTTGAGAATCTTACATTAATGCTAGGCCCAATGAATGTCGGATCCAGCACCAACGCATACGAACCAGGACTTGGCATAAGCTTGGGATGATCCTTTATGCTCCAGATGATTTCTTGGTCAGACCAAGGCATATACCTCGTCACTGCGGGCATTACTGCATTCACCTCCATATGTCGGCGCTGCAAGCTCTTTCTATATGTTTCCTCAGTGGTGAATACGCAGTAACTCTAATGATGCTCTCTGTACTCATTGCTCCCCTCATTTCTGGGGTACCTCTGATCCGGCTGATGCTGATTTTCCACCTGATGCACCGCATCCCTTCTCTCATTAGTATCATACCTCGGCGGAGGGGGAGGCAACATTAGCTGTTGCGTGTTCGCTCCGGAGAGCAATTGCTGTCGGGTAACTCTTGCCGAGGCTGATCATTCCGGGGTGCCTGAGCATTCCCCGAACCACCTTGTTCAATCTTGCGCATCCACTCACATTGCCTCGTTGTATGACCCGCTGGGTTGCTTGGATTTGGCGTGTGAAACTTACACGGCTGATCCAACATTGACTCATAAGTATACCTCGGACGGTCCTTCTTTTCTTGCCACTATTTCTTTTGCTCCGGCATCCAAGTTGTCTTGCCATCGTTTATCAGAGTCCATTTCCCTCCAGTTTTCTGACATTGACTGCCCCCTGCTCCGGGCTGATCCTGATTCACAGCTGCAACTTGCACATAGCCTAGGTTGATCTGGTCTGTCATCTCTTCTTTTCCCTCTATAGTCATTCCTCCGGGATGACCTGGCTCCATCTCTCTGGTAGTACTCATCGTTTGATTCGTTCGACACAAGCCTAGGTTGAGTCGGATCACCCAGAGCATACGAATCTGCAATCCGGAACATCTCTGCCAACGTGGTTGGCATCTTCCTTTGCAACTTTTGCCACAGTTCGCTTGCATATCTGCATCCTTGCGCAAACCATGTTATGGCCTGCGATTCTATCACGCCCTCACATGAGTTTCTCACCATACACCACCGGATTAAGAACTCCCGGTCCGTCTCATTCGGCCTTTGCTTGCACATAGCTAGGGTCTGCGGCCTATTTGGCCTCTGATACGTACTTGAAAAATTGTTGATGAACGTCTCCTCGAAATCTATCCAGCAGTTAATGCTTCCGGGTGGCAAATTGTTTAGCCATACCCTTGCCGGCCCTACCAACATCTGGGGTACGTATCATACAGCCCATCTCAAGTTGCCTGTGGCAATTTTCACAGCCGTAGCATAGTTTATCAACCAATCCTCCGTCTTGGTACTGCCGTCATACGTCTTCGTGCCCCTGGGTAACTGGAAGTTGGGTACCGGTGGCTCCTTCATGATCCGGGTGGACCTTGACATTCGATTTGTTCTGACCTATACAGTCGATCCAGTTTCAGCCTGGCATCATCCGGCATCAAATCCCTGCTTCCCAATCTTGACCCTATCACATGATAGTCTGGCCTTGGGTATCCCGCGTTTGCCATTTCCGAATCTCCATCGTTGTACCGGTCTTGCTCTCGTGGAGCACCCCTCTGTTGCATACCTCGGCCGGCACTTTGCTCTTGCCTTGGTATATTCCGCTGCTGCGGTTGTCCCGCTCCCGCCGAGTTTCATTGTCTGGCATTGCCGTTGACGGCGTTCCCTTGACCGGCATTTCCTTGGTCGCGGTTACCTCTGCCAGCTTCACCTCGGCTCGCACTACGTCGATCATCATTTTTCTGTGCTTCTTTTCCTTTCCCTGCCCGTGTTGGGTCATACGGGACGATCTGCTTGTTTCTTCTGGCCGAGGTTACTACCTCTTCTCTCCTTGGCCCACCATGAGGAGATGATGCTGCTCCAGCGGATTTCTCCGGGTTACCGATCGCCGAATGAACGATCTTGGAGGCCCCAGCTCTCTCCGGGTTAGCTCTGAGTAGTTCCTCATTTTGTCTGTTCGCGATCCGAACCAGCTCATTAACCCTATCTTGTTGTCTTTGCCGGGCCTCACCCGTTAAACCCTCTAACTCGGATGCAGCTGCATCCGCTGCTCTAAGGTTCTTTGCTGGGTACTGTACCTCGGCAGCCCCACGGACAAACAGTTCTCTGATCCCTCAATTCCAGTATCACCTTCTCTGTTCATTTCGCTCATGAGATTTCTCCCCTTCACTTTTACAGCATCAACTTTGTTTGCATTTTCGTACTCACGCAGCGTCATATTCAACGACTGCTAAGCCGCGGCAATCTTTTTCGCACCCTCTAGTATTTTTTGCCTAGTTTCCTCTAGCTCGGCCTTTGCCCGAGCCGGATCTATTGCTGCTACTACAGGGTTTGCCAAGCTATCCATCGCTTCCCTCAACACATTCTCCGGCCTCTCTAGTGGAGGACCTCTAGCTTTCCTCGGTGCCTTAGGCGTTACCTCCGGATCTGGCGCCGGATCCTTGCTTGCGCCCGCACCAGGCGCAGTCATCATCACCTCCGCATGGTCCGGGGAGCGAGCGATACGCGCCCCACGAACCACGGTAAGGGGTGGCTCCCCTGCCTCGACGACGTGCCGCGGATGAACACATGACACATCGACAGCAACGTAGACCTTGTGCGTGCCGAGCTTGACGAAGAGGCCGTTGCGCGGAAGTGGGCACGTGCCGAAGCAGCCAGCGTTGTCGCTGACGAAGTCCAGCGCTCCAAAGCGCTGAACAAGCCCGGAGACGATACGTTCGCCGGTGCCGATGAAGTTTCCCGTCTGGATCTTGACCCCTGCTAGCGTCGCTAGCCCCACGGTGGGCGCCAACTTTCGTGGTGGTGTCACGGCAGATGCCATGGATAGGCTAAAGGTGGGGACTAATACACGCTAGGGGAATCCAGGGAGGGATAATGAGGTGAATCCTCACACAGAAATTTGTATTTGCTTTGCTTCCAAGATTACAAGTGCTCCTAGAGCTGTATTGGCGAGAGGAGGAAGAAGAAGCTCTCTTACTCTCACACACTGTTCGCCCCAAAAACCCTCAACCAAATCAGAATCGCGGAACCCCTTCTACAGAGGCCCTAGCCCTCCTTATATAGGGGTGGCTAGGTCTCCACTTAGGGCATACGTGGAGGCATATTCCTGAGAATATGCCGTCTCCCAAAGTAGTAAACCGACCGGGTTGTTTTTCCCTGCGTCACGCATGCAGAGGCTACGCGAGCCTCTGCGGTGTCTACGTCAGCCGACATGAGCGTCGTCACCCTTGCCGGCCACGCCTCGGTGGTCCTCCCCTTGTCCGCTTTGCTCATGCAGTGTGTACCAGGGCTTCTTCTGACCAGCGAGATTCCTTCCTTCTCCTAGAAGCTAGATGTGACCCGGATCATAGTTGATCCGGCCATACCCGTTCCTGCATACAAGTTAAATAGGCATTTCCAACTTACTGCTTAAGTCGGATGAGACTTAGTTAGGCGGACACCCCTGGTCCGGGTTACCCCGCGATTCGGCCTGCCTTGAGGTGACCCGGCTAGCATCCGATTTGGCCTTGCCGAACCTCAGCTAACTCGGCCTTTATACCCCGACGTGACCCTACCCGGGGGTATCCCCCCATCATGGATCATCCGCATCGTGATTCGTGGCACGTCCAACATCGGCCGCAAAGTAGTGCTGGTAAATCTCGCACGTTGCGCGCTTGTAAAGCCGGCTACCAAATCTGCCCATCTTATGTAGTTACAAAATATCTCCCTATCTAAATCGTCTATTTTGCACGAATCATTTAGAGAATGTGTTAATGTTTCTCCATCTAAATCTATAGCAGATTCCCACAAACCAATATGAGCATCTTTTATACACAACAAATAATCGATGAGACATGGAATCATTACCTGGACGACATATGAGAAGAGGCGGCGAAGGGTGGCACCAATGAGAGACGGTGAAAGGGAGTCCTGCGAGGATGAAGTGGTGACAGGCGACATCGATCCCTGGACGATAGATGAGAGGGGGTGGAGAAGGGAGGCGGCAATGTGGGACGGCGAGGGCGGCTCGTAATAGAGGCAGCGGTGAGAGGCGACCTACCTAGGTTGATTCGTGGGTTGATGGACGATCGACGTGCCGATAACTACGCCCTCCGTGATTACAATGACGTTGGGCCAGTTGTAGGTAGTTAATTTTGGGCCTACAGGGTTATTACTTTTTAGTGGCTAGTTTTTTCTATTTTTATGCCTTTTTCGTATTTTTAAGTGTTTTATTGTATTCTTTAATGGCTTACCATATTTAGGGTTTTTCCGAATTTGATATGCACAATATGAACTTTAATTAATATAAACAGAATCAACTACATACGATGGGAGTGTTGCTCCTATCTTTAAAGAACTTTTAGAACGTACATCGCAAAGGATGTGTATGGCGCACACGAGTCCTACCGACGGATCACCGACATGTGTTCACGGCGAGAAACGCCAAATGAAAGATTAGCGACAAAAGAAAAGGTTTGGACATAACATCATGCAAAACCGTAACATGGGTTCACGCGGCAAGAAATCTAAATGAAGCATCAACAATTGTGAACATAACATGAAATGATGATTACTTAATAATTTTCATATAGACCGAACTAAGTAAGCATAATCGTTACATAAGTGTTTCACAAACATGAGAGTACATAAGTATAATATAGAACTAGAACACGGATTTGAGGTTGATTTCACACTTGATCAACCAGTAGCTTCGTAGTACCATCATCTGCACGATGGAACCAGAACACGAATTTCTGGTTAACTCTCATACCATTCTGCCTGACAATGTCCATCCAGTTTGTTGTAATCATGGCACCTCCTTTAGGTACTCCATTCACTTAGGACTTGTTCATCACCAACTTAACGTGTGCAACTTTTTCATCTCTGGAATGAGATTTTATAACTGCTGGCAAATTAAATGTTTGTAATAATATGCTTCATGGTGAAGCTCCTTGAAAAGTAATGCACATAGATTTGACAAACCAGTTATACAAATTATTTCATATTTATGCAAACAAATAAAAGTGAAAAGTTCGTATGTACAGAATAGTTTACCATTTTAGCTTTATTTTTCACTGTGTTGGATTTTTTGATAGTGCATACATAAAACGGGTCTTTTGGCATGTGAGCCTCGACTAGTCGCTTAAGTTCATCAAATTCTTCCTCCGCCATCTTCACGTGATTGCCAAACTCAAGGAAAGCTTCAAAATCGTGCTCGCTTTTTATTCCAGGACCTTAGTGTAATTTTTGCACACATTAGCGACATCCAATATATCAATTGCTTACAAAATAAAATTGACACAAAATGCTTGACCCTGACAAAAATAGCCTTTTTCTTCCTTTTAATTATAGCACGGATCTCAGCAGCAGTACCACGTAATGGAACCTGGCGGAATATAGAAGAATAATTAAATCACATGTCATATTACGGCATGAATAATGCTAACAGTACGAATTAAAAATCAAAAGTAGCCGAGCATCCCATCGCCCAATTGATTTTCGCTCTCTAGGGCACAGTCCGCATGCGATAACACCGGCCATTCACCTACGTGGAAAAGAAGATGGAGCAGCTGGTGGCTAAAATTGCGACGATGCTAAAACGCATCTGCATGATCAGCCTAGACTAGATCTATGACAAACACATTTAGATCTGTATTTTCGAACAATTCGGGTAATTATAAATCCAAATTTTTTTACGACGAAACAAAAATTGCAAGGATTAGATCTACGTCCTCTTAGATCTATCGTTTGTCGGTGCTGTCCGTGGACAGTAAGTTAACCTAAATATAGATCGTTGAAAGGGCTTCGATTTTATATACATGCGCCATGGCGACCGAGGATCTCCAAAACTACCTCCTAGCGACCGTCGTTGACGAAGCTCTCTCCCGTCCAGTTTTAGATGAGACGAGGCGATGTGATGAGGTGACGGGTAGATCTAAGGGAATGTGTACGTGTGGGAGGTAAATAGTCATGGTTTAATAAGGTAGTTACCCTAAAGGCCGAGTTTACCTTAGGATCATCCTAGTGGGCCGGTCCAACCTAATATATTAAAATTTGAATTTAAATATAAATCATATAACCATATGTTTAAAAATTACAAAAAAAATATGGTTGTGTTTCTAATAATACGGACATCTTAGAGTATTTTTTAGAATATTTAAAAATAATTGAAAACCTTGACTTATTACTAATGGCCCTCTCATGTAGGCATTGTAGACATGCGATTTTTTCAACAATCTTAAAATTGCCTCAATTTGTAGTACATGTTTGTGGGAGCATGGTGGAGCAATATTCAAAAGGAGAGCACATTCCTTGAACACTTGGCCTGACGATTCGTCTGTACTTGTCGAAAACACCCCTAAAACCCTAGATTTTAGCCGTCTACCGTGCCAAAGGCATGCCCAAGCATGTCATCATTGCTTATTGAAGTGATATAAGTGTGCGGTGTGTCGTTGTGAGCCATTGTGCCAAGTTTGAGGCCATTCCTCAATAGTCATGCCGCTATCCTGACGGGTAGACGCGTTACACCCTACTACCCTAGACCGAAGCTGGCTAGTGAGGGAAGTGCGTGGCCAAGCACCATCTTATTTGTAACACAAGGGATGTGAGTGTTTGTGAGGGCATTGTGGATCAATGTGCAAAAGGAGAGCCGATTCCTTGAACACTTGGCCTGACGATTCGTTCGTACTTGTTCAAAACACCCCTAAAACCCTAGATTTGAGCCGTCTACCATGCTGAAGTCATGCCCAAGCATACCATAATTGCTCATTGAAGTGATATAAGTGTGTGGTGTGTCATTGTGAGCCATTGTGCCAAGTTTGAGGTCATTCCTCAATAGTCTTACCGCTATCCCGACGGGGGACGTGTTACACCCTACTACCCTAGCCTGAAGCTGGCCAGTGTGGGAAGTGCATGGCCAAGCACCATCTTGTTTGTAACAAAATGGATATGAGTGTTTGTGAGGTCATGGTGGAGAAATGTGCAAAAGGAGAGCATATTCCTTGAACACTTGGCCTGACGATTCGTCCGTACTTGTCCAAAACACTCCTAAAACCCTAGATTTTAGCCGTCTACCGTGTCGAAGGCATGCCCAAGGATGCCATCATTGCTCATTGAAGTTATATAAGTGTGTGGTGTGTCATTGTGAGCCATTTTTCCAAGTTTGAGGCCATTCTTCAATAGTCATGCCGCTATCCCGACGGGTAGACGCGTTACACCCTATGACCCCAGAACGAAGCTGGCCAGTGTGGGAAGAGCATGGCCAAGCACCATATTGTTTGTAAAACAAGGGATGTGAGTGCTTTTGAGGTCATGGTGGAGCAATGTGCAAAACGAGAGCATATTCCTTGAACACTTGGCCTGACGATTCGTCCGTACTTGTCCAAAACACCCCTAAAATCCTAGATTTTAGTCGTCTACCATGCCGAAGGCATGCCCAAGCATTCCATCATTGCTCATTGAAGTGATATAAGTGTGTGGTGTGTCATTGTGAGCCATTGTTCCAAGTTTGAGTCCATTCCTCAATTGTCCTGCCGCTGTCCCGATGGGTAGACGTGTTACACCCTACTACCTTGACCTAAGCTGGCGATTGTGGGAAGTGCATGGCCAAGCACCATTTTGTTTGTAAAAAAGGGATGTGAGTGTTTGTGAGGGCATGTTGGAGCAATGTGCAAAAGGAGAGCACATTCCTTGAACATTTGGCCTGATGATTCGTCCGTACTTGTCCAAAACACCCCTAAAACCCTAGATTTTAGCCGTCTACCATGCCGAAGGCATGCCCAAGCATTCCATCATTTCTCATTGAAGTGATATATGTGTGTGGTGTGTCATTGTGAGCCATTGTGCCAAGTTTGAGGCCATTCGTCAATAGTCATGCCGCTATCCCGACGGGTAGACGCGTTACACCCTACTACCCTAGACCGAAGCTTGCCAGTGTGGGAAGTGCATGGCCAAGCACCATCTTGTTTTTAACACAAGGGATGTGAGTGTTTGTGAGGGCATGGTGGAGCAATGTTCAAAAGGAAAGCATATTCCTTGAACACTTGGCCTGACGATTCGTCTGTACTTGTCCAAAACACCCCTAAAACCCTAGATTTTAGCCGTCTACCGTGCCGAAGGCATGCCCAAGCATGCCATCATTGCTCATTGAAGTGATATAAGTGTGTGGTGTGTCATTGTGAGCCATTGTGCCAAGTTTGAGGCCATTCCTCAATAGTCCTGCCGCTATCCCGACGGGGGACGCGTTACACCCTACTACCCTAGACCGAAGCTTGCCAGTGTGGGAAGTGCATGGCCAAGCACCATCTTGTTTGTAACACAAGGGATGTGAGTGTTTGTGAGGGAATGGTGGAGCAATGTGCAAAAGGAGAGCACATTCCTTGAACACTTGGCCTGATGATTCGTCTATACTTGTCTAAAACACCCCTAAAACCCTAGATTTTAGCCGTCTACCGTGCCGAAGGCATGCCCAAGCATGCCATCATTGCTCATTGAAGTGATATAAGTGTGTCATTGTGAGACATTGTGCCAAGTTTTAAGCCATTCCTCAATAGTCCTGCCGCTATCCCGACGGGTAGACGCGTTACACCCTACTACCCTAGACCGAAGCTGGCCAATGTGGGAAGTGCATGGCCAAGCACCATCTTGTTTGTAAAACAAGGGATGTGAGTGTTTGTGAGGGAATGGTGAATCAATGTGCAAAAGAAGAGCACATTCCTTGAACACTTGGCCTGAAGATTCGTCCGTACTTGTCCAAAACACCCCTAAAACCCTAGATTTTAGCCGTCTACCATGCCGAAGGCATGCCCAAGCATGCCATCATTGCTCATTGAAGTGATATAAGTGTTTGGTGTGTCATTGTGAGCCATTGTGCCAAGTTTGAGGCCATTCCTCAATGGTCATGTCGCTATCCCGATAGGTAGACGCGTTACACCCTACTACCCTAGCCCTAAGCTGGCAAGTGTGGGAAGTGCATGGCCAATCACCATCTTGTTTTTAAAACAAGGGATGTGAGTGTTTGTGAGGGCATGGTGGAGCAATGTGTAAAAGCAGAGCACATTCCTTGAACACTTGGCCTGACGATTCGTCCGTACTTGTCCAAAACACCCCTAAAACCCTAGATTTTAGCCGTCTACCGTGCCGAAGCCAGAGGATATACCATTACATCAGCAAACATATACAATAAAGACAGCACAGAGGTACGTTCACCAGCTTTAAAAATTATTCAACACATGGATACAGCAGAGACACACAGAGGATATACAATTACATCATCAACGCACATGGATTTTCATTTCTGCTGAATAAGCATCAGACAAAGGACAACTAACAACCCTATTATGCATTTTAGAAGAAGCACTGCTTCTGTAAGCAGATCAATCGTAGAGACCAACTTCATCAGTACCAGTTCCTCATTCCTAGGCTTTAATGCTGCTCTTTCTTTTTTCCTTAGCTCCAGAGTTTCCCTCCTCTCCTCTGCCCATCCATAAGCATCTATTGCTGCATCACCAGTCAGAATACCGTTCTCACACAAGTACTCCACGTACTTCAGCTCCCACCACCAAAAATTGCATTCGGTCTGTAAAATTAGGAACACTGAATATCAAATATTGAATTTTGTATGAACACTACTCATATTGTAGCTACGTGCGCCATCGACTGCATGAAAATCAAACCAAAATGCTTACCCCATGAGTTTTGCACTTGTAAAAGACCCAGTCATCGGTGCCGGAGACGTGCCTATTGACGAGGACGCCGCAGTTGGAGTAGGGAACCAGGGGAATGTAGGGCGGACGGTGCCGATTATGCGACGTGCGGGATGACCTTGAAACAAACATGGCGGCTACTATGGATCCCGACAAGGGCGACAACTCCGACGGTAGATGGCTCCGGCGGCAGTGCCACAATTATTTTGGGAAGCCGGTGAGAGGAAGTTAGGGTTTCTGTTGCTCTTATAAATAGTCAGGCCGCATTACCTGGGTGTCTTATTGAGCCGGCCTTCATAGTTTTATTCCTATTACAAAACCCAAACGCCATCCCTGCACTAACATACATTTCTGTAAACCAGGGCTACCACCACCGGCTAATCTTACTATCATCTAGAGTCTCACATAAGACTGTTACCACAAATGCACCGTTGATGCCACACTAAAAGTGAAACTTTAATCAATGTAATACAGCTAATCATTTAATTTAACCCATTATCAACTAGCTAAAGAAACCCAAATACATATACATTCCCTAGATTTCTTTGTTCTCCCTTTATGCCACCATTTCCCGCAAATACACAACCAGAGTACATATGCATAGGATTAAAAATATCAGGAACAAACTGCTGGCTCGTGATTAATGTAGAGCTCGTTGGGAACCCCGAGAAGAAGGTATGATGAGCATAGCAGCAAGTTTTCCCTCAGTTATGAGACCAAGGTTTAATCGAACTAGTAGGAGCAAGGAAACACCCCAAAGGTGTTACTAGCTGAGATTTGGCAGGGCGCACTACCGGTGCTAGTAGCAATGTGGAGACCTGCACAACACAACCACAGAACTTTGTCCCCAACTTGCGATGAGGTTGTCAATCTCACCGTGTTTTGCGGAAAACAAAGGATTAAACGTATTGAATGGAAAGAAGTAAAAGTTTGCATAAAGTAAACACAAAGCAGTAAAAGATTGTAGATTGTATGTAAAGTAAAAGGACCGGGATCCATAGTTCACTAGAGGTGGCTCTCCTTAGATAGATAACATGTTGGGTGAACAAATTACAGCGGGGCAATTGACAAACACCGAGAAAGCAATACATGCATATACTAATCATCTTGACTCCTCTGAGACTTGATTGGGCATTACAACATAATACATAGACCGCCATCCAACTGCATCTATGACTAATAATCCACCTTCAGGTTATCATCTGAACCCCCTCCAGTATTAAGTTGCAAGCAACAGATTATTGCTTTACGAACTGCGTGTAAAGTAAACAATATGATTGTTCTATGAACAAATGATTGTTGTTTTCTCCCTAGTAGCAACAGCACATCTAGTACCTTAGAGATTTCTGTCACTTCCCCAAATTACCAGAGGCATGAACCCACTATCGAGCATAAATACTAACTCTTGGAGTTGCTAGCATCTACTTGGCCAAGATAGCTACTAACAACGGAAAGCATGTAGATCACAAATAACAAAGACATGATAGAATCAATAATAAATCTGAAATAGCATCTCAATATCCATCGGATCCTCGCAAACACAACATGTATGGATTACAAAAAGATGATCTTGATCATGAACGGAGCTCACAAGATCTAAACATGAAAGCACAAAGGAGGAGAAACCAGCCATCTAGCTACTACATGGATCCATAGTCCAAGGATGAACTACTCACGCATCACACCGGAGGCTTGCATGGTGATGAAGAAGGCCTCCAGGGTGAATTCCCCTCTCCGGCAGGGTGCCGGGAAGAGCTTTAGATCCCTCCCGATCTAGGGATGGAGATGACGGTGGCTATAGACTCTTTCGTGGATTTTTGATCGGGTCCTTAGGGTTTTCCGTTGACGGTGGCTATGACGGTGGCTATAGAGAGGGCAACTTATAGTCGGAAGGAGAGGCCGAGGGGGTGCCGGGAGCGGCCACACCACCCCCTGGCGCTGGCCAGGCCTGGCTGCGCGGCCAGGTGGTGTGGTGGCTCCCTAGCCCTTCTCCGTCTCGTATTCTGGCACTTGATCTCTTCCGGAAAAATAGGCACTTTGGCTTTTATCCCGTCCAATTCCGATAATATTCATTTTCTGACTTTCCTGGAACCAAAAACAGCAGAAAACAAGCAGCTGGCATTGTGGCTCTTGTTAATAGGTTAGTCCAAGAAATCATATGAAAAGTACTCCAAAGTTGGAACAAAACACAAGAAAGTGTATAAAACCAAGCATGGAACATCAAAAATTATAGATACATTTGCAATGTATCACAAACCAGGTTAAACATGAAACAACCTTATTAAGCACAAACATTAGATTGTTCAAACACTAGTTCAACCACAGTAATTAACGAACTAGATCAAGTTCAACACAACACAGATAAACATAGTCCAAACTTAACAACCTGATTAGCAAAGAGACACACAAGACACATTCTATGCCTGGGGGAGGTGCTTCAGCAGGAACACGCCGTAAGCGGCATGTTTGGCCTTCGGTTGCGGCTTATGCTTCTGGTTGCCATATCTATAGTAGGTAGCATGCTACAGCATTCCCAGGTAGTTCTTTGTCATCTCCTTCCGAAAGCACCACGGGCACTTGTACTCCCCTGGGCCTAGAAGATAGGGGGTGTCCCAGCCTTGAGCTTCTTCAGCACAGCACGGCTCTTGTGGTCCCTGTCCTCCACGTCACTCCTGACATCGTCTGACTTCTGTGGAAATTTGTGAAATGAAATAAGGCTTACAATAATTACTCTATGAAATAAGACTATATGTGTCACATATTATACAACGGAAAACTTGGACAATTGCTTTTTAATTGAACATTTAAAAATCATAACAGAATAGTTGGTATGTCACACATATGAAGTTAGATCAGAGCAGCATTATGTATAAATCAAATATGTGCAACAAAAAAAAACATGCTAGAAGCATTAGTGCAACAAAAAATTATGCCTTACAGGCATATTGATCTATCACACTTATTAATCTTAAGTTGTATCACTACAGCATTAAATATCAATTAAAGTTTGCATCAGAACAACCCATGTGCTGAAAGCAGTAGTGCAATAAATATTATAATCCTATGAAGCAGAATATTGTATCACACGTAATAATCTTAAGCTAGATCACATCAGCATTAACTACCAACTTATGCGTGGAGCATAAGAAAACATCTACTAAAAGTAGTAGTGCAACAAAAATAATAAACCATTGAAGCAAGATAACAGCAACTGTTACTAGTAGTACTACAACCAGGAATTTATGCATCTATAACAAAACACATAAACTTTCAGCTCCATAACTACAACTACATAAATTCTTGATATGTTACAAATATTTTACAAATACAAATACAAAACAACTATCATGAATGTACTAGAACCATATGTTCTATGTGAGACAAGCATTTCAAAATACTAGCAAATTACCAAGGCAAACACTCTGACTATGAGTACATAGACTAGGTATATTTAGCTCAGTATAAAGTGATCAGATGATCTAATGAACTAAATTCATAAGAAAAGTAAATGACACCAAATACATTCTACACAACAGTATATTGACATGCACCTAGTACAGATTCCCATGTCTCTTTTACTTAATTATTACAAGCAAATTCACAAACTAGCTATCCATGGTCACATTACCTAAATTTACAATCTCGAAGTGGTCGCAAGTAGAACCCATAAATCAATTATATGTGTAGATCAATAGGCAGCATCCCCATTCTATTTTTATTGCAAACGAAATGCCAGGTTCTTACTTATCAGATCGTTCAAGATCAAAAACTCAGGCATATGTGCCAAGCATAAGCTACAGCATCTAGGTGCATGTAAACCTGGCACAGATTAGAGATATCATAACATTCAAAGTAAGAGGAACCACTCGATGACCTAGCCTGCCAAATCAGAAGCCTACTTGATCCTACATCCATCAGAACGTCGCCAAAGGGGTCCTAGGGAAATCAGTAGCTAATCTACGACGCATCTAACATGGCAAAAACTAGCATCGCTAGGCGCATCTAACCCTACTAGCACCACAAACCCTAGCAAGAACAGGACGAGGCAGACCGCGGCGGCAAGAACACTAGGAGAGAGATATCTGGACTTACCTCATCGGTGTCATCGCTGTAGGACTTGCGGAAGGTCTTGACGTCGGCAGGCGAGTAGATCTTCTCCCCCCTCTCCTTCCTCTCCTGACACAGCCTGTTCTTCAGGTTCTTCTTCTTCTTGCGCCTGATCTACACCTCCGTCTCGAACTTCCGCTTCATTGGATGCACACCGGAGTAGATGGATGGCCCACCCAAGTCGGAGCTCCCATTGCCGCCCTCTACATTCGCAACCTGCTTTCCCTTCTTCGCGTGCTCAACGCCCGCAGCCACCTGCTTCCCCTTCTCCGCATTGTCAG
The DNA here is from genome assembly GCA_910589775.1 of Avena eriantha. Lineage (NCBI taxonomy): Eukaryota > Viridiplantae > Streptophyta > Magnoliopsida > Poales > Poaceae > Avena > Avena eriantha. The sequence continues at coordinate 403,703,182 of OU342746.1, read as the reverse complement.
TGGGCGTCTCCACCTGCTTCCCCTTCTCCATGGGCGGCCGTTGCGATCGAGGGTTTGCGGAGAGACGGCTAGCCAGGATTTGCTATCCAATTTGGGGAATTTATGGAAGTGGTTGGAACGCAGACCAACCACTGACTATGCTACTTAAGGAAGCGGACGGTTCGGCACCCACGTGCATATTACGCGCCGGTGAACGGGTCGTACGGGCTTCTACACGGGCTTCTATGGTTCTTTTTTTTACAGAGCAACGACGAAAATTTCGGAAGGACGATCGTGCCCCCCGTCGTTGAACCGTCCGCGCGTATCCCAGCCGTCCATGTGTTTTCTCAAACTTTTCGTTTCCAGGAGGGTGCGCACTAAAGCAGAATCGTTTATCAACGTGTAGGCCCACTGAGGCTAAGCGACATAAGTGTTGCGGCGCCGAGGTCCAAAGGATCATTAGAAGGGGTTGTGAACCTAGTTGCTCTGAACTGAAGACTGTCATTGACAAATAATAACGGAAGCGTTTCTACTCGGTAGTTCCGAGCCACGTGGGGTGATCCCCTTATATTGATCGATAGCAAGCTTTGCGGCCGGAGCGTACAGGAGTCGTAAAGGAGAGTCCGTATAGAAGTCTACTATGTGTACGTGATATGTACCAACTCATATATATCCGGTACATTCTGTTACAGGTAAACTAGATTACTTCTAACACCCTCCCTTAATCACAACTTAGATAAGTTGAGATTATGCTTGAACTCCTCAAATTTGCGCACTCCAAGAGGCTTTGTGAATCCATCAGCTATTTGATCCTTTGAAGAAACAAATCTGATTTCTAACTTTTTGTTGAGAACTCTCTCTCTCTGACAAAATGAAAATCATTCTCTATGTGTTTTGCTCTTGCATGAAACACTGGATTTGCTGACAGATATGTTGCACCCAAATTATCACACCATAGGCATCGTGGTTGCTTTGAATTTATCCCTAGCTCTGCACGAAGAGACTGTATCCAAATTACTTCTGCTGTAGCATTTGCTAATGACTTATATTCTGCCTCAGTACTTGATCTTGACACCGTAGCTTGTTTCTTAGCACTCCAAGAAATAAGATTTGGCCCAAAAAAAGACACCAAGCCTCCAGTTGACCGTCTATCATCTAGACATCCTGCCTAGTCGGCGTCTGAAAAGGCACTAACCAAGACAAAGCTTGACCTCATAAAAGTCAAACCAATACTGAGTGAACCTTTAACATACCTCAGAATTCTCTTAGCTGTCGTCCAATGTAAAGTAGTAGGAGTATGCAAATATTGACAAACTTTGTTGACTGCATAAGAAATATCTGGTCTTGTGAGAGTCAAATACTGTAATGCACCAACCATACTTCTATATTTAGTGTTGTCTTCAGGTCCTAGCACTTCTCCTTCATGTTCAGTAACCTTTTCTGAAGATGACAAAGGAGTAGGCGAAGCACTGCAACATGTCATGCCTACACGAGCAAGAACATCCTTTGCATATTTTTTGACTTAACACAAGTCCATCATCAACTTTTTGAACTTCAATGCCTAGGAAGAAATTAAGATCTCCAAGATCCTTCAAGGCAAACTCTCTACTTAGGTTCCGAAGTAGAGCATCTGTTGCAGCTTTCGAAGAACTTGCAACAATAATATCATCAACATAAATAAGCATAAAACTGGTGACACTTGACTTGTGATAGATAAATAATGATGTGACAGACTTTGAAGCAGTAAAACCAAGACAAATCAACTGAGAACTCAAAAGAGAATACCACGCACGAGGCGCTTGCTTCAAACCATATAGTGCTTTATCAAGCTTGCATATGTAATTAGGCTTACTCTTGTTCTCATATCCTGGCGGTTGCCTCATATAGACCTTCTCTTCCAGAATACCATGTAAGAACGCATTCTTGACATCCAATTATCTTAGGCTCCAACCCCTAGACACAGCAATTGATAACACTAGTTGAGCAGTTGCAATTTTGACAACAGGACTAAATGTATCCTCATAATCTATGTCGTAGCGTTGTTTAAAACCTTTAGCAACCAATCTTGCTTTGTACCTGTCAACTGTACCATCTGCCCTTTTTTTGATTCTATAGACCCAACGACCGTCTATTATATTCGCACCGTGCCTCTCGGGAACTAGATGCCAAGTTTTATTCTTCATGAGAGCCTCATTTTCCTCATCCATAGCTTCTTTCCATTCTTAATGGTTCATCAGTGGCACATGACAAACACCATCTAATTGTACCATCCTTATATTCTTTTGGTCGAACAACACCTTGAGAGGCTCGAGTTCTTGGACGTGTAGCTGAATCAGCCACAGATTGGCCTGTAGGAGCTATGGATGTAGAAAATGCAATCATGCGGTCCGTCACATCACGCGTGTCACTTTCTGGTGCAGAAGATCGGGATCGCTGACCGGACAAGGAATCGACCAATGGGGACGCGGGATTTAAGTGTGAACCCGCAGAAGATCCAGGAGAATCGCTGTCATGCAACACAGAATCACGAGCTGCTCCCTGGGACACGGGACTCCTCCGTAATTGCTGAGTCACGGAGCCACGTTGTGCTGATCGTGACATGAAGCCGGGAGACGCTTCATCGCGCGACGTGGCGCGCGGTGTGGATCCTGGCGACCCTGACGTGTCAGGCGGTGACACTGACGACATGCGATCCAAGGAAACAGACCCCGGAGAAAAATATGCAGATGAATCAGGCTCGTTTCCTGTGTCCTCCGAGCCTGTTATTTGCTGTATACTGTTTGAAGTCGTTTGGGCACTGTTTTGACTGAAATCTTCGGCATTAGTCTCTAAATTTCCTCCCGATTGCTGTAAAATCTCACAAACAGGTTTAGTAGGACAATAATCAGGATGATTAGCCAATAATGAATCATCAATAAATTCTCCCCTTGTTCAGAATTGGAAATAGACCGATCAAGCAAGATTAATTCCTTGCGAAGAAGAGCTCCGGCATTTGGACGAAGAGACTCAAAAGGAAAAATAGCCTCGTCAAAAACGACATCTCGAGAAATATAGATTCGTCCAGTATTAACATCAAGACATTTAACTCCCTTGTGGAAGAGGACTATAGCCTAAAAAGACACAACGCTTAGAACGAAAAGCAAGTTTGCGTTTATTATAAGGACGGAGATTAGGCCAACAGGCACATCCAAAAACACGAAGCGAGGCTGGTTTAGTATGGAGGAGACGATGAACAGGAGTATCATTGTTTATAACTTTGTTGGGAGCATATTAATGAGATAAGTGGCTGTGAGAACGGCTTAATTTTAATGGCATGGAGGCATGAGCTAAAAGTGATAGACCAACTTCAACTATGTGGCGATGTTTTCTTTCAGCGGAACCATTTTGCTGATGAGCATGAGGGCAAGAGACATGATGTGCAATTCCCTGAGTTTGGAAGAAAGAATTTAGCTTGACATATTCACCTCCCCAATCTGACTGTACCGTAAGAATTTTCTTATCAAATTTACGTTCAACTAACCTTTGAAAGTTTACAAAGGCATGAAACACATCAGATTTCTTTTTAAGAAGATAGATCCATGTAAACTTGCTATAGTCATCGATAAATCTTATATAGTAATCATGTCGTCCAACGGACGTAGGAGCGGGACCCCATACATAAGTGAAAATCAACTAGAGAGGCAAAGTAGATACACTAGTGGACACTGGGTAAGGTAATTGATGACTTTTAGCTTGTTCACAAGAATCACACACCGACTCTATACTGAAATCTCTAACACAAGGAAGGTTGTTCTTGCTAACAATTTGCCTAACTATATTTAAAGAAGGATGTCCTAAACGCCTATGCCACTTGCTTGACGACGGCTTGGTAGCGACGAAAGCATGCTTGTTTGAGGAAGACACCAAGGAAGAAATAAGTGGGTAGAGACCGCCAACACACTATCCTCTATGAATTATTTGCTGCGTAGCCTGGTCCTTGATCAAAAAGAAAAAAGGATGAAATTCTAAGAAGACATTGTTATCAAGGGTGAAGCGATGGATGGATAAAAGACTTTTAGAGGCATTGGGCACATGCAAGACATCTTTAAGGTGGAAATTTTGAATAGGGGTACTAATAGTTGATTGACCAACATGGCGAATATCCATACCTTGTCCACTGGCGGTGTTTACTTTCTCGCGTCCATTGTACTTGTCATGAACCGACAGTTTGTTGAGCTCTCTAGTGAGTGGTGAGTAGCACCAGTATCGGAATACCAGTTGGTATCAACACCATAGGCATATGCATCCTTTTCATCAGACATGTCATCATCATCATCTTGGAAGCGGTACCAACAATCCTTGGCAGCGTGTCCTTCGCGAGAACAGATCTGACAAGTGACATCCATCCAGGGGATGTGCGGCGGCGACCACGTCCACGTCTGCGGCCTCCTCCGGTAGTTCCAGTGCGTCCTCCTCCACGAATGCTGGGACGCTGCTATTGTGGGGGCTGACGATCCTCATACTGCCGAGGCTGACGAGCCTCATACTGCCGCTGTTGTTGGCGATTACCGTGCCAAGCAGGCTGGTAGCCACCTCCACCTCGTGACCGCTGACCACCACCAGGGCGAGAGTGGGAAGCAGCGTTGGCGGAGGACTCAAAGTGGCCGTCATTGGGACTGCCCTGGAGGTTATGGCGCTGGTCTTGAGAGAGCACCTGAGAGTAGAGCTCATTGACGGTGATCGGGGTTGTCATGAGACCAATGGCACCAACAAGATTGTCATATGCTGGACCGAGGCCAACCAAAATATAGGAGACAAGTTCTGGCTCCGTGATTTTTACTCCAGCAGCCGTGAGTTCATCGGCAATACTATTCATCATGGCAAAGTAGGCCGGTGCAAGCATGCCAAGCTTCTTTGTGGTTGCAATCGTGATGCGCAGATTCATGATCTTTGCATCACTCTGCGATGCAAACATGGCCTCCACCGCAGTCTAGACTTCAGCGGCATGCTCGTACCGGAGAACAGAGGTGAGGATCTCCGGCGAGAGTGAATTGAGGAGGTAGCTTAGGACTTTTTGATCGCGAACGTGCCATGCATCGTACGCAAGGTTGGACGCCGTCCCGGGCGTCTTGTCCGGATTCTCCATGGGCACCGTTTTTGAGGGCGCGGCCTCGGTACCGTCGAGGAAGCCGACCATCTTGGCACCTCTCACGCCGGAAGGATCAGCGCCTTCCAGCTGTGGTGGTTCCCACGCTTGAGCTTCTCTGACGGCGGCGACCCGAGATCGGGCGCAGCGGCGGAGCTTGTCGTGGCCATGGAGGCAACGGCTGGGTGGGTGGTCGGGATTTTAGTCAGGCGTAGTTTTTAGCCGGTAGATTGGATGTGGTGGAAGAGATTAGACTTCTGATACCATGACAAATAATAACAGAAGCGTTTCTACTCGGTAGTTCTGAGCCGCGTGGGGTGATCCCCTTATATTGATCGATAGCAAGCTTTGCGGCCCGAGCGTACAGGAGTCGTAAAGGAGAGTCCGTATAGAAGTCTACTATGTGTACGTGATATGTACCAACTCATATATGTCCGGTACGTTCTGTTAGAGGTAAACTAGATTACTTCTAACAGTCATCAACATCACTGCACAGAAGGTGACACTGCCGAGTTGCCGAAGTATCCTTACAAGGAGTCGTGAACCCAGTCATGTTTACAATCTCAAATTCGACAGACAGGAAGTGGCATATTTGAACAGAGAATGGACGTCGTGTTCAAGGTGGTAAGGCGACATGCTCTGAACTGAAGACTGTCATCAACATCACTGCACAGAAGGTGACATGCTCTGAACGGAAGGGTCATGATCAATCACTGCACAAGAGTAGCAGAACAGCAGGGTTACATTACATACTCCTGAACAGGATATGGCAAAACATGTACCTACTCTACTGGATCTGGATGGACAACATCATCTTCTCCTGAGGAATGTAAGGAGAACTCACCAGCTGGTTTCGCGGTCGCTTGTTCAAGCCGGAGCCCTTGTTGTCCCTAGATGGTGTGGTCTGCACTGCTTTGCCGGGTACGTTGCTCGAACTATCCTCACTTCCATCTGCTGGTTCAGTGTCCGTCCCACCTGCTTTATACACGCAGAGCGACATTAATCAGATAAGTATGATCATACATACAAGGAAAGCAGTAAGCGGAGAATGTGGTCGGTGCACTCACTCTCTCTCTCTCTCTGCGCCCTTCGGGGTTAGCACAATCTTGGCACTTGCACTTGGAGGTGCACCTGCGCTTTTTCTTTAGAACAAGAACCAGCTAGCCTCGGTCAGGAGGATCAGAGAAGAAGTATGTCTAGTTTTTACAGAAACAATATAGAAGAAAGACCATGCATGTACAAGTCACACCTCAAAGCACGAACATCGCCGGGTGCAGTTGGTCTTCTTGCATCTCCACCCATTTACCTACATGCAACAGTTGTAACAACCACAGGAGTCAGGACAGCATCGTTTTCAAAATATTATTTTCCTACTGAAAATGCTCAGAAAAAATCTTAATTTGTATTTATGTTGTGTACAGGGATCTGCAAGTACTGTTCATGGTGAGCAACCTCAAGCTACAGCTAATGCTCGTCAGGCAGCAAAGAAAAAATAAGGCAAAGCAACAGGACAGGTAATAAAAAATATTACCATCTGCACTACATTTGTATATCTGCACTGCATATTTGATTTATGCTGAAATAAACTCAAGTTGTATTTATTCTGTCTCCAGGGATCTGCATATACTGTTCCAGGTTAGCAACCAACAAAGAAAAGGCAGGAGAGCAAGGCCACTAGAGAGACTAGCTCCAATTGCATTTGCTGGTGCTTTGTCTCAACCTTCCATGATGGCAACCAGTCAGTGCAAGCTTCCAGGTAAATGCCAGCCAATGACGGCAACCTTCCATGACAATCCCAACAGAAGGGAGGCTAAAGTGGTGTCCTTTTGGGAATATGAACAAGTCGATGCAAAATAGGAAAGGACAAGATGGTGATGAATAGCTAAATTGTTCCGTAGTTTATCTACAACTCTTGTGTATGATCAGATGTTGATCATGTTAGGTTAAGTGCTTTTTTTGCATTGTACTTGCACTTGTATTGTTCCAGGTCAGTACAAAAGATATTGCACAATTCCACTTGATTGAAAAGTTTGATTACTGGTTGAAGTTCGTTTCAAGCTTACTGGTTGGAGTATCTACATGCTACATATTTTTGTATCATTAATCCTCAAGTTGAATCGTACTCACTAGATACCGTTGCACAAGTAGACAATATTTCTAGCTTTTAATAGCTGTCTTTGTAATCAACAAGCAGTTAAGAGAAATCCTACGAAAAAAAAGCAGTTAAGAGAAATCAAACTTTTCAATCGAGTTGAATTGTGCAATATCTGAATAAAAAAACCAGTACTTTATTTATTACAAAGGCTAAAACATGTTATTTTGAAGAAACAGAGGGAATACATGCCAATACAAAGAGAAAACAACCAAAAAAATTAGTTCAATGCCTTTTTTTTGAACCGGTCGAAACACTTTATTTATATGAAATCAAAGTTACATCATCAAGCAAGAGGACAGTTGTAACAATCATGAGCACTAGGAAAGAAAGAGGCGAACAGCACCGGCGACAAGCACCGGCGATAGCTAGACGAGATCACACGTTAAAAAAAAGTCAAAGTTAGCATATGCAACGGAAGAGGAGAGTAATGGAAGGAAGTGTCCGCACACCCTGACGTACGTGGCCCCGCTCGCGGGCCTTGGGGGTCCAGTTGCAGTGGGGGAGCAAAAGAGTGGCAACGAAAAGAAAGAAAATCCAGCTGAGTAAGTCCACCCACCATGCATGTGAGATACCGGGCGCAGTGTTGCAATATTTTGTAAATGGAAAAACGTCCCGTTCACCTTTTTACATATACAGCAGCAGGCTAGCAACGGGCGAGAACGTGGCTGAGTGCAGTGGCCCATAGGGCGGGGCAAAGGGGCGCCCGCCCGGGGGGCCTATGATGTAGGGGCCTTGATTCAAGACTTTTTGTGTTCCTATATTAGTCTACTTTTAAGTTCTAATAGTATAAAATTATTTTAGAAAATATAGTTGATCCAAACTGTATCCTACCATGACTCTAATTTGACTCATATTTCCCAAAAAACTACTTCAGCATTTCTTTATATTTTGCTTGATGCCATGATTTCTCTAGCCTCTCCAAATGCGTAGAACAAAACCGACAGTCACATGCCTTTAGAGGGTTGTGAATATATTCACTACTAGAGATTAACGTCGCAATCAGATAACCGTGCCATTTCGCAAGCATCACTCTTATTCCGAATTGTTTTACTTTCACGTCAACATGTTTGAAGACTATTCCATCCTCTTATTAATTTAGTGTCTAATATATTTACATTTCTACTCATTTTTTGCATAGTCATATGTACACAAGGATCAATTGGTAGAAATAAACATCATGGTATATAATTTGGTCATCAATAAGAATAAGTAGTTTTCAATGTCTTCGCCACAATTCTAAAGACAGTCGAGCTATCAAATATACATATCATTTAATTTGCTATTGCACAATAATATTTCTCGGAATACTAATATTTTTTATGTCTTTAGTGTGTTGACAAGTGACAGAGTTTGAATGGCATTGTTGAGAGACCCAAAACGCTAATAATGCATAATATTTGATTAACCTTTACAATTTAGCATAAATATTATAGATATATATCTTTAAGGTGTTTCTTAGATTAAGGACAATTTTTTAAGTACAAATATTAAAGATATCTTTAAGATGTTTTCTAGAGTATAGGGATTTTTTAGCATAAATATTAAAGATATATAGCTTTAAGGTGTTTTGTGAAGTAGGGGGGCTTTGCCCCCCCCCCCCCCCCCCCCGATCCTAGGAAAGTTCAGCCACTTTAAATAAGGGTTCCTTGGCGTCCCCCCGGACCTGGCTGAGTGACTGCCTCGCGAGCTTAGCTAGAAACCCTTCCTTGCCGCTGCCGACTACAGAGCAACGCGCCACAGCGGAGCAGTGCGTCGTAGTTGAAAACCCTACCTTGCGAGCTTAGTTGAAAAACTCTGCTCGGGCTTCTCTCTGCCGTCGGCCAGGCTGCGATGATGATGGAGAGGCGTTGGGGGGCGCTGCTACTGGTGGTGTTGGTGCTGAGCAGCCTTCTTCCGCCGACGCCGGTGGAGCGCCTTGCGAGCAATGCGTTGGAGTTGAAAACCCTGCCGGACGTCGACTTCGACGATGAGCAGGTATGTAACTGCATAGTCGACAGTGTTTCTGTCCGTATGTAAGTACATACATACATACATACATACATATGCATGATGGCCGAGCGTGTTCCCGGTGGTGTAATACTAGAACTGCTAAGTACTCCGCCCGTTTCAAAATATAAGATGTTTTAACTTTATAAAAAAAAGTGTATCTAGACTCGTTTTAGTGTATATGTTTATCTAGCTTTAGCGTGAATCTACATATTAAAATAGGTTTAGATACTCTCCTTTTATAAAACTAAAATATCTTATATTTTAAAACGGATGGATTATATAGGATCTGGCAGCGCAGGGCACACTTTAATTACACTACTGTACTGCTGCTGCTGCCGATGAATGTAATTAAGCTGCTTAGTGTCGTCTCATCATCTTTCCATGTCAATCTGTCACATCATGTCAGGTCGATGCATCTGATAAAATCAGGTCTCCTGGAACCTGCAGACAAATTTGTCTTTGGTTTTAGTACTTATTTAATTTGGACGGTTTCAAAGTAAATTAATTCATACTACTCCCTGCGATCTAAATTAATTGACTTCAATTTGTCTAGATTCAAATGTATCTAGACATGTTTTAGTGCTAGATACATCCGACGCAAATCCAAGTCAACTAATTTGGGTCGGAGGGTGACATAGGTATACCCTACAGGTATTCGAGTTTGGTATATACGGTCCAGATACGATGGAAGTCCACGGTGTTGCCACATTCCAATGAAGACTTCGAGTGACCCACGGACTCTCGATGACTTGTGAGACAAGAAGAAGTCTAGAGATAGAAAGTCTGAAGGGAAAACCCTAATCTATAACCGCCTTGACCCGCTACCCAAGACCTGGCCTATCTATATAAAGAGGCGGCGAGGAGGACACACGCAACCCTAGTTTTCACAACTCTTGCCAGATTGCATCTGCACGCCCCTGTAATCTTCGATTTCTTTGTTAATTTCAAGAGCAGACAAGCAGAAGTAGGGACCTCTACGAGGCCTGAACCTAGGTAAACCTTACGTCCCTGTGTGCTTGTTTGCTAGCCGATTGATGCTTCTAGCGCTCCCTCCTTTTCCAAAACTCAAGTCCATAACAATGGACATTGATGAGTAAACCCTTGTCAGAGAGAGTACCATTTCTTTTTCCAGATCTGGTCCCCAATGCTTGCTAGCTGAAGCATTTCTTTTTCCAGATCTGTTGTTTGGGGATTAGTCACTTGGCATTATAAGCTGTAAAATATCTCCTATTGTCACTTTATTACTACGTCATGTCATGGTGACACGAATCCAAATGCCTTTTTAGCAGACGCCGATTCATTTAAAGTAAGGGGAAAATATTTTCCTTTTGCATTGCGCATGGCTCTCTCTTTTACATAACACTAAAAATCTTGGATAAAATAGAATTTAACGGGTCATTATATTGTGCATATACTGTAATCTTTTTTTAGCTTCGAAAATACTTGATTTGTTATAAATATCAATTATTGTCTACATGTGGCCCGTATGGAAGAATGCAAGAAGCTTATCGATGGAAAGTGCTCTCCACCAGAAAAGCATAAACCCTGGGAGGCCTGGTACTTGCATTTTTCTTTATTAGTACTTGATATTTAGTGGAGTTCATGGTCGATTCTGTAGTTTACGGTGGCTGTTGTGAGTATGATAATGTTCAACTAGGGAAAACTGAGCCTAAATTTCGTCATTGCATCTATATATATGCAGTTGAGTATGATAGTGTTCAACCAGGTACAGTTTGTCTGATATGCAGTTGAGTGCACATATTAATGTGTTACATTCCATCTAAATTCGAGCTCATCTTTTGATGTTGTAGATCTTGCTAGGTAGATGAGCTTGTTCCTATATACTATGTGAAGAAAAGGTTTATTGTGGTACTTGGATCTTACCATGCCTAAATTTCAAGTTATTAGGATCTCTGTGCAACTCAGTGATCCATATGCATTATTGAATATGTAGGTGGTATCTTAAAAAATAAAGAAACCATTCTTCTTAGAGGATGGAGAGTATTCATAGTTATTCGGTCCGTGTGTCCGTATCAACAGCTTAAATGTGTTTGCCTACTAGAACTATGTTCATTATGTTTGTGTTTGTTTATTTTCTTTTCTCTACTATAAGTACTATTCTTGTTTGAAAGAAAAAGATTGATGTCTTACTAAGCTCAGTCTTGAAAAATACAGATTTTTAATCTACCTGTAATACATAATTATGGCACGGTCAGTTGTTCATTTTTAGGTGAAGGTCAACTGAGAACACTTGATTCCATTATTAAGCGCAACGCAACAGTTATCAAGAAGCTCAAAATTATACGCGTTGAACAAAATGGTGGCTTAATTGAAGAACTGAAAAGTGTTAACGTAAGTAAATTTGTAAGTGAAGCAGTTTCTCACATATGTGAGGTCAAACTTTGTTCTGCTGATATGCAAGCTGCTATTCAGGTATAGTAGTAAAACTACCTCCTAAATCTTAATACACTGTGAATTATATTTAAATCTGTATCGCAACTTTGCTCACCACTTTTCACTAAATAAGCTTTCCCACATGTACTTAAATGAGTTATATTTTCTAGATTATTACACCTCCCACTATCTAAACCATGAAACATGCCTTGAGATATGTGCAGTCTCTCACACTACATTTCTGATAGGTTGAGAGGAAGTGTACAGATCTCAGGAATTCCGTGCATGTTGTACTACTGGGAGAAGCTGAGCCAAAATTGGTAGATCAAGAAGGTGATATGTCTGAGAACACATGCAGTATTTCTAATGAGTTTGAGAACAGGTAGGGAGGTACATTCTACTAGTTCGTCAACTGCATATCAGACTAAGATTAAGATCATGCTCTTTTTTATTTACTTGGCAATGGAAAAGCCTTGCGTTTTGCTTATGTCGTCATGCCAGGATCCATGGATCCACTTCGTCGAGGAATTGCTAGGGTCTTGCCACTAGTTGGGCTAGCTGAAGTTGTGCTTATTCCCTTTGCAGGTATAAATTAATAATAGCATAGGGCAACACTACAAAATGTTAGCCATGTTTTCTCCGCTAGCTGTTGTAAATTGACTCATATACCTTATCTGGTGGTGATTAACGATACGTGGTATAGTTCTCATGGTATACATTATTCAAAAATTAATGTTCATTTTAGAGGCTCCAATCAGTCTTTTCTCAACTCATGTTTGTTTTTTCCTATTGTTTTGAGATATTGATGCTCAAAGATCTAATCACATTATTGTACCAAGCTTCACAACTTGTGCTACATGTTCATGATCATATACTGACTTTTCCTAAAAAGAAGTTTTCATGATCATATCCTGATATGTTGTGTTTTGCATTTTGAAGCATTCGCAATTGCAGAAAATTTTGATGTCATGCCATTTCATGCATTATGGTCCCTGTGAATGACTTGCATTAGTGCGTTTTCATTTTGGGACACCATCGCTCACAATTTTATAAACTATAATGAGGTTTTGGGCTAACCTCAAGCCTCTAAAATGCAGGGGATGGCTTATGATTTGTGTATATTTTATGGTTTTACCGAGAAACTAATGCTTCCATGATTGGTCTTGCATGATTGCAACTTTTGTAGTAGCATATTAGCATGTAAGATTCTTATGCATGTAAGCTATACCAATCGGTATGGTTGATGTTTGCTACAGAATGTTAGCTCTTGGACAAGACTTCTTCTTGCATTTATCTAAACTTCCAATCGAAATGTCAAGCTAATAGATATAGTATGTAAAATCTAAGTGATGCATGCACCCTGATTAGCTGAAGGATCAAGTAATGCTATTTGGTGTGGCCCTGAACAACTAAAAATGAAGTGCTGCTTGTTATGCCAACTAACTGCAGACATTAATGAGAGATGGAAACAACCATGCTCCTTCCCATTGATTACACTTCTCATAATTCTCAGCATTTTTCCAGTTCATCCGAATGTGTGTGCGCCCTCAGTAAGTTTTTTCAGTTAAACGAAATATTTGACTAGAATAGTGGCTACTCATGTCTGTTTGAATTTTAATACTATTTGCCTGAGTATAGTTCTGGTTACAGGTGGGTGTGACTGTATGCCCTTCCTACTTTTTCACAAGTTTATACAATGATATGCTTTTCATATTTCCAAGTACTAGTTTTTTGCACCATTGCCGTCATTTCACACAATTTTATGGATTGTATAGATTTATTGCAATTGTTTTACTTCATGTTGGCTTATGTTCTGCCCTTAGATGACTCTTGCAACTTTCGTATCTTCCACCAAAGTTTTTGAGCGGCAGCATATTAATTAGGATGTAGAATTCACACATGCACTGAATCTACCAAATGTTAGCAGTTATACAAACATTATATCTCTGTTTCAACAGGAATATTAAATATTGAACAATACTTATTCTTGCATTTATTGTTGAAGGGTCAAATAATGCTATTTCTTATTGTCCTGAACAACTATAAATGGAAGTTTCCATTTTCTATAAATAAAACCATTGCTACTTCTAATTTTTCCTAGAAACTTCTTACTGACTAAGTTGTTTATGTAATCTATGTAGCTGCTATCATTGCTATAACCATGGACATCAAGGCGTTAATCTCTAGATGCTCGGGAATTCTAATTGTGATGGCTTTTGTGCTTGCTGCTTCGAGCCATGTCCACTCTGTTCCTACAGCTCTTCCCGATATCGTGGCCTTGGATTTCAGAGACTCATACAATGCATTCTTCGACCTTATGCACACTTCTCTAGAAGCAAACACACAAATTATTGGGCGACATTATATACTCCCGCCACAAATGGATATGGATGACGAACAGATACGAGCCAGATGGATCAGTGTCCAAGTGATAGATGATAGTAATGATATTGTTGTTGTCACTTATTTCAGAGTAGATAACATTTATCTAGTAGGTTTCATGAATTCGGTACGACCTTTATACTGCACGGATGATGCTGTTGATGTGTTCCCAATCACGGGTTGCATCCCACTTGGTTTTACCAGTAACTACCATGACCTCACTGAAAGACCCAGCAAATCTTTAGATCTTGGTATATTTATGCAAGAGGCCCTTTTAGGAAGGGAAGGTGCAAAAGAAGCGGGAAATGTCCTAGTAAGCTATGGGGTTACTATATTTTACCAGACAGCTGTTAAGAATTCAATGCTAACCTATTCAATCATGATCGGGGAGGCAATGCGGCTTAGACCCATTGGGCATCTACTGAGGCAGGGCCGGTCCATAGATTTTGGAGACCCTAGGGCAAGACGACACCATAGACCCCTCATTCAAAGTGGCAAAGTTTCACTGAGTCGAGGGGAGGGCAATGGCCCCCCTACTTAGAGTATTTCTTAAATACTCCGTATTTCTTTAATATCTATGTTAAAAATAGTATTACTCAAAGTTTAAGCATAATTAGTGTTTTAGGCCTCTAAACAATTATAAAATCCGTATATTTGATAGATTCATGGTCTTTGGAATCTCGATGAGTATTGTTCTAGTTACAGGTCAGTTGGGGTGTGATTGTATGCTCTTCCTACTTTTTCACAAGTTTGTACAATGATATGCTTTTCATATTTCCAAGTGCTAGTTTTTTGCACCATTGCCGTCATTTCACACAATTTTATGGACTCTATAGATTTATTGCCACTATTTTACTTCATGTTGTCTTATGTTCTGCCCTTAGATGACTCTTGCGACTTCCATATCTGCCACCAAAGTTTTTGAGTAGCAGCATATTAATTAGGATGTAGAATTCACACATGCACTGAATCTACCAAATGTTAGTAGTTATACAAACATTATATCTCTATTTCAACAGGAATATTAGCTCTTGAACAATACTTATTCTTGCATTTCTTGTTGAAGGGTCAAATAATGCTATTTCTTATTGTCCTGAACAACTATAAATGGAAGTTTCCATTTTCTGTAAATAAAACCATTGCTACTTCTCATTTTCCCTAGAAACTTGTTACTAACGAAGTTGTTCATGTAATCTATGTAGCTGTTATCATTGCTATAACCATGGGCATCAAGGCGTTAATCTCTAGACGCTCGGGCATTCTAATTGCGGTTTCTTT
Organism: Avena eriantha; assembly: GCA_910589775.1. Taxonomy (NCBI): domain Eukaryota; kingdom Viridiplantae; phylum Streptophyta; class Magnoliopsida; order Poales; family Poaceae; genus Avena; species Avena eriantha. Next base: position 403,687,880 of record OU342746.1, on the reverse strand, counting down.
TATGCTTGCTGCTTCGAGCCATGTCACTCTGTTCCTGCAGCTCTTCCCGATATCGTGGCCTTGGATTTCGGAGACTCATACAATGCATTCTTCGACCTTATGCACACTGCTCTAGAAGCAAACACACAAATTGTTGGGGGGCATTATATACTCCTGCCACAAATGGATATGGATGACGAATAGATACCAACCAGGTGGATCAGTGTCCAAGTGATAGGTGGCAGTAATGATCTTGTTGTTGTCACTTATTTCAAAGTAGATAACATTTATCTAGTAGGTTTCATGAATTTAGTACGACCTTTATACTGCATGGATGATGCTGTTAATATGTTCCCAATCGCGGGCTCAATCCCACTTGGTTTTACCAGTAACTACCACGACCTCACCGAAAGACCGGGCAAATCTTTAAATCTTGGTCTATTTATGCAAGAGGCCCTTTTAGGAAGGGGAGGTGCAAATGAAGCGACAAATGTCCTAGCAAGCTAATGGGTTACTATATTTTACTAGTCAGTTGTTAAGAATGCAATGCTAACCTATTCAATCATGATCGCGGAGGCAATGCGGTTTAGGCCCATTGGGCATCTAGTGAGGCGGGATCGGTCCATAGATTTTGGAGGCCCTAGGACAAGGCGACACCATAGACCCCTCATTCAAAGTGGCAAAGTTTCACTAAGTCGGGGGGGGGGGGCAATGGCCCCCCTACTCAGAATATTTCTTAAATACTCTGTATTTCTTTAATATATATGCTAAAAATTAGTATTTTACTCAAAGTTTAAGCATAATTAGTGTTTTTAGGCCTCTAAACAATTATAAAATCCGTATATTTGATAGATTCATGGTCTTTGGAATCTCGGTGAAGACATTCAAAACTACTCATTTCTATTGATCGAGAAAATTATTTACCATGATACTTATTCCTATCAATTGCTCCTTGTGTACACGTTTATATACATATGTAACTCTAGAATTAATCACAGAACATGGAAGTAACAAATTCATAATGCGTGTGCAAAAATAAGTAGAAGCATACACACATTAGGCAGTGAATTAATAAGAGAATAAAGTACTCTTTAGAACATGGATGATGGGGACAAGTAGCCCTATTAGGAATCGGAGGAGAACCGCTTGCGGAATGATATAGTTATGTGCTTGCGTCGTTATTCTCCACTAATGAATATTAGCAACTTTGTAGAGGCACATGGGAACCGGTATTGTTCTGCGCATTTGGAGAGGCCACAGAAATGGTGGCATCAAGAAAAATTATTCACAAATGCTAGAGTATTTTCTAGGACAATATTGATGTTGTTCCCTGTGATCGAAACTAAATGATGTATCACTATGGGTTCCTTAAATGGAACTTGGGTATTTTTTTGGAGTATTTTTTGGAAAAGAGAAGTTAGAGTAGAGACATAATAGGCTGTAACTTGGGTCATCTGAATTTTTTAGAATTTTTTCACCCTATTAAGTCTCAAAAGTAGAAGACAAATATAGATACACATAGAAGTCTCGGATCGGACCCCCTACCTCCTTGGGCCCCTCTGCCCCGCCCTGTGGGCGGCCCTATAGTGAGGATAAACTCTGAACACTCAACGGTCCTCCCAAGGGAACTATGCAACCTTCCTTTTGTTTGGCAAGATTTATCCGTACTATGGTGTCGTGGTGATGAGATAACTGAGGATGAGCAAGAATGGACGAGAGCCACCGAGAGGCTGGGCAAGGCCTTTATAAGGAATGAGCAAGATGTTGACATGGTACTGGATTTGGTAAGTATGAGAGGGAGAGCCAGGGTTTGAGGATTGTGAATCCATGGTATTCTCGGTCATTGATTGCAAGAGAATTTACTCTCTTATTTACTATGGTGTTTGTTCATTGAATAAGGAACTTGTTAGATGTACTCGCACACTATTTTTTTCTAGCAAACTTGGCATTGTAATAATGAGTCGGTTAGATGTACTAGTGGATACTTTGAGTACTTTCTTATTTAAGACGTGAAACTTGTTTAATTAGTTTGATGAATTCCTCGGATATACTACCTGTGGATATCTTTTTTGAATTGAAGTTATGGATACTTCATAATACTTCCTTCGGTCTATATTAATGGCCTCAATTTTATCTAGATTCGTATGCATCTACTTTATTAATGGTCTCAAGTTATGTTCCACCATTAGTAGAGACAAACACGCATGTTCCACGATTTAGAAATGCCCCATTTAGGATTAGCAAAGGATCCATCAGATTAATATATTTCTAGAAATATTCCATTTATATTTCATTTTTCTAATATTGCAAATTTGTAATCCCTCCGATCCAAATTAATTGACTTTGACTTATCTAGATTTGGATGTATCTAATACTAAAACATGTCTAGATACATCCGAATCTAGACAAATTCGAGTCAATTAATTTGGATCGGAGGGAGTAACCATTTCATTTCCTGTGTCGCCAAAAGGGGTACTTGGTAGTCCTGTACCTCTGATGCACAGTTTTTGGCACCAGGGGTAAATTCATCTGTCCCTTAGCAAGTTGATCCTGCTACCAGGCAAACATTATCCAGCTTCACACAGTTTTGTAAATCTTGCTTTTCGTCCACTTTGATGGAATTAGTTATGTGACTTTTGGCAAAACCTCCATGTAAAACCTCCACTTTGCTGTTCACCTTTTTCTGGTTCCTCTTGAGGCGTTGGAGATGATGCTTTGCGCTGTGCCTCTACCGGAACCCAAGTATCAACTCAGGAGAACGACCTCCGCGGCATTCTGACTGCTCTCGCAATAGTTTATTTTGTACTAGAATGTAATGGTGGTGTCTCTTGTAAGTTTCGCCTTATCATTTAGGATCATTTGCTAGCCTTGTACGGATCGTCGGATGGTTAAGAACTTAAGATGGAAGATTTTTGATGTGTACGAGTCGGATGTAGTGTATGGGGTCCTAGCTTGGATCGGTATCGGTGTACTATATCAATCAATGTGTGTATATATACACACCGATGTACTATATCAATCAATGTGTGTATATATACACACATACATGGCCATGGGATCTCAAGTCATCACGCGCGCGTTCCGAGCCCTCCTTGGTCGGGTCAACATGACCATGGAGCGCACCGATCTGCTGGAGGACATACTCCGGCACCTTCCGCCCCGCCTGCCGCTGCGTCTGCAAGGCCTGGCGCACCACCGTCGACCTCCACCGTATGCTGTGCGCGGACCTACTTCCGCTCTCGCTCGATGGCGTCATCTACGACGTAGACCACCTAGCCGCCCCCAAGTTGTTCGCCCGCCGCCGTTGCACGACCCGGCCGCTACATCACCAGCAGGCTCGACTACCTCGACGACCGTCCAAGGTACCGTGACATCGCGGGAGGGATGAGGGATTACTGCAATGGCCTCGTCCTGATCCTAGACAACAAGGTGGTCAATCCGGCCACCCGGCAGTGGGCGTCGTTGCCCCCGCTGTCATGTGCGTGCTCATCACGCTCACGGGGGACCAAGTGCGGGCGCTGCTACAATAACCGCTACCTCGTCTATGACCCTACCGTCTCGCCACATTATGAGGTGGTCTTCATCCCTCGTATTCCCACTGACAACGTGGCCTGCAGTGCTGAGTGGCCACCTTCTTCGTATGTCATGTATGTTTTCTCCTCAAAGACAAATTGTTGGAAGGAGAGCTCATTTACACGACAAGGAGATGCTGCAGGAACAATCGACGATGTGAAATCACATTGGGAATCAGATGGGCGTTTGTACTACTCAGCTTATTGGAAGGGGTCACTCTATGTTCCTTCTAGGCATAGAAAAGATTTCTTTCTTTTAAGGTATTATTATTATTATTATTATTACTCACACTTATTATATATTTCCTCTTAAAATAGATGCCTCAGATGTATCTAGATAATAGTCTAGATACATCCAAATTTGCGACATCGGTTTTGGGACGGAGGTAGTACACTTGAAGATTACTACTCCCTCGCTCCGTCCAGAAATAACTGACTTGGAGTTTAATAGATTCGGATGTATCTAGACGTGTTTTAGTGTATAGATACATTCGAATTTAGACGAACCCAAATCAGTTATTTTTGGATGGAAGGAGTATTATAATTACTAATATCATTTATTTTTTGGTATCTAAACTTTGGTGTTAATTTTGTTTTTTGCAGAATAAACTTGTGGAATGACAAGTACCAAGTAATTAACTTGCCAAAAGGAGGCATTGGATCACTATTTCGTATAGGAAAATCAAAGAAAGGCGTCTATTGTGTATTGGATGTCGATTGGCGATCCACATTTCAGATTTGGTTTCTTTCTGAAGAATCACATGGTGTGATAGACTGGGTTTTAAAAAACGAAATCAAAGCCAGCGTGGAGAATATATCCGTGTAAAGATGTTGACAATGGACCATGGATCTCACAGTCGCTTGATCAGAAGGAATTGTTGTTGAAAAATGACGTCAACCTCAAAGTTGTAAATGAATACAACAAGGCACTATCCAAAGATGGTTTTGAATGGGACTCCAATGAAAACGTTGTTGCCACCGTGGACTGGCCAAAAAAGTGCAACCCCAATGCCTCGGTTGATCTTTTTTGGTGCCTGGGGTTCCATCCTTACAAAGAAATTGCCCTTTTCCATGATGATCATAGAAGAGCAACGTTTGCTTATTATTTCAATAGCTCAAAGGTTCGATACTTGGGAATAATGGAGCATGATTATTCTAATGTGGACATTTCTTTTGCGTACACAGGAAGCAACCGATGAATGCAAAGTTGTACTCCCTCCGGTGCAAAATATAAGATGTTTTTCATAAAGCTAAAACATCTTATATTTTGAAATGGAGGGAGTATGCATGTTTGGTTTGCGGTTAATGTCAAACTTCTCTTTGTGTTTTTAACATATATATATATATATATATATATATATATATATATTATATATATATATTCATCTATGTGTATGCATGCAAGGCTACCTCGTAAATTTCTTTGATTTTGAAATTTGAAGAAGTTTTATAGTATTTCTCAAACGGTCGATCTGCAATCCGTTTTCACCACTAACTTACTTGCGACGAGCTCTTCACAACTAAATTCTATATATTATTATGTTTTGATAACTTCTTTTATCAGCAATTGCCAGATTCCTATCACGTACTTTTAGATTATCACTTCTTAGTTGCCAGATTAGAAATAACTCGTTTATCGATGTTTGCAGGACTTTTTTTCACATATCTGGCAGACTATGCACTACTTAATTGTCACTTATCAGTAGTTGTGAGATGTTCGTCACATACCTACCATATTATCCGCTATGATAGTTGCCGGATTAAAAATAACTCATTATGTAGGTGTGTATATACGAAAGCGGAAACAAGTTACTCCCTCATTTACAAAATAAGTGAGTTAAATTTATCTAGATTCGTTTTAATGTATAGATACATATATGAATCTAGACAAATACAACTCATTTATTTTGGAGAGTAGATGTTACCCTGAAACAAAGCATAGTGAGGACTTTCATAGAACAGGTACTAATGCATCATTTTCTCGAGAGTAAATTACAAAAAAACACCATAATTGGGGAAAAGACATCAACCCTTCACAAAAAAACACCATAACATGCATTTTGGTGGGTGTTTGATGACTTTTCCCCAATTGTGATGGTTTTTTGCAATTTACTCTTTTCTCAGAGGGTGTCGATGATGGTGAAACTCCTCTTGTTGTCTCAACGTGCGGATTTGCCCTCCTGTGGGTTTGCACACGCCTATGAGAGCAGCAATGACCAGGAGCACCACTGCTGCCTTTCACAACCATCGCCGCCCATGTGTTGGTCTCAGCTGTCTCCAGTTGAAAGATGAAACTAACCCAGTCTGATAAGCATTTTTGTATTCACCAACAACAAATTTTGAGAATCATATACTATGAATGTATGATAACCATGCCGCTACATTCCTGATACATATGGACTGGAGGCCTGCAGATCTACATATAAGGGGCCCTCCCCGGCCACCAACATGTATAACGGGCCAAGAAATGTGATCAGCTCTTGTCCCCTCCTGAAGGGGAGGGGGAGTCTCCGCCCGTCTTGTCGTGCTGGAACTTCACGACGACGCAGGTGATGTTGTCGCCACTCCCACGGGCGAAGGCAGTCTCCGTCAGCTTCCGGGCCGCCGCCTCAGGTTCCTCCTCCATCTTGACGAGCGAGACGGCGTCCTGCGTGGACAAGAGGACTACATGGTGAGATTTTCGACAAATGATGTATTACGGGTCTTCAAGCGACATTTATGACAAGTGGCAAGAAAGTCTGCCTATACATCTATTAGATGCTAATCCCTAGAGTTCCAGCAGTTGAAAAGCATTCAAAAGTTGCCAGAAAGGGTAGTGATTTTACTAGTTGAAATACTTCATAGGTGGTGCAATGTACTAGTACCTCCGTTCCAAAATGTAAGCCTTTTTAGCAGTTTGGAACGGAGGTAGTAAAACACAAACACTTAAATGACAAATCACCACAAGTTCCTACTGCTTATTTTTCACCAATCACCATGCCGCTAATTATGTGAAAAATCCAACTAAGCTACTCTGGTAGACCCAGTGAACAAAAGGCATGTCTGCACCTCAAAACAAATCACCAATACAGAGTAGCAAACTAACCTCATTCGGAACAACGTCCCACAGCCCATCACTAGCCAAAATCAGAAACTCCAGTTCATCATCTATTTCTTGTTCCTGAAAAAATAATAAAGGGTCACACAATAGCATTGGTAGTTTGACATATAAGCAGTGAAACACAAATCTATGATTTTTAGCTCGAAACAAACATAAGTTTACAAGCACAAGTTACCTGTATCTCTGGTTCTGCCACAACAAACTGCTTCAGCAAGCGGTTGCCAAATGCACGAGACATTGCAAGTACACCACCTACCCTCCATGTTCCTGCAAAAGCCCATTTGCTACTATCAGAATTTGCAACTCCGCAGCCCCCATGCACATGTTACTTCTGCTAAAGATACAAACTAGAACTTGTGTTGAAAGTTGAAACACAAGAGTATGTAATTTAGTCACGTGGTGTTTTGTGTGATGGATGCCTGACTTACCAGCCCACATAACAATCCCACCAGCACTCTCAATTCGTTTCCTCTCATCACTTCTGTTCGGCTTGTGATCATCAGAGAGTGCAATAGCTGTGAACAAGAACAATATTTTACCAACAATTCAGCAAGCATATGCATCTGGATTGTTAAGATTCACACTGTACAAAAAAGTAAGCATGTGCTTTGGATATTGGAACACAGAGTATAATAGTATGTATCAAGTAAGCTTTCTCAAGCACAAATTTGGATGAGACCAAGAACACAATTTACAAGTCCCAGAACACCTCCCCTCTTTGGACTATATATCAACCAATTCATCTTATGCTATGCATATTCAAGTCCGTGCACCCCTTCTTTTGCTGCATTCATTCTGGAATTGGCTGACTTCTAGAATGCCATTTTATTTGAATTATTGCTACATCACTGGTGGTAAGTTGGCAAACATGTTTCATACCATATTGGTTAGTGTTTTCCACCGTATCCTGCTTTGTAAATTATTAGAGCCATTACCAATTGATCATCACAAATATACTCAGTAACTAAAGGAAAGCAGTGATAAATGTGTTCTATCATCAAATAATAGCACAGTGCACAGCAGTGATCTATTCTATAAAAATAGATGATGATGAGTGAGCACAAGCTCCAAGTAAAAAAGAGACATGTGCTATGCATTCTATGGAAAACATCTTTATCCTGAATTTGATGGAAATTTTATTCAGATTACTTTGTATTCATAACATATTTAAACTCCAGATGATAGGAAGAGTATATAACAATAAATAGAAGATGTCATCAACACCATAACTGAACTCAAATGACAAGAAAGTGTCCTGAATTCCATTATTATTATCCAGTTACTATGCTAGGCTTTGCTGTGCACAGGCTAACAAATCTAGCTACACCATAACCAATGAACAACATAATTCCCAGAAAGAAACAGTCACCTTTGCCTGACTTGGATATTACAGCCCGAGAGTCACCAACATTTGCCACGTAAAGATGATTCCCAACCAAAACTGCTGTAGATGCAGTTGACCCATCATCTCTATGAGTGTTGATTTCAGATTCCAAGAATTCTGAATCAGTCTTTTTATATGTTTCACCTATTAGTGGCAAAAAAGAAAATTAGATAGTCCACCACAATAAATATTAAGGGTGTCTTGGAAATGGAATTAACAAAATCATACTTATTGCTTCTCTGGAAAGAGAATCATACTTATTGCTAATTTTGTATCGGACATGAATTCTGGATGTTTAACGAGGTTCTCAAACAAGTGCTCCTTCAAATACTCAGCAGCACGTGAACCCCCATGACCTGCAGGAAAACAAATTGTTTAGATAGAGAACCACTGAGAAAAGATAAGTAGTCAACAAGAAAGAATCACCAACCATCAAATATTCCGAAGAGATTTATTTGTTTATCATCAATTTTAGATGATTTTATGTCAAAGAAGTCTTCCATGCTTGCCCTTTTTCCTCTAAAACTTGAATATCCACAACTCAAATTTCCATCATCACTGCAAATCAGTCATAAATCCAAAATGCCTGTTGTTAAAATTTAGAACAGCTTATAATTCATGTATAAGGAAAGTAAAATAAATTTCAGAAACCCTGATATCAGATGTATGCATCCAAAATGTCTGTCTAACAGAAGTACAAAAAATAATCAAAACTAGATACATGTATTTGAGTTAGAAGCTCCAGATCTAATAAATGTGGGGGTGCTAAATGCTACACTTGGATTGCAGAAAAGTCATTTTCCTTTTTTACAAACTATACAAAATTAATCAAATAAGTCTTAGATAATAATATCAGGATCCTGGAAATTGCAATACTAAAACAGAGAATGTTGAAAGAAATAAAAATACAAGAATTTTTAAGAAAATAAACTATGCCCATCACTAAGTCACTGGAAAAGAAAAATCTATCTTGACAGGCAATCTTACATGGTTACTCCAACACAGCTTGACAAGATAATTGCAACTTTTATAAAATCAGCTCAACATTTATGAAGGTCCAATTTTCTACATTATATAAAGCACATTCATATGAAAAAACAGTAGACTATTCCTAAACCCTGAGTTGCTTCAAATCTACTTTTGGGTCATACATTAAACTGTCAACTCGCAGTTCCAGCAACCAAACCCTAAACTACTCATCAATAACGTGGGGACGGATTGATGTCACGAGAGAGGGTGGCGGATGTGAGACTGGGAGCAACATGCAGGGAAGTCACCAATTAAATGAAGTAAATGTAATGGACTAGCCATGTTACTCTAAAATAAGTGATATGCATTGCTGATCCCACACAATGATTACAAGCAAAGTTGGTTTGGTTGAAGAAAATAAAACTGAGTTGGGTAGTTGACCCACTTAATGATGAAGACATGCTGATATTCTATCTAGATAATGCAAAAACATCTTTAACATCTGATGATGAAGAAATGTTCTATTAACATCAAAATTTTCTTGTCCAGACATATCCTTTCCCATGTGAGATCTTGTTTCTTTTTTTGGAGAATGAGTTGCCAAACTCCAGTTGTAACATTTTTCTGAAGTTTTATTGTTTGTATTACCAAAGAGTGATTTCAGTGTAGATATCATTCTCACTTTATAAACAGCTTCTACGATACGGTATTGCGCATCCATTTGCACTGTTCTCCTCCCAAGTTTCTATCAAAAGAAATACTGTGTTTTCCTTATTCAAAACATGGCACTGCTATGGTGAGCAACCACCACTTAATGGAACATTGTAAGATATAGCATTATGCTTTTCCGCAATACTATACTGTCCACTACTCCTTGTCTAAAAATCATCCTCCGCTACTCTTTAACCACGGCATTTGTGTGTACTATGCAACGGGTTCACTGGACGCTACCGCCAATTGGCAAAATCACACGTGAAGCAGTGAGATTTTGAGTTTATGTTGGCTACATAAAGTTGATGCCCTGGTCCACCATAGGTCTGGGACTACAAAATAATTCTAAATAAGGAGACTAATAATATTCTAGCCGAAGGGAGGCATGCAGATGTATTTCCAAGCTACTCCTGCTCCTTTATTACAGAATGAATCTGGATGTATTTCCAAGCTACGCCCGCTGCCTTTATTACTGAACTAAATTGTTGTTTGCCAGCATTTAGTGGATCATGTATGTTCACTATAGAACTTTATTCCATTTGCATGGTACAAGCAAGAAACAGCGCGTGAACTTCAATGACCTTTTGGCTCGCAAAATCTAAGGTGTGTTTCCTTTGTGGCCCAACCAACCTGCCAAATTTGACAAAATATGGGCAAGAAAATGCATGGTGATGCCAAAATTGGTAGAGTTAGCTGAGTGGTAACCAAAGAGTGTTCATAACCCGACAAACTAACCACCAGGTTGAACAACAAACTCCGTTTAGTTAAGATCCTGAATGCAGCATTGACTGACTACAAGCTACATTCGACAGCGCACACACATATGGTCACACAATTATGCTATCAGCTCTATCGCACCGACATACTACATTAAATGTATCGGGATACAAGCTACATGGTAGTAAAGTGTACTTTAATCAAATAAACCAACGGTATTGCGCGCCAATACAACCGACCATCCAAAGGAGGGGATCGAGAAGCGAGTACTACCTCTTGCACCCGCCGCTCATGTAGCCGACCTCGTCCGCCCTCTCCCTCTCCCTTTGCCTTTCCTTCTCCTTCTTCTCCTGGTCCTGATCCTTGGGCACCTCCAGAGCTGGCACAGGTACAGCTGCAGCTCCTAGATTCCTCCCCTGTTCTGCCAGCACCGGCGACGACACCTCCCCCTCCTCCTCGGCTGATTGAGCGTCTAGCTCTGACTCCACTACGGCCACAGCCGCCGTAGGTGACACCTCCATGTCAGCCCCCTCCTCCACCTCCACCTCGACGACGCCGGCCAGCACCTCCCTCTCCGGCGACGAGGCCTCCTCCTCGACCTCCCCATCCTCTCCTTCCATCTCCACCTCCATCAACTGCGCGGGCGTAACCCCTCCAGGTCCAGGCTCCGCCATCGTCTTCCCCTTGGCTCGGAACCTGCGGTACTTCACGGGGTGCCGCACTCCGAGCCGCTTGTCGCTCCCCGGCCTGGACGTCCCCGCCTCAACAGCCCCCTCCCCCTCCCGCTCCCCCGCTCTCGCCTCCGCCGCCTCCACTGCCACCACCTCCGCGGCTGCTTCTGTCGCGGATGGCGGCGGGCTAGTCGGGCTCTCCTGCGGGTCCTTCACTGCGCCATCGTGAACCATGAGCCAACCCCACACAAAACCCTGGAAGCAGCACGCACGCGCAGGGCTCAGATTCAAACCCGAATCAGGCGATCTCGGGCAATGGGGAGAGTTAAGCTCGATCTCAGCTCACCTTCGGGATCCGATCGGGCGGCGGCCGGGGCGTGGCGGGACAGATCGGATCTGCGTCGGGGGTGGGGCGGTGGGCGTGAGCTGGACGGGACCGGACCGGGACGAGGAGGTGTGGAGTGATCGGAACGGAGTGTCGTCGTGCGTGGGATGGAGCCTGGTCTGGGAGATGAGATGAGATGGAGAAGAGGAGAAGCAGCGTTGCGCTACGGCCTGCGCTGATGTGCCTCTTTTCTTTCCTTTTAATCCTTTTCTATTTCTATTTATTTTAGTTCGCTTTTTAGTGTATGCGTACGTGGTTTCGGTGGGGGAGACCCACCTGGGGCATGGGCGACGGGCGGCGGAGAGATCGTAGTCCATGAGGTGTGGGCCCGGTTTCTAGTGGGTCGTGGTGTCAGTGAGTCGGAGTGGAAGGCACTAGGAGTGCGGATCCGAGGTGTCGGACGAGGTGCGCCGCGCGCTGGCTCAAAGACCTCGGAAGCCAAATGTGGGCCGGTGTTTTGCGTGGGCTGCAATACTCCTACATGGCATTAGGGTTCAACGGAGACCGGGGCTGCCTAGCACTTTCTTTTTGAAAGATCCAGCAATTGTTGGCTTTCGATTTCAATAGAAGATAGAGTATTTACACAGAGACATTAGGCCAAAGAGATAAACAAGAAAGGGAAGAGAAAAGAATTGGAGAAAAAACAAGAACAACAGATAGCCAAAGGGATCAGGGCTGCCTAGCACTCATGACTGCGAGTAGCGTATGTATGGGGACGTGTTTTTTTTCCTTCGATTGATATGAACTCACATTATTTTTCAGAAGATGTTTATCAAGGAAATGTAACTTTGTTCCAAAAAAGATAAAGAACAACCTTCTATACCTGCTTTCTCTTATTTATGTGGTCTTTCCCGGTGATGCGACAAAAATACACCCAAAAAACTCTGTAATGACCAAGAAAATATTTATGCTACCGGGTCATGATACAAAGGGTTTGGTACGATGAAAGCTTAGGGCAACCTTGTTAGAGTTATGAAACCCAAAAAAAAATTCTAGATTCAAGCTTCCAAATGTATGCAGCACACGTACATCGATATGGATGAAACGAATAGTGGGTGAACGATTTGATCGGGGTTGTTAAGTTTGGATGAAAATAAGCCATAGGACATAGTTAGATGACAATGAAATTCCAAATAAAAAATATTAACATTTATACTCCTTTAATTTATTTTTCTAGGTATTCACAAAGGGGAGGGTTTTCTCACTTGAATATCATTACTCCAAAAAAACATATCGAATAAGTGACTTTTTTGTGAAATTCCACTGATCAATTAATAAGCATCCACATAGGTACAAAGAGGCATAAAAGTAATAAAAATACAAATAGATCCTTGGACCACCTAGCGATGACTACAAACACTTTGCACGAGCCGGAGACGCGTCGCCGTCCTCACCCCTCCATCACCAGAGCCAGAAAAAGCTTGTTATGGTAGAGCTTATTATAGTAGACATACGGAAAGACATCGTGCTAAGGTCTCTGCGTGGTGTGGAACACGAGAGTGCCATCGGGGATGGCTTTAGAGGGGACAATCAGATGCTAGCGGTGGCTACCGCAGATGGAATTGGGCACAAACTCTACAAACACAGCGAGGTATCCAGGTTCGGGGCCCTCTTGGCGAGGTAACATCACTAGTCCTGCAAAGATCTACTATATCAAGGGAGAATGCCCAGTACAAGTGCTCCTGGAGCTGTATCTCTGATGAACTAGAGAGAAACTAGAGGTAGAACAAGATCTGGACAAGGTGTCTCTAATGGTAGCCCTGTCTCCCCTTATATATTGGCTGGGGGTGCAGGTTACAATGTTCGCCGGCTGGTGAGTGGCCATAGCGCAATAGTCAGCGGTACAGTGCTCAGCCGCCAGCGCTACAGTACTTAGTCGCCCACTTTATCCCCCGGAGAGCGGACATTGCGTCTAACAGTATGGGCGGTGCCGCAATCTGTGCTGACGCAGAGCCGAGAACCCGGAGGCGTGCCCCTTCTTTGATCATCATGCCCCCCGGATCCTCGGTACTGATTCTGAGGTGACCCCGTCGGCCGCCAACGAAGCGGCGCAACCGCTCATTTTGGTCGCACTGATGCCCCATCTCGCTAAAGATACCAAGGCGCAGCTGGCGGTGGCGATGCTTCATAATCCACCCGAGCGGGAGAATGCTAATAGGCCGACCGCTAACATCGTCCGTGTCTCGACATTAGACGATCTCAACGCCATCACCAAGGTAACTAATTAGTTAGTATGTGTCAACTCCTTTATGCCTTTGATGACTGCCTTCTCATGATGCCCAACATGTTTTGACTCAAGAGTCGGGACACTACTTGCATACTCCTACTTAAAGTTGTTGGCAGCGAGTTGAAGGATGTTGCGAAGGCCACTCTTATACAACCGTCGAGCCGCACGATGCACAAAAATCCAATGGATGATGACATGATGAGGGTTATGTTGGCTCGTGTGTTGACAGTGTGTGACGACATGGACCCCCTTTCAACCTCAGGGAGCCGACGAACACAAGACCCTTGAAGAAGGCCACAGCTGGCCCTTGACATGGCCGAAGACCCAGATTTGTCTTGTGGAGGGAGGGTGCACCGGTGCCACCTCGATCATTCGGCCACCACCTCGGAAGCTAGTCGTCGCCACCACCAATCGTCACTAACAACTGTTGGGAGCGTGTGTACTGCCCCAAGGTGAAGACGTTGCACCGCAACCGCCATCGCCTCTGCCACCACCACCACATGATGGCAACCACGAAGATGATGATGAATTGGTCAACGTCGGCGGCTTCATCAACACCGACGCCTACAAAGGATTGTATATGCCGTGTGTGGATGAAGAACCCTTCACCGCTCGCGACAATCAAGTTGGTCGTCCCAGTACATGCACACATCGCCTGGTCTTCCATGGTTTTTCTCAAGCGACGCCTCCAACCCGATCCACAGGACAAACCGGGATTTGTTTTCAGCCCTAACACACTACAAAAGGAGGCCGATGAGCAGTTAGCATCCCTAGTGGATGACCCTATTGCGAACAAGAATCCCAAGAAGAGAAGTAGAATAATAAGGCTATGAGCCCGCCTCCTCCGAAGAGGATCCAGGCTCAGGACACATCGTACCAGCCATCCAGCATGGCTTGCCCCAAGTGCATGTAGCTGGTGAACCGATATTGACTCTAGAGCTGCCCTGCGTCGCGCGTGGACCCATGGTAACTTTGCACAAGGGTATTAGGACACTAGAGGACCTCCTCTTAAAGACAAAGATCCAAATTACCTGGTTTTCATGGCCAAGGTGCCATCGGAGATGGGCTTCATCCATAAAGCCCCCGCGGATCTATTCTTCATAGCGTACGAGGACATCTTCAAGCTGTTTCTATCGAAACGGCTGGACTATAACTTGGTCCGCCTATACACGCTCAATTTGGCGATGAAGATCAAGAGAGAGAAAACCCCGTATGTCACGATAGTGGATCCCTACTACATGCGTGATAGCTACTTGGCGGAAGGATCATAGACACAGACCATGGCGACGACGTGCCTCCAGAAGTTCATGGTGGACAACAAGAGGAATGACACACTTCTTTTGCCTTCCTTTCCTGAGTAAGTACACCTGCTCACACCGTAACTTATGCCTTTCTTATAGATTTCTTCCTTTGCTCTTTTCCAACATTTCGTTCCAATTGTGTTGCGTAGAGACAAATACTACACACTCGTCGTCATTTCCCTAAGATATTCGCTAGCCACGTATTTCTACTTGGGGTGTTTGACAAAGAAGAAAGACTACACTAGAATAAGGGGTGTTCTTGATGAGGCTCTCGAGGGCTACACCAAAAAGGGATGTCCCTTCGCCAATAAGGGGGATTGTTTCAGGGATGGCAAACACAAGTTCAAGCACGTGCTCGAGTTCTCCTGCATCAAGCAACTATCTACTAGTAGCGCCAAGGAGGCCTTCTACGTCCTCCGTCACCTTAAGGGTTTTTCTTGGATTGCTAGAACCTATCACTGGCTTCTAGTCTCCCGAGGATGCCCCGAAAAGTTGGCGCAAGTTGATGATGATAATCTTAAAGAAGACTTATAGCATCCAAATGAAGTTATCAGAAATCAACACAAGGGAGGGGCTACAACAAGCCAGAGGGTTGCCTAAGAGGGAGATCGAAGAATGCCTCCATAAGTAGGGTGACACCAGGACGTGGATGACGAAAGAGGGCTATCAACTATTTCTGAAGTCGAGCGAGAAAAAGTCTTCATGATTAATGTGTGCCTAGCATGATCAATTGTGTGTATATTATTGATGAATGTGTGTAGTGTGTTGCATAAACTTTACTATCTTCATGAGTTTTTGTATCGATGGACGTGTAGTGTGTCGTAAACTTAACCTGCCTAGCTCGAAACGGTCGTTGTTGTTGGACTTAAATATATTGTGGTCGTTGTCATTGAACTTACTTCTATGATGATCGTGATCCTATCTTTTATGTTTATGAATCCTTTGCTTTAATTTTTGTGAACATATATGCATGCGAACCCTTTAATTTTTTCTGTTGTATGATTTAGTAATATGCCTTGTCTATAGAGATGGCGAAGTGGTACATGGTGTATAAGAGTTGGGTTCCAGGAGTCTACGAGGAGTGGAAGGACTGTTAGAAACAAGTGAACAAGTTTAGCGGCAACAATTACAAAGGATACGTGACTAGAGAGGAGGCGGTAGCCAAGTGGAGGAACCACCTGTGAAAAAAGAACCGGATGAAGACATTGGTCGTGCTCCTGCTCTTGCTCACTGTCATCACAAATGTATTCTATTTGATCCTAGTGTAAGCGGTGACCACTTCGTTTGTAATGTGAGATGATGAACTTTGTATTCGGCACTTGACACTATATATGTATCTCGATCAGGCTCTAAGTAATATGATGGCATTATACTTGTGTTTGTATTATATATCGGTTTTCATATACTATGTGCAATGTACTGTTTCTACTAATTTGTATAAATCTTGTATAAATACCTGATTCTTAACCAGGACTACATTTTATTTTGAATACCTGTAACATAATCTGTGGTGCATATATTTAACTATCTATGGCACACTATGTTTCTGTGGCGCATACAGAGATATGCGTCACTGAAAAGAATTTTGTGGCACATATGGAGAAATGCGCCACATAATTACAGTTTAGTGGCGGGGTAACAGTGGTGCATCCCATATGCGCCACATAATGCTAAAATCGATGTGCCATGGATAAGGCTTTTCCTAGTAGTGATGTTTCCTTTAGGTCCTCGAGGAGCATGCTGAAGGGAATATGCCCAAGAGGCAATAATAAAATGGTTATTATCTTATTCCATGTTTATGATAAATGTTTATTTTGCATGCTATAATTGTATTAATTGGAAATATTAATACATGTGTGTTTAATAAACAAAATACAAAGTTCCTAGTAATGCCTCTCATATAAAGTAGCTCGTTGATTAACAAGATGATCAAGGTTTCCTGATCATGGACATTGGATGTTGTTAATAACGAGGTCACAACATTGGTGGAATAATGTGATGGACATTCATCCGAAGTATAGCATTACGATCAAAGTCATTATGTTTATATTGTTATAACATCATACGAAGTAATCTTAGTCCTTAGACCATGGGATCATGTTAATTGCTGACACCGGAAGAGTATCTTGATAACATTAAACGTCACACCGTAACAGGGTGACTATAAAGGTGGGTTCAGTGCTACAAAGGTGTTATATTGAGGCTCATGGATCAAGAGTGGGATTTGTCCATCCCGATGATGGATAGATATACTCTGGGCCCTCTCGGTGATATCACATTAAGATAGCTTGCAAGCAAGTGATGTGATCACTAGAATGTTATATCACAGAAACAAGAAAAGGGTGCATGTCGGCAACAAGATCAAATTAGGTATGGAGATACCGATGATCAAATCTCGGACATGTAATATATCGCAAGACAAAGGGATTTAGTTACTAGCGTTAAAGGTTCTCACGATCACAGAAGTCATCATTGAATGTGCATGAGTCATTATGGATCTCCAGATCCCGCTTCTGATTATTGGTCTGAGAGGGGTCTCGATCATGTCTGCATTATTCGCGAACCGTAGGGTGACACACTTAAGGTATACCGACACCATTTGGAGTAAATATGTTTCAGATAAAGATTTAAGAAAGCGCTGGAATTATTTCAATAGACACCGGAACTGTTTCGGGTGAAATTGTCGAAATTGGTTCTGCATGTAATATTGAAATGTTGGAGGGGGTTTTATGTGAATGTTTGTTAATTAAAGTAATTAACAAAATTCTGAATAAAATTAATAAAAGAGTTTTATTAAATGAGAGAGCATTAAATTTGGAGAAATTTAATGCATTTAAAGTGGAGACTTTAAAAGAGAATGTGAAGGGGCAAATTTATGTGGAGGGAGTTACCACCACATGAATGAGGAGGTGAGAGGTCACCCCTTGGGGCGCCGGCCATGGGGAGGGGTACCCTCCCCTCCTCCTATAAAAGGCCCCCCTCTCACACCTTCACACTCACACCTCCTCGTGAAGGATCTCTCTCCCCCTCTAGTATTTTTCCCCATGGTCTCGGATTAGCGAGATACATGTTTCCAGTGGCTTTATCTGGAAAGGAGTTGCTGCTTCCGCTGCTTTGCTGGAGCGAGGGGCAGAGGTTATCGGGGTACCGGATGTGTGTGCGATCACGGATGCACCGCTGCTTTGTGGTGCTAGACTTGGTGGTGCTGGACTTGCTGGAGCTGGATTTGATGGACGTGCCGGACCTGCTGGACTTCATCACTATCTTGAGATCGGCAAGTGTATGACTACATCATCCACGAGTTCCATCTCGTTAACAAAGCTTTGGTGTCTTCGAGGGTAAGTTCTCTATGGATGTATATCCACCCGTTGCTTGTATCTAGTAGATAGATCTTGGCGCATAGTTCCCATTGTAGAAATTTTTTTGTTTTCTATGTTGCGAACCCAATAGTGGTATCAGAGCCTGATCTATGCGTAGATGCTTTGCACGGGTAGTACACATATGTTTATATGTGGGCAATGATGATCATGTTATTGCATCTTTCATGTATTTTGGATATTGGTGGCATAGTGGGATGAAGCGGCCCGGACCAACCTTACATGTCATCGCACATGAGACCGGTTCCACGACTAACATGCAACTTGTTTTGCATAAGTGGCTGACGGGTGTTTGTCTCTCCTACTATAGTCAATATCTGATTTACAACGAGTTGCTAATAACTTGATTATCCTCGTTGTGGTTCCATGTTCGTAGGTAAGACCGGTTCTATCTCCGAAAGCCCTAAGCCACGTAAAACTTGCAATTGATAAATTAGAGGCGTCTAGTTTAGATCGTTGTTGGGCTAGTGTGATGATATGGTAATGTTGTAAGTAGATGTATGATAGATACTCTTACAACACACTTAACGTGTAAGTTCCATAGACCTTGGCCTTGCACAGAAAGGAATGATAGAGATCATACCACGATGCACATGATGGTGATCAAATGCATGGACCATATAATTCCACTTTACACATATGATGTTTGCATCTTATATTGCTAGTTTGGCATTTTAGTAGCATTATAAATGATCCCTCATTTAAATATCAAGATAAAATGTGTTCTTCCTTAAGTATGCACCGTTCTATGGATTGTGTTTCGAGATATCACATGATGATCGGGTGTACTCGACTCCGTGCTTTCATACAATGGGTGTAAGACAGTTTTACACACGCGGGTACTAAGGTTCTTACTTGGCGAGCCTAGCATGTCCAGACATGGCCTTGATACATTGCAAATGTATCTATAATTTTTGATGTTCCATGCTTGGTTTTATCTACTTTCTTATGTTTTGTCCACACTTTGGAGTACTTTTCATATGATTTCTTGGACTAACCTATTAACAAGAGCCATAGTGCCAGTTGCCTGTTTTCTGTTGTTTTTGGTTCTAGGAAAGTCAGTAAATAAATATAGAGGAATTGGACCAGACAAAAGCCAAAGTTGATATTTTACCGGAAGACTCACGGAGCCAGAAGACGAGATGGAGAGGGGCCACAGGGCGGCCACACCATGTGGTGGCGCGGGCTAGCCCTGGCCGCCCACCGACCTTGCCTCTTTGCCTATAAGATGCCTCTCGATGCCACAACCCTAAATCGTCAAGCCTCCAGCCACTAAAAGTTCCGCAGCGCCCCCGCCACCGAAGGGGAGATTCAGGGGATATAAAGTCTCTGTTCCGGCACCCTGCCGGGACGGGGAAGTGCCCTCGGAGCCATGTCCATCGATCTCCACCACCATCTCCATCACCGTTGCTGATTCCCACGATGAGGAGGGAGTAGTTATCTCTCGAGGCTAAGCGTTCTACTGGTAGCTATGTGTTCATCTCTCTCTATGCATGATCTTATTGTGATCATGAGCTTTGTAATCAATTAGATCTACCTTGCTACTCAAGTGCTTTAATAGATCTCTGCTCTCCCCATGTGTGTGAAGTTGACAGTGTGACACCATGGTGGCACTTAGGCTAGAGATTGCAAATACTTGTTATGAGTTATATTTGGAGTTGGATGTTTCTATAAAATTGTGGTGTTTGTTGGAACAATCTAGTGCTCAAGGTGACAGTGTGGGGTTTTCTAAATGGGAAAGGCTTACTTTGAGGTGTGCTGTTATAGCCCTACCGTTGATTAGAGTGTCCAACCGGAGAGTAGTTCAGCGTAGTATCATGAAGAGAATATATTTATATGAGAGTGTTCACTAGTGAAAGTATGATGCCTAGGCCTTGTTTCTAAGCACTGAAACACCGTTTGCAATTAGATATGTTACATGTTTGCTTGCTTCCATCTTTATTTCAGTTTGCCTTTAGTCTCTTTCACGCCATCAAGCTATTTTGTATCACCGTTACCACTTATAATTATCCATACCACTTGTATTTCACTATCTCTTTGTCGAACTAGTCCACCTATACACCTGACAAGTGTATTGGGTGTGTTGGGGACACAAGAGACTTCTTGTATCTTGATTATAGGATTGCTTGAGAGGGAATACCTTTGACCACTTCCTCCCTGAGTTCGATAAACCTTGGGTGATCTACTTAAGGGAAAACTTGCTGCTGTTCTACAAACCTCTACACTTGGAGGCCCAACAACTGTCTACAAGAATAGAAGTGCGTAGACATCAAGCTCTTTTCTAGCGCCGTTGCCGGGGAGGTAAAGTAAAAGGTACTCACATCCTCCAGTGTGAGTGCTCGGAGTTATTTCCTTTAGATTCTGCAATTTTGTCCTTTTGTTTCTTGTTTTCACTAGTTAGGCTTAATGGAAAACAACAACAAAATTAGAGAGCTTTTTAGTATTTTCCCTAAGGTAGAACATGAATTCTTTGAAAAGAAAATTAAAAAACCCTTGGAACATTCTTTGCATGCTAATAGCAATATTATTAGTATGAATCTTTTGAACACCTTTGTTACTAATGCTATGGAAACGTCTAAGCTTGGGGAAGTTGGTTTTTATGAAAATGATATTTTTAGTTCCCCAGCTTTAAAGAAGAAAATTTGCTCTAATGATACTTTATCTCCCATATGTGGTAATTCTAATGATACTTGTGATATTTTAAATCCACATACTGAAAACATCCCTTTAAAAGTACCTATAAAAATTGTTGAACGTGTTATGAACAGCTCTTATTTTGGAGATGGAACTGTCCATCCTGGTGATCATTTACTCTTTATACATGAATCATGCGGGTTGTTCAAGTGTGCGGGTATTTCAATGAACCAAGTTAAAAGGAAGCTATTCTCTTTATCACTTAAGGGCAAAGCAAGGGAGTGGTATGAGCTACTAGATGATCCTCATCATTTGGAGTGGAAGGAACTTGAATCTCTCTTTTACTCATGAAATTCATAAAGATAGGAATTATATTTATAATTTTCATCCTCATGATGGAGAAAGTATTGCCCAAGCACGGGGGAGATTTAAGTCACTAATGCTCAAATGTCCCATTCATGAGCTCCCCAGGAATATTGTTATTAATAATTTCTATGCAAGGCTTTCAGGACATTACAAGGAGTATCTAGATACTTGTTTAGAGGGATCCTTCACGAGTAAGGAGGTCAAAGCTAAGTGGGATCTTCTTGAAACAATTCAAAGCAATACCGAAGATTGGGATAACAACAAAGGTAAAGAACCAGGTATAAACTATGAGTATGATTGCATTAAGTCTTTCGCTGAAACTGCTGATTTTCAAGAGCTTAGTGATAAATATGGTCTTGATCCTCAAATTCTTATTGATTGTTTTAAAACCTTTGCTTCTCATATTAATGCTCCTAAAGAAAAGTGGGACATGTATCATGAGCCTTTTAAAGAGACTTGCATGGAAAATGAAATTGTTATTAATGATAGCAATAAACATGCTCAAACCTCTGAAAGTACTATTTCTTATAAGCATGTTAATTTTGTGGAATACATAGACCTTATGAGAATAATCAAATTGAAGAAGAATACTGTATCACCCACAGGAATGAAAAAACTAGAATGTGGTATAGGGCTTTAAATGATCTTGGTAAAAAGGTTTGTGCCCTTTATGCTTTTATTTGTGAACTTTGCTTTGAAGTGGGTCATTTCAATTTTCAATGCTCAAGCCATAATAATAGCCCTTCTAATCCAATGAGTACTGCAGGTTTGTATTGTGATGACATGATCACTCCTAATCAGCATGATGAACTTACATTATTTTTGGGGTGTGAAGAGTTATCAAGAAAAACTTATTTGGTAGATATGAGTGCTTTTGGTATGAATAGCATCATGCATGGTTGTCATCTTTATTGTGTTAATAATTTCCACACAAATACTTACATACAAAATATTATAAAAGATGAGATTTTACCAAATTATGACAGGACTAATATGTGTTTTGTTCTTATTAATGAAAAGGAGGAATCCTCCAAAGTTTCTTCTATTGTCTCTAACGATAAACTAGGGTATATGGAGAAGCTTCCTTTCAAGCCTCTCCCTCCTAAAGAGAAGAAGAAAAAGAAGAAAAGGAGGAGTAAAAGAAGAGAGGAAACAGTATTTTATGCATGTGGCTGATGTCTACGCACTTCTATTCTTGTAGACAGTTGTTGGGCCTCCAAATGCAGAGGTTTGTAGAACAGCAGCAAGTTTTCCCTTAAGTGGATCACCCAAGGTTTATCGAACTCAGGGAGGAAGTGGTCAAAGGTATCCCCTCTCAAGCAATCCTGCAATCAAGATACAAGAAGTCTCTTGTGTCCCCAACACACCCAATACACTTGTCAGGTGTATAGGTGCACTAGTTCGGCGAAGAGATATTGAAATACAAGTGGTATAGATAATTATAAGTGGTAACGGTGATATAAAATAACTTGATGGCGTGGAAAAGACTAACGACAGACTGAAATAAAGATGGAAGAAAGCAAACATGTAACAGATCTAGTAGCAAACGGTGTTTCAATGCTTAGAAACAAGGCCTAGGGATCATACTTTCACTAGTGAACACTCTCATATAAATATATTCTTCTTCATGATACTACTCTTAACTACTCTCTGGTTGGACACTGTAATTGATGGTAGGGCTATAACAACACACCTCAAAGTCCATCTTTCCCATCTAGAAAACCCCACACTGTCACCTTGAGTACTGGATGAGTCCAACAAACACCACAATTTCATAGAAACATCCAAGTCCAAATATAACTCATAACAAGTATTTGTAATCTCTAGCCTAAGTGCCACCATGGTGAGCACGCTGTTACTTTCACACACATGGGGAGAGCAGAGATTCATTAAAGCACTTGAGTAGCAGAATAGATCTATAGATTACAAGCTCATGATCTCAATAAGATAATGCATAGAGAGAGATGAACACATAGCTACCGGTAGAACCCTTAGCCTCGAGGAAGAACTACTCCCTCCTCATCATGGGAATCAGCAATGGTGATGGAGATCGATGGATATGGCTTCGGGGGAACTTCCCCGTCCCGGCAGGGTGCCGGAACAGAAACTTTATGTCCCCCGAATCTCCCCTTTGGTGGCGGCGGCGCTGCGGAACTTTTCATGGCTGGAGGCTTTGTGATTTAGGGTTTATGTCTCGGGAGGCTTCTTATAGGCCAGAGGGCAAGGTTGGTGGGTGGCCAGGGGGCCCACACCATGCCCTGGCGCGGCCTGGGGGACCCGCGCCATGGGGTGGTGTGGCCACCCTGTGGCCCCTCTCTGACTCTCCTTCTGGCTCCGTGAGTCTTCCGGGAAAATATCAACTTTGGCTTTTGTCCGATCCAATTCCGAGAATATTGATTTTCTGACTTTCCTGGAACCAAAAACAGCAGAAAACAGGCAACTGGCACTATGGCACTTGTTAATAGGTTAGTCCAAGAAATCATATGAAAAGTACTCCAAAGTGTGGACAAAACATAAGAAAGTAGATAAAACCAAGCATGGAACATCAAAAATTATTGATACATTTGCAATGTATCAGTGGCTCATGATAAGAATGTTTCTTGTGATAGTTATATTGTTACTTTTATTCATGATGCTACTTAAAGTTATTATGACAGAGGGAAACATGGTTTTATGTATCTCAACAATATTAAGTTTCCCCTCTTTATGTTGAAAGTCTTGAAGTTACACTTGTTTTACTTTACTATGCTTGTTGCTTTGTGCTTTCATGACCTGTTTCTTTACAAGATTCCTATGCATAGGAAGTGGGTTAGACTTAAATGTTCTTTGAATTTTCTTCTTGATGTTCTCCTTTACTTCAATTCATATTTCTTATGTGAGCATCTTCTCAAACTATCTTGCCTAACTTAAAGGCGTTAAAGAAAAGTACTTATTGGGAGATAACCCAAAAGTTTTAGATGAGTCTTGGAAGTTATTACCTATGTAATAACCGCTCCTTGTACTTTTTATTTGCTTTTTGTGCCAAGAGTAACCTCTAATGAGAGAGAAGTAATGCTTGGGAAAGTTGCTGTCCCGAAACAGATTTTTGTTCTTCACCGTAAAAATTCGTGTAAAATCTCTGTACGTCCTTTTGAGGCATGAATTTTTGTGATTCTGCCCCAGGTTGTTATCTAACTTTCGTTAGTTCAACACTTTTTTTTTGAGCAACAGAAGGTTTTCGAAAAAATTCTTCTTTACCTGCTGGTCTGTTTTAATAAATTTCTGCCATTTTCTGCATTTGCTTCTTGTTGGTTCCTTTTTGAGTTCTTTTGGGAAATTGGGCTTTTTGAGGGAAGTGCTACAGTATCTTGTGTTTTAATGGAAGTTTTATTGGTGTTATAACTGAACCTAAAGACTTATTATCTTGGGTGCACTAATGTTGCTAATAAAGATTGTGTGAAGTTTTGTATGAAGGAAAATTTTCAAGTGTATGGAAGGAACGAGTAA
Organism: Avena eriantha; assembly: GCA_910589775.1. Classification (NCBI taxonomy): domain Eukaryota; kingdom Viridiplantae; phylum Streptophyta; class Magnoliopsida; order Poales; family Poaceae; genus Avena; species Avena eriantha. The sequence goes on along the minus strand of OU342746.1, from coordinate 403,663,001 downwards.
TGAGATGAAGGATGGACTAAAGCTCAAGATTGGGATGCCACGCGTTTCACCCCAAGAAATATCCAAGAAGTACAAGCGTCAATGCTTGGGGATGCCCAAGGCATCCCCTTCTTCATCAATAAAAATCTCAGGTTTCTTCCAAACACTTCATTTTTATTGTTTCATACACAATTGTGTTGTTCTTGGAGCGTCTTCTTTTTCGTTATTTTGGTTTTTCATTTGCTTTTGTTTGCTTAGTTTGCTGAATAAATTGGTTGGACCCCCTCTTTCATACATTGGTTTTCAAATTGTTTGGATTGGTTTGGAAAAGAGTAGGAAAGCTCATGGTTAAGTGGTAAAGAGAGCTTGTTTTTGACTGTGGCCTATGCTTTGTCATGCCATGCTCGATATTGTTTTGGCTTTATGCTTAGTATTCTTTGTTGTAGCATGATGTGTTATAAACATATGAGATTGCTTAATGTGCCTTGGATGAATCATGCATTGTTTTAGCATATTAAAGCATAGTATTGTGGTATTCTCCTTTGATGCTTTATTTGGGTTGACTTGGCGCATGCTCACACCATGTATGACTATCCCAAGTCACCATAGCCTTTATGATACTTTGTTTTTCGACTTGTAATATCACTTTATGCTTTAATCAATGATGTTTTGTCGCTTTGCATGATTATGGCCATTATTGCTCTCTTAGTTGGTCGCTCCCTGTCTTTTGCTAGCCTCCACAACCAAGTATGAGTTCCACTCATGCATCCAACTCCCTAAACCAAGTTTTTCCAAAGAGTCCACCATACCTACCTACTAGCTTATGCTATTCCAAGTATATTCATGCTTTTATTTACCTTCCAAATTAAACTTGTTATGAGAAAACTATTGATTAAAGCTCTCACGAACTTGATGGCACACTTTACTTTTCTTGCCCCTAATAAACTTGAACCATTGTGTCGTCTATGTTGTATATGCTTGCACTTATTTGTTGGGGATTAGCAGAACCATGTTGTCATGGGGAACGCTTTCAACATTGCACTGGTACTTTGTACCTAGTTGATATCATGCTCTTTTGTCTATGGATGTCGTCAGTGTGAAATGAAAGGGAAGCTTGTAAGTCCATGGAGTTATGTATATGTGTTAGAGAAACGCCAGGGCCGCTTCTAATCCATGCTGACATCGTGGAAACCTGCAGCGTAACCATAATGAGCTGTCTATGAAGCATTCTTCTTATAAAAAGAGAGTCCTACATTGAGAGAAAAAAGAGAAAAAAAGAGATTATGAAAAGTGGAAAGAGAGAAAAAAGCACCATATTCCCATGGTAAAATAAGAAGATTGATGAGATGCTCGTTGTCTGCTTGCCTTGTCATTTTGACATGGGGATTCTTCCGTATCATCGGGCAAGGGGTACCCTGTTGGCGGTTCTCTATGATACACATGTACTTACGATGACAAGAACTTACCAGTGACTAAACTTGAGTAGCATGAGGAGCGGCCCTCGTATTCAAGGGACATGAGATTTCTAACTTATACTTCGTCAAGCATGTACACCATAGTTTGTTCACTTTAACCTTAATCACCTTCAAGATGCTTATGACAGGGGCAATGAGAGCTGAAAGCTATAAGTACCATAATTTTTGGAAGCTCTTTATGAGACTTGAATCCCTGCTTCCTTCTATGAAGGCCTTTCTTCCACCATTATATTGAGTCTCCACCTTCTACCTTTATGCACTTACTTTGAGAGCATAGTGGACATTCTTAGTTCTATGTACATTGTCCCAAGACTAGTTGATTGATGCATAACTTGATATTGCTTGTTTAAACTATTTGTATCTAGTCACTCTTATGAACTTTGAAGGTGTCCTATGCAATTATATTTGCTACTCTATGAGGGACAAGCTGAATGCCATTATGCTATGTTTTCTTTATGTGAAACAAACAAACGTCTTGCAAAGCATTCTTATTCATGAATCTTTTGTTTGTGCCTTTTCATGTTGCAACTTAGTTGCTTTGTCTTATTGCTAGAACTTTGTCTTTCATGTTATGATTGAAGTACTATGATCCCAGCTATCAATGTTTTACAAATACTTTGATCAAGTTTATGATGGTGCATGTCACCTAAAAAATTATTCTTTCTATTTATCACTTACCTACTCGAGGACGAGCAGGAGTTAAGCTTGGGGATGTTGATACATTGAAAATGTATCTATAATTTTTGATGTTCCATGCTTGGTTTTATCTACTTTCTTGTGTTTTGTCCACACTTTGGAGTACTTTTCATATGATTTCTTGGACTAACCTATTAACAAGAGCCACAGTGCCAGTTGCCTGTTTTCTGCTGTTTTTGGTTACAGGAAAGTTAGAAAATAAATATTCTCGGAATTGGACCAGACAAAAGCCAAAGTTCATATTTTACCGGAAGACTCACGGAGGCAGAAGACGAGACGGAGAGGGGCCACAGGGCGGCCACACCATGTGGTGGCGCGGGCTAGCCCTGGCCGCGCCACCAGGTGGTGTGGGCCCCCTGGCTGCCCACCGACCTTGCCTCTTCGCCTATAAGATGCTTCCCGATGCCAAAACCCTAAATCGTCAAGCCTCCAGCCACAAAAAGTTCCGCAGCGCCGCCGCCACTAAAGGGGAGATTCGGGGGACAGAAAGTCTCTGTTCTGGCGCCCTGCCAGGACGGGGAAGTGCCCCCGGAGCCATCTCCATCGATCTCCACCACCATCTCCATCACCGTTACTGATTCCCATGATGAGGAGGGAGTAGTTATCTCTCGAGGCTAAGCGTTCTACTGGTAGCTATGTGTTCATCTCTCTCTATGCATGATCTTATTGTGATCATGAGCTTTGTAATAAATTAGATCTACCTTGCTACTCAAGTGCTTTAATAGATCTCTGCTCTCCCCATGTGTGTGAAGTTGACAGTGTGCACACCATGGTGGCACTTAGGCTAGAGATTACAAATACTTGTTATGAGTTATATTTGGAGTTGGATGTTTCTATGAAATTGTGGTGTTTATTGAACCATTTAGTGCTCAAGGTGACAGTGTGGGGTTTTCTAGATGGGAAAGGCTTACTTTGATGTGTGTTGTTATAGCCCTACCGTTGATTAGAGTGTCCAACCAGAGAGTAGTTCAACGTAGTATCATGAAGAGAATATATTTATATGAGAGTGTTCACTAGTGAAAGTATGATCCCTAGGCCTTGTTTGTAAGCATTGAAACACCGTTTGCAATTAGATATGTTACATGTTTGCTTGCTTCCATCTTTATTTCAGTTTGCCTTTAGTCTCTTTCACGCCATCAAGCTATTTTCTATCACCGTTACCACTTATAATTATCCATACCACTTGTATTTCACTATCTCTTCGCCAAACTAGTGCACCTATACACCTGACAAGTGTATTGGGTGTGTTGGGGACACAAGAGACTTCTTGTATCTTGATTGCAGGATTGCTTGAGAGGGAATACCTTTGACCACTTCCTCCCTAAGTTCGATAAACCTTGGGTGATCCACTTAAGGGAAAACTTGCTGCTGTTCTACAAACCTCTACACTTGGAGGCCCAACAACTGTCTACAAGAATAGAAGTGCGTAGACATCAGGCCTCGGAACACGGACCGAAAGGTTAAGCATGAGTCATATAGTTGATATGATGCCCATATTGATGCTCGCCTTTGAAGCTACACCAACTCACGTGATGATCGGACTTGGTGTAGTGGATTTGGTTCATGTAATCACCAAAAAGGCACGAGGGATGTCGTTTTTGAGTGGGAGTTCATTTCTAATTTGGATTAGTCGAACTCAATTTGTCATAAACTAAATCAAAGTGAATTTGTCTAATTTGTTGTAGTCATTGGCATCTGTTCACTACCTTATGCTTAGTTTTAATTGAGATAATAGAACTATAGAATTCTGGATATTTACTTTACGAACTGGTATCGTATTGTTTTGAATGTCAATTTAAGGTTTAGAAGTCATATTGCAAACTTTCAGCAAACTCTATTTACTCCATGAAGTTTAATAAGTAGTAATAAATCAAGAGTAAGAATTCCAATGTTAGTATATAAAGTATCATGTTTGTTGTAACTACCTCGGTGAATTACGCTCTTAGTTACATGCTTGGATGAACGAAAGTGGTTAAAATCGTACGGTGGGGCCCAGGGCCACTCACGGTAGACCTTTTGGCCGTCCTAACCACTTTCAGAACATCGGGACAAGAACGAGCGGCGTAATCGGCAGGCGAAGGGATCAACTACATACACAAATGAGTATGTATGCAAGCCACATACAACAGTCCTCAGAGCCATTCCATCTAAAAGAAATAGAAATATTGCAACGCCATACGGCAAGATTCAAATATCCTAGATAGAGATAATAATTTAGGATAGCTCCTCATACAACAAACATCAGAGTATCAGGCGGAAGCGGAAAACAAGGTCCGAGTACGGATAAGAAGCAAATCGGCATAAGATGCCACATAAATAAACACATCCCGCCCACAGATCTCACGGATCCCCGTTCCCGAAATCTCTACACCGAGTGATCGTTGCCAACATCATCTGTCTCTTCCACCCAGTATCCATCTTGCGAGTACACCTGCTCATCTGAATCAAACAATTTATCGTGTGAGACCCTAGGGGTACTCAGCAAGTCTTTATGACACTAAAGGGGACACAACCTGGGGTGACGCAATTGCAGCAAAAGATAATATCTATCAAGTCTATAGATACTCGCTAACCATCCGCCTAACCAATGATAGACGGATGTCCGTGAAATAAGAACAATAGTTATAACAGTATAATTAACAGATCCATCCTCCTCCTCGCTTACCAACGAGGAAGCAGACAAACAACCCCCATCATCCGTTGGCAGTTTTATTATCCATTCCATGAGTATTGCACTATTTACTAGTCAAGTACTTAGTCAAGTTAAAAGCGGTACTTTAGTTATACTTGTCTATGATCGAGAAACTATGCTCCAAGTCGTCCATAACCGCGGACACGGCTTTCAGAAAGATTTACCCTTCATGGGTGCACGAATAGCAACACACACTTGATCAACCTCGGAAAAACCAACTCAAAACCCATCGAGGCATTCACAACAAAGCAATCACAGGATTCAGAAATATTTCAGGGGGCCACCCCATTAAGCTACCCGCAACGAAGTTGGCCGGCTCCGAGACGGACCCAAGGTTTGCGCCAATGGCTGTAAACGACTAGGAACCCAAAAATGTGACTGGGCTTGTCGATACCGTGAAAACACTCCGCAATTCTTAAATAGTACAGGTGCTCCTCGCACAATCTTAATAAAACAATAACATGGCATAAGTAAAGGATAGTAATAAAGCCCCAAACTACTTTGTGGCCCCAAGAAATAAGAAGGAATCAAGCTCTGGCTCAGGGGGGTCCATAAGGCCTCCCGGATGTGGATAGTGCGAATAGTCAAGGAACAGGAATCAAGTACTCAGGGTCCTACGAGACACAAGTGAGCATGAAAACCCAAATAGCAGATATTGCTCACCGGTGCCTCTTTCATTAGTTATCCTGTTACTACTCAGGTTAAGTTTTTTAGGTACCTCGTTATCCATCAGACACTCACATACCCTACACATGCTTTTCTACGACTCGCATGGCTCAAACAACTCCTGTAGTAATGGCGCATGGGATGGAGGAACAAGCTTCGGTGGGGTTTAAAAGTAAAGGCTATGCAGTACTTGGGATTCAATTTAATGCAATCGCGACTCAATGATGCAAGAATAAGATAGAGGCATTAGGTACTATATGTATGCAAGCATGTGGTAGTGCTTGCCTGGCAGCTCAGTTGAAGCGAGAGATGGATCTAGGTAGTACTCCTGTGATTCCTGGTAATTCTCCTGCTGGGCATCTATTTGAAGAAAAACCAAACAAACAAGGGCCAACATAAATAAAGTGCACAAGCATAGGAAATAAAATGCGACAAGCAAACAAGCATGCCATGATGAATGGTGCACAATTTACATGGCATTAAAGTAGCATGGCAAGGGTGAGGTGTGGATACGAGAAATAAAGCATTTTATTAATTATTTAACCAAGATTTATTGCCATAAACAGTTCAGATTTTTAATACTGACATGATGCATGCTTCAATTCAGAACAAGGACTGCATAGATAGAACGGGCTCGTCGCGCTGATCGATTTAGACATATTATTTGTCAAATTTGGAGTTATAGAATTAAAGTTATTAATTAATTAAGGAAAAGGGCATTTTATTGTAATTTTAATCATCTCGAAATTTTAAAGTGCTCAAACAATATTTTGAATGGCATATTTGAATTCCTCACATTTTTCTGAGTCAAAAACATATATTATATGTATTATTTGGATTTGTATTTTAAAAGTTATTTAAAATCTGATTTGAATTTGAATTTAAACAATTTTGAATTTGTTTTGTTTAAACAGCTCAAGAGAGAAACTTTTATTTTCTCAGCCCGACCCAGCCACAGTCACTGACGGGTGGGCCAGCTGCTGGCAGGGACACGCGCACGCGGAAAAACTTTCTCACCGCGGCGCTACCTAACCACTAAGAGTGACAGGTGGGTCCGGTGGCTACGGCCCACGTGACAACGAACGAACGCGCAGAGACTACCAGGTGGGGCCGTTCTGGAGCGTGGGTTGGGTGTTCGAAAGTGCGGGGGGGCGTTTTGTAAAGCGGACAGAGAGACTGACTGGTGGGATCGGTTGGATCGCGGGTTTAGGAGACAAAAGGCTCGGGGGGTAAACGCAAAATGGCCCGCGGTACTGTTTTTCTTCCAGCGCTTGTCTGACGAATCTGGCGAGCAGCGCGACGCGGCGAGGCGGGGACTCGAACTAGGGACCTGGCATGCGCGCTAAGGGGTGTAACCCGTGCGGTGGCTTGGGCTTGGTGACAGCACGGTGGACGGGGGCTATCTATGCCGTCTGCGAGGCGCTGCGATGAGCGGACGCAGCGACCGCCGACGCGCAGAGGGTGTTCGGTGAAACAAACGGCGTGACCGGAGGGTGTACGCGAGGGGGAGGATGTCAGGGCGGTGGAGCAGCTCACCGCGAGTTCGTCGGCGGTGTCAGAACGAGGAGAGGTGCGGCGGATTGTCGACGAGGCTGGCGGCCGGAGGTCTAGGGTTTGCGTCGGGCGGCGCTGGTTCCGGTGGTGCTGGTCCTTCTCCTCCTCGACGGCGCATCCAGGGCGAAGCAGGGGGGCCTCCTTGGTCTCCTCGACCACCTCCACGACGAGCTTGCCGGCTGGAACGAGGGGCCGACGGCGGTACTGGCGGTGAGCGGCGGCAGGATCTAGCGATGGTGAAAAGGAAGGAGAGGAGAGGCAGGGCTTGGGGGGTGGATCTGGTGAGGCAGAGGAGTCGTGGGGAAGGAAGTAAAGCGAGGGCAAGGAAGGAGAGGGTGCCGAGTGGGCTCGGGGTAGATAAAGGTGGCTTCGGCCACCTTTTCCATCCTTCCTCACGTGATTGTCGTGCATGGCTAGGGCAGGGCAGGCTAGGGTGGAGCTGCCAGGTGGGGACGGCGTGGGTGGAGCAGCTGGGTGGGGCTAGCTCGACAGGGAGAGAAAAAGAGAGGAGAGGGAAGGCTCAGGTGAGCTAGGGTTAGCTTAGAGGGGGGCTCGGGTTAGGGTTTGTTAGGGTAGGGGTAGCTGAGGTGTAGGACCGGGGAGAGAGGGTGGCTAGGTGGGCCATCATGGTAGAGAGAGAGAGGGGATAAGGGTTAGGGTTTGTTAAGAAGAAATTAGGGTTTGAGGAGAGAGAGTGGTGTTAGGGTTTGATTTAGAATTTTAGGTTTTTAACACATGCTTAAGATCAAGCCTAGATGAAAGGAGGGCTTTGGTTTAGCCTAAGGTGAGGTGAAGGTGAAACTAAAGAAAGAGAGAGGAATGGGGAGTAGGGAAGAAGGCCTCATTTGATCATGCATGAAGAAAAATAAAATGGTATTAAGGAGAATATGGGGATGGTGGAGAGAGGGATGGAGAGGATCCACAAAGAAAAGAACCAATAAAACCAAGAGGAATCAAATGGGCTAAAGGTGGTGGTACTCTTGCATGGCCCATGCAAAAATAATAAATGCCATGTTTTATTTTGTGAAAACAATAATAATCATATGGCATTATTCTTATGCATTCCTAAGAAGTGGAAAAAAGGCCAAGCAAAAGGATTTATAGAATTAGATCCATCCTATCTCCCGTGAGCTAGATTAAATACCAAAAGAAAATAAAAGCCCATGGTAAATGGAATGGTGGAATTATAAGGTGGTGAAAAGAAAGGTGATGGAGTTGAATAAAAGATATGCCCCCAACTCAACTTGGGCATCAAGCAGTATATCAATAACCAAATACAATATCAAGAGGCAAATACAAATAATAATGCATATGAGAGAAGAACCAAAGAAAGAGGGTTTTATATGATGCTCAAATGCAAGGTGGCATGATGACATGAGCATGATATAATTATGATGCAACAATTATATGTAGGAAGTAGTCATTATATTACTAGACCCAGTAATGCCTCCATACTTTCAAAGCAAAGACAACTGCTGCGAGTTCGAGGTCATGTGTAGGATAGTTGATCTCACGCGTCTTCAACTGACGAGATGCATAAGCAACAACTTGCTTTTCTTGCATAAGGACCACACCCAATCCTTGCAATGAGGCATCATAGAATATCTGGAAAGGCTTTGATGTATCTGGAGGAACCAAGACTGGTGTGGAAGTGAGCTTCTCTTTGAGTGTTTCAAAGCTTGCTTGACATGCAGGAGTCCAAAGGTATTTCTTGCCTTTCTTGAGGAGATCGGTAAGAGGCTTCGCAATCTTTGAGAAGTTTTGAATGAAGCGACGACAGTAACTGGCCAAACCAAGGAAACTTCGGACTTCTTTGACATTTATGGGTGGAAGCCAGTCCATAATTGTCTTAATAGTTTCTGGGTTGACGGCAATGCCCTTGGCAGAGATGACGTGACCAAGGTATGTGACTTGAGGCAGCCAGAATTCACACTTGGAGAACTTTGCATACAGTTGGTTCTCACGAAGTTTGTTTAGGACACACCGAAGGTGCTCTTCATGTTCTTCTTTTGACTTAGAATAGACTAGAATGTCATCCAGATAGACCACAACGAACTTATCAAGATAGTCCATGAAAACCGAGTTCATAAGCTTCAAGAAGGTGGCAGGTGCATTGGTGAGACCGAAAGACATGACCGTGTACTCATACAGGCCATAGCGGGTGGTGAAAGCTGTTTTAGGAACATCTTCCTTGCGGATCTTGATTTGATGATAACCACTTCTCAAATCAAGCTTAGAGAATACCACAGCTCCAGCTAGCTGATCGAAGAGATCATTAATCCGCGGAAGGGGATATTTATTCTTGATTGTTTTAGCATTGAGTGCCCGATAGTCAACACAAAGTCTATCAGTCTTGTCTCTCTTCTTGACAAAGATGGTTGGACTACCCCAAGAAGAAGTACTGTGCTGAATGAAACCCAACTTCTCTTGTTCATCCAACTGATGTTTGAGTTCAGCCAACTCAGCAGGACCCATTTTATAAGGCCGCTTGGAAATAGGAGCGGTACCAGGTTCAAGTTCAATGACAAACTCAACCTCACGATCCGGAGGCATACCTGGCAACTCTTCAGGAAAGACATCTGGAAATTCACAGACTACAGGAACACTCTGAATACTTTCCATAGCATCATCATTCAGAGCCGCCAAAGAATAAAGCTGAATTGCAGGAGTCAGACTTGGAGAATAGACTATATGGCCTTCAGGAATTTTCAGAGAAACCGAACGTTCAGCACAATTAATCACAGCTGCATTTGCTGTTAACCAAGCCATGCCCAAGATAACATCAATATCAGAATTGCCCAGAATAATTAAGGAAGCCGGAACGAAGAGCCACCAATCTCAATTTGATTGCATGGCTGATCTTGGTAGATAACAATCTTGCCCCGGGAGAAAGAACCATTAACTTTTTATCCAGCTGGTCTATAACAAGCTCATGCTCATTTGCAAATTTGTGAGAAACGAAAGAATGTGAAGCACCAGAATCAAACAAAACGCGTGCAGGAACTGAGTTAACAGGAAGCATACCCATGACAACTCCAGGTGCATGCTCAGCTTGAGCGACGTTGACACAGTTGGCACGAGCAACCGTAGACCCAGGCTTAGTGTTGATGTTGAGAGCCCGAGGTGGAGGTGCACGAATCATAGGAGCACTTGCCACAGGTCTTGGAGGTGGTGGTGGAAGAGCTTTGTTGTTCATTGGACAATTCCAGTGCTGATGCCCAATGTTTCCACAAGTATAGCAAGCACCAGGTGGACGTGGAGCAACGTAGCCAGGGACTCCGCCAGGCGCTCCAGGGTAGTTGTGGTTGTAGCCCCTGGGAGCCGCAGTGAAGGAGTTTGGTGGCCTTGGTGCGTAGCTTGAAGGTCTTGGTGGAGCAGGGAGCGACGGTGGGGTGTTAGGAACCCAGACACGACGCTTAGAAGGAGCTGTCATAGCAGAAGAGCTTGCTGTATCACGGCTATGTTTCTTTGACTCCTCAAACACTTGCCTACTTGCTTCTTCCTGCAAAGTTGTGTGTTGGAGTTCCAGAAAAGATGCCAGCCTTGCATGAGTGATTGCATATTTGATGGAAGCATTGAGGCCTTGCCGAAACCTCTTTTGCTTCTTCTTGTCATCAGAGATCTCATCGCCACCATAATGAGACAGGTTCATGAAGTTTCTGATGTAGGTGTTGACATTGTCAGTGCCCTGCTTGAGGTTGAGAAACACTTCCTTCATCCTTTCCATGACAATTTCTGATAGATATTGCTCTTTGAAAGCAGCAGTGAACCGCTCCCAAGTAGGCTGAAAACCAGAAAGATCTGCCTTGAGGTAATTTTCCCACCAGAGAGCTGCATCTCCCTTCAGAAGGTGAGTAGCACACTTGACCCATTCTTGCTCGGGAACATCCGCAGTCATCAGCAACCTTGACACTTCACGAAGCCAATCATCCGCATCAAGTGGCTGATCAGACACCTCAAATTGGCGTGGGTTGAACTTGAGAAAACTCTTAATGTCTCCTCGCTTGGGAGGTGGAGGTAGCGGAGCAAACTCATTCCTCCTCACGCTTTCCTCGAAGCGCTGTTGGTTCTGCTACATAGTGCCCAAAGCATTTGCAATACTTGCCAAAGCAGCCCCGAGTTCAGGTGGTATATCCTCCTCAGAACGGCGTGGTGGTGCCATCTTGTGATTGATATAAAACACAAGTCAGTACTATAATGGAGAATGATAATAATCCAAAATAGTACCAAAATGGAATTAACCAAGATTAAAGGATGCAATTCACTGAGATGATATTAAAATATCAACAAAGTTCAAGGCAACTAGAAGATATTAAGCATAACGCACACGACTGAACAAGGAGTGTGGTATACAAACTAACAAAGAAAATTTTTCCGCAAATTTCGGCATTAAAATACCACTATATGCGCAAAACCACTTAACAAATCAAGATTAGTAACTCTACTAGTTCAAGATACAAGAGCAAATGATAACAGTAGTGGTATGGTCGCGACTCCATCCCGCACTCAAATCATTACTCCGCACATGAATCAGTAAAACACATATCCCAACACCTTCTTCTTAAGATGAACCTAAAGATTGGTAACTACGAAAGAGAACACCCCAACAAGATAACGTCGGATAACAAAGAGTAAGATAGATCGCATCGGTATACAACGAATCAGAATAGATCGCGTCGGTTTACAAAGGCCTGTCGGTATGGAATGTACCAACAGTTGATAACCAAAAGGCAGATAGTGATAACATTTGGATGCAACAGATAGACAAGGAATTCACACACACACACACACAAACACAAACACAAACACAACCTATGGTACTACGGAACCCAGAACACGTGAATCCTAGTTTGAATTTTAGAAGAGGATTGAAAACGTTACACTTCCTTACCAGAAAAGGGTGGGTGGGTGGGTAAGAAGAAAAATGGAAGCAGTCCTACTCTCACGTTTTGTTTTTTCCTAGTATACATAACTACCAAAATATTTGCTAGACTGACAACGACCATTTTGGCTAAGACCCTGAAGGGCGGGATGGCTCTGATACCAATTGTAACTACCTCGGTGAATTACGCTCTTAGTTGCATGCCTGGATGAACGAAAGTGGTTAAAATAGTACGGTGGGGCCCAGGGCCACTCACGGTAGACATTCCGGCCGTCCTAACCACTTTCAGACAACGGGACAAGAACGAGCGGTGTAATCGGCAGGCGAAGGGATCAACTACATACACAAATGAGTATGTATGCAAGCCACATACAACAGGCCTCAGAGCCATTCCATCTAAAAGAAATAGAAATATTGCAACGCCATACGGCAAGATCCAAATGTCCTAGATAGATATAATAATTTAGGATAGCTCCTCATACATCACACATTAGAGTATCAGGCGGAAGCGGAAAACAAGATCCGAGTACGGATAAGAAGCAAATTGGCATAAGATGCCCCATAAATAAACACATCTCGCCCACAGATCTCACGGATCCCCGTTCCCGGAATCTCTACACCGAATGATCGTTGCCAACATCATATGTCTCTTCCACCCAGTATCCATCTTGCGGGTACACCTGTTCATCTGAATCAAACAATTTATCGTGTGAGACCCTAGGGGTACTCAGCAAGTCTTTATGCCGCTAAAGGGGACACAACCTGGGGGACGCAATTGCAGCAAAAGATAATACCTAACAATTCTACAAATACTCGCTAACCATCCGCCTAACCAATGATTGACGGATGTCCGTGAATTAAGAACAACAGTTATAACAGTATAATTAACAGATCCATCCTCCTCCTCGCTTACCAACGAGGAAGCGGACGAACAACCCCCATCATCCGTTGGCAGTTTTATTAACCATTCCATGAGTATTGAACTATTTACTAGTCAAGTACTTAGTCAATTTTAAAGCGGTACTTTAGTTATACTTGTCTATGATCGAGAAACTGTGCTCCAAGTCGTCCATAACCGTGGACACGGCTTTCAGAAAGATTTACCCTACAGGGGTGCACGAATAGCAACACACACTCGATCAACCTCGAAAAAACCAAATCAAAACCCAACGAGGCATTCACGACAAAGCAATCACAGGATTCAGAAATATTTCAGGGGGCCACCCCATTAAGCTACCCGCAACGAAGTTGGCCGGCTCCGAGACGGACCCACGGTTTGTGTCAATGGCTGTAAATGACGGGGAACCCAAAAATGTGACTGGGCTTGTCGATACCGCGAAAACATTCCACGATCCAAAACAGTACAGGTGCTCCTCGCACAATCTTAAATAAAGCAGTAACATGGCATAAGTACATGATAGTAATAAAGCCCCAAACTAATTGTGGCCCCAAGAAATAAGAATGAATCAAGCTCTGGCTCAGGGGGGTCCATAAGGCCTCCCGGATGTGGATAGTGCGAATAAACAAGGAACATGAATCAAGTACTTGGGGTCCTACGGGACACAAGTGAGCATGAAAAACCAAATAGCAGATATTGCTCACCGGTGCCTCTCTCATTAGTTATCCCATTAAATCTCAGGTTAAGTTGTTTAGGTACCTCGTTATTCTGCAGACACTCACATACCCTACACATGCTTTTCTACGACTCGCATGGCTCAAACAACTCCTGTAGTAATGGCTCATGGGATGGAGGAACAAGCTTCGGTGGGGTTTAAAAGTAAAGGCTATGCAGTACTTGGGATTCAATTTAATGCATTCGCGACTCCATGATGCAAGAAGAAGATAGAGGCAATAGGTACTGTATGTATGCAAGCATGTGGTAGTGCTTGCCTGGCAGCTCAGCTGAAGCGAGAGATGGATCTGGGTAATACTCCTGTGATTCCTGGTAATTCTCCTGCTGGGCGTCTATTCGAAGAAGAACCAAACAAACAAGGGCCAACATAAATAAAGTGCACAAGCTTATGAATTAAAATGCGACAAGCAAACAAGCATGCCATGATGAATGATGCAAAATTTGCATGGCATTAAAGTAGCATGGCAAAGGTGAGGTGTGGATACAAGAAATAAAGCATCTTATTATTTATTTAACCAAGTTTTATTGTCATAAACAGTTCAGATTTTTAATAACAACATGATGCATGCTTAAATTTAGAACAATGACTGCATAGATAGAACAGGCTCGTCGCGCTGATCGATTTAGACATATTATTTGCCCATATTTGGAGTTATAGATTTAAAGTTATTAATTAATTAAGGAAAAGGGCATTTTATTGTAATTTTAATTATCTCGAAAATTTAAAGTGCTCAACCAGACTTTTAAATGTCATATTTGAATTCCTCACATTTTTCTGATTCCAAAACATATATTACTTGTATTATTTGGATTTATATTTGAAAAGTTATTTGAATCTGAATTGAATTTGAATTTAAAAACAAATTTTGAAAAGGTTTAATTAAAACAGGCATAGGAAATACTTTTCTTACTCAGCCCGTCCCAGCCATAGTCACTAACGGGTGGGACCAAGCGGACGGGGGCACGCGCGCAGAAAACCTTTTTCTACCGCGGCTCTGGCTAGCCCACGCGGTTGACAAGCGGGCCCAGCGGCTACGGCCCACGTGCCAGGGGTGGGGGACTGCAGCGACTGACAGGTGGGGCTAGAGCTGGAGCGCAGGTTATGGCCGGAGAAATCTGGGGGGTTTTCGGCAAGATTGCCAGAGCGGCTGACTAGTGGGCCATGAGGTACCGCGGGTTGAGAGCGAAAATAAAAAGAGGGGGCTTTTGTAAAACTACCACAGGCCCTGGTACTGTTCTTCTTCTCCTCGGTCTGACGGGAAAACGGCGCGCGGCGCGGGGCGGGGGATCGAACCCGGGTCGCGGGCGGCCGCGCTGAGGGGGCTAGCCAGTGCGGTAGGCTAGGGGAGCTATTAGGAGGGGGTTTGGGGCCTAGCTAAGGCTCTGTGCGGCGCAGGGAGGTTGCAGACGACGGCGAGCGGCGACGCACTGAGAGCGTTCGGCAAAAGGAATGGCGAAGCTAGGCAGCGACGGCGAGGCGGAGCATGTCAGGGAGGGAGAGAGGCTCACCGCGGGTTGGCCGGAGGGGTCAGATCGAGGAGGGACGCGACGGATCGTCGGGATGCAGGCGCTCCGGCGATCTAGGGTTTCGGGGGCGGCGAAGGATCTGGCGGTGCTGGGGGGCTTCTCCTTCGCGTCGGCGTGTACGAGTCGAGGTAGGGGACTGCCCTTGGTCTTCCAGGCCACCTCTACGTCGCGTTGGCCGGCTGGAACGACGGGGGCGACGCGGTGCTGGCGGCGAACGGCGGCAGGTCTTGGCGACGAAGAGGAGGAAGGAGGAGAGGAGGGCAAGCTCGGGGCGGATCTGGGAGCTGCCAGGAGGCGTATGGAGGAGGGTAATGTGAGAGGGAGAGAGAGGAGACGTGTGGGAGTCGGGGTTGGTGAAAGTGGCTTCGGCCTTTTCCTCTCTTTCACCTCGAGCACGTGCAGGTGGGCACGACAGGGGAAGGCTGCAGGTGGACCAGGGACGGCGTGGTGGCTGCAGGGTGGGGCTAGCACGCGGTAGAGAAAAGAGAGAAAGAAGAGGGGGCAGCTCGGGCTAGATAGATGGGGTAGTCTCGGGTTAGGGTTTTGTCTAGGTTAGAGAGAGGGGTAGGGTTAGCTGAGGTGTGGGCCAGGGAGAGAGAGGGTCAGGTGTTCATCATGGTGGAGAGAGAGAGAGAAGGGAGATTAGAGTTAGGGTTTAAGTTAGACTAGGTTTAGAGAGAAAAGAAGAAGAACTAGGGTTAGAGATTTGATTAATTTTTAGCCTTGAAAACTTGTTTAAAAGATCACCCAAGAGAAAATGATGAGTGCTTTGAATTAACATGAGATGAGGTGGCAGAGAAAATCCAAGAAAGAGAAAAAAAAGGAAGTATGGGAAGAAGCCCCCATCTGATTCATGTATGGAGAAAATAAAGAAAAGAAATAGATATGGATGAGAATATGGGGATGGTGGAGTGGTAGGAGATGGTCCACAAAGGTAGGATCCATTAAATCAAAGGAAAAATCAATGGAGTAAAAGGTGGTGAAGAAGTTTGCATGGCCCATGCAAAAATAATAATGCCATGATTTATTTTGTGAAAACAATAATAATATGATGGCATTATTCTTATGCATTTCCCATAAGTGGAATAAAAGCCAAGCAAAGGATAAGTAGGATTAGATCCACCCCACCACATGAGCTAGGATAAAATCAAAAGAAAAAAAATTGCAAGCTCATGGACTAGTAGGATGGTGGAATTATAAAGTGGTGAAAAGAAAAGATAATGGAGGTGAATAAAAGATATGCCCCCAACTCAACTTGGGCATTCAGACAATATATCAATAACCAAATACAATACCAAGAGGCAAATACAATTAATAATGCATGTGAGAGAAGAACGAAAAGAAAAAGAGTTTTATATGATGCTCAAATGCAAGGTGGCATGATGACATGAGCATGATATAATTATGATGCCACAATTATATATAGGAAGTAGCCATTATCTTACTAGACCAAGTAGCATTACAATTGTTAGACAATTGGGATGCAACATGTGATTTGGATACAACTAATGCGGACTGACGCTATTTTCAGCAGAATTGCCTTGGTGTCTACTTTTTGTGTAGAAAACCAACTATCAGGAAAAATCCCGGAAAATATGCAAAAAATCCTATTTCACCCAAAGACTCCAGGAGCCAGAATACGAGACGGAGAAGAGCCAGGGGGTGGCCACACCATCTGGTGGCGCGGGCCAGGCCAGGACGCGCCAGGGGGTGGTGTGGCCCCCCAGGCACCCCCTCGGCCTCTCTCTTCGCCTATAAGGATCCTTCTGACCTAAAAACTTCGAGGGGTTCGACGTTTTTCCAGAAGGAGTTCCGCTCCGCCGCCACCACCAGATTCCACGAAACAGCACCAGAAACTCCGTTCTGGCACCCTGCCGGGACGGGGAATTGGAGGAGATCATCGCCATCATCATCACCATCGCTTCTCCATCGACCATCCATGTTTCCCCCATCTATGAGTGAGTAATCCCCTGCTGTAGGCTATGGGGATGGTAGGGATTGGATGAGATCGTTCATGTAATGGCATCAGATTGTTAGGGCATTGATGCCTAGTATCTTTTATTAGTGCTTTATGACTTTGTTGCGACTTTTTGTGCTTAATGCTTGTCACTAGGGCCCGAGTACCATGATTTCAGATCTGAACATATTATTGATTCATTATGATAGTATTGTTTTTGGTCTTATCTACAAGTTGTATACACACGTTGTTGTCTGGAACCTATGGCCCCGAAGTGACAGAAATCGGGATAACCGGAAGGGAAAGGCTTTGATATGAGGATCACATGTGTTCACAGAGTGTTAATGCTTTGCTCCGGTGCTCTATTAAAAGGAGCACCTTAATTGCCAGTAGTTCCCTAGAGGCCCCGCTGCAAACGGGGTGGCAGGACAAAAGATGTTGTGCAAGTTCTCATTGCGAGCACGTATGACTATTTATGCGTGTAGTGCTGGTAGGTTTCACGTGCATCTTTCCAATCCAAACAACATGGTAGTATAGTAGTAAGCCCCATACGGGATGATGAAGGCCATTTTTATTTGATCCATAGGATTCAACTTAATCTGGTGGTAGCTGAGTAGGCATCCAGAAAGGATAGCAGGTTGTAGCCGGTCGTGGAATCGATCACTTGATCTATCCGAGGCAGGGTGAAGGGATCTTTGGGGCAAGCCTTGTTGAGGCTGGTGTAGTCGACGCACACACGCCAAGTCTTGTTTTTCTTCATTACCAGTATGGGTTCGCCAACCACTTTGAGTGGTACACTTCCATGATGAACCCGACTGCAAGGAGCCGGGTGATCTCCTCATCGATTGTCTTCCTTTTCTCTTTCACGAAGCAATGGAGAGACTGCTTGACTAGCTTCTCATCCGACCGGACATGAAGAGAGTGCTCAACGAGCTCCCTCGGAACACCTGACCTGTCCTTTGGGGACCATGCAAATATATCCCGATTCTACGGAGGAAGTCGACGAGCGTGCTTTCCTATTTACTGTCGAGGCTGGTTCCGACCAGGACAAACTTGTCCGACTCAGCCTCGTTAAGCAAGATATTCTTGGTGCCCTTAGCCAGCTTGAACTGCATCTCCTCGGCTGGCTTGGGACCACCAGCTGACATGTCGGCTTGTGCTAGCACCATGTTCTGCATAATGATGCGTTTTTCTTCCGCGATGACCATGGCCTTGGCCAGCTTGGAGCCGACGGAAGCGCACTCTATAGACCGCTTAGAGCAGCCGTTGACAATGATCATTGTCTTGGGGCCAGGAAGCTTCATCTTGAGGTATGCATAGTGTGGTACTGCCATGAATTTGGTCAATGCGGGATGCCCGAGGAGAGCATGGTAAGAGGCTAGTGAGGTTGACCACCTCGAACCAGATAGCCTCGCGACAGAAATTATCCTCCGCGCCGAAGATGACATTCATTCGGATTTTGCCGATTGGCGAATGCGAAGTGCCTGGGATGATGTCATGGAAGGTGGTGCTGGAAGGTTGAAGTTGAGACTCGTTGATGCCGAGCCAGTCTAGTGAGATACGGTAGAGGAGGTTGATGTTATTGCCACCGTCGATGAGGACGCGCGAGAATCTGCAGGACTGCTTCTAAGAGATGATGATGGGGTCTATAGGACCATCGCATAACTGCCTAGTTGGGGTAGCACAACCGGTTGGTCTCTCCTGCTCTAGGTGATCTCTTTTGCCGATCAATTCAAGTACTACGGGACGGGAGGGACGATGGCGTTCACTTTCGCCTCGTGGCGTCTCTTGCTATTCTTGGTTTCTGACTCGGTGGTGGAAGATGTGGTAGTTGCCCACCTGGCAAGGGTAATCGTCATCATCCTACTCTTGGCGGTGGTGGCGATCCAGGTTAACCGGTGGGCCACCAGCTGAGGACGCGGTGGTGGCGGTGGGAGTCCACCGGCTTCAGACATTTTCCGGGTCCAGCTACATTGGCGGGTCGTGTGCATAGCTGGCTTGTTGCCGCCGCTGTGGTACTTGCATGGCTCGTCAAGCATTGACTCGAAAGTGTACCTGGGTCTGGGTGGCCGGTCATCCGATTTCTACCTTCGACTGCTTCCGGCAGTCGGATCTTCCCGAACTGCCGCCACTTGCTTGGAGCCATACCGGTTATTCGTCTGGTCATCTTTCCTTTCACCTTGGCGATTTTCGTGGTCGTGCCACCTGGAGTTATGGTGGTGCTCACCCAACTGGCGCTTGTCAGCCGGGTTATCAGCAACGATTTTCCCTTGGTCATCCACCACTATGGCTTTCTTCATTGTCGAGTCGGCGGTGGCGTACTTATCTGCGATGGCCATGGTCTGGGACTCTGCCCGGTTGAGCTTATGCTCGAGCATGGTGTCGTCTTGACATCAGTTAGTGAAGAAGTCAATCGCATGGTGCTCACACACCCCTTCATAGGAGTTATGCATGCTTGTCCACCGAGTAAGGTATGAGCGATTCGACTCGTCCTTGCCCTGGACGCAAAGGGCGAGCTCACGAGGCCTGCCCGACTGCTTATAGGTGCCGGTGAAGTTGCGAACAAATGCCTCCTCGAAGTCCAACCAGGCGTTGATGCTGTTGTTAGGGAGGCTGTTCAGCCATGTTCTGACCAAATCAAGGAGTATGAGAGGGACGTAGCACCCGTCTGTTGCCGTTTGTAATGCCCACTGCGGTGGTGTAGTCCACCAACCAATCTTCCGGCTTGGTCGTGCCGTTGTATTTTCGTGTGTCTCTGGGGAGCGAAAATCCCTTAGTAAATAGCTCATTTCGGATGCGCGGACCGAAACATTTCGGACCGGTTAGACTTTTTTTTCCATGATGCGTGACTGGATCAACAGGTCGATGCTTGAACCACTTGCGTGTGTCGTCAAATTGATCTCCTAAAGAGGTATGATAAATCTAGGTTGCATTGCACCTAGTAGTTTGCCTAATTTCAGATCTCTATGGTAGTTTTTTTTTTAAAATTCTATAGTTTTTTTTCCGCTAATAACCTTGTGCACACTAGAGAGAGACACAAGTTTAGCAAAAGTAGATACTCGGAAAATATGTTCTTCTTTGCATAATAAATTTTAGTAGAAGGATAACAAGACTAGCCTTTTCAAAAACTTGAGTGAAACATAAAAAATTTCAAAAGAGAATGTACAATACATAATGAAACACTGAAAGGAGCATAGGTTAACTTTCCAAATGTGGGACAAATACAAAAGGGATACGGCGAAAGGTTTTGCGGGAGGGTATAAATATCCGAAAGCCCTCCTCGTCTCTATCCCTGCGCCGTTTCCCCCCTCCCCTCCCCACCGCGACGGCTGAACCCCAGACACACACACACACATACACACGCCCTCGCGCGCAGGGGCCGGAGCCGGACGAATCGCGGCGAGGGGGCGGGGCAGCGGAGGAGGAGGATTAGGCGGCCGAGGAGATTCGGTGAAGATGAAGTACGTGCTGGTGACCGGCGGCGTGGTGAGCGGCCTCGGGAAGGGGGTGACGGCCAGCAGCATCGGCGTCGTGCTCAAGGCGTGCGGCCTCCGCATTACCTCCATCAAGATCGGTACGTGGCCCGTTCCCCCTAGCCCCCATCACGGCCGCGAGAGAGATTGGATAATGGCGGCGGCGGCGGCGGCGGCTCGATACGTTCTTAGATTTCTTTCCCCCTTTTCTTGATTCATAGAAGAGTCGTCTTGTGCGCCCGTGATAGATGAAAATACTCCGATCTTCGATGAGATTTCGTCGTTTACCAGCAGTAATTTCAGGCAGCGGGCGCCTATTTTACTTTTCGTTTAGGAGCTCTGCATTGGGTGCTGCTTGCGCGGCCTCAAGATTTTGAAAGTACGAGGCATGAACAGTAGCGGTTTCACCTAACAATGGGTCTTGGCGCCCCTGGAACTTTTATCCCGCGCCTTTGTGATTTGTCAATGGATCAAAAGCTGATATGGACCAGGTCGAGAGGAAAGAATCAATGATTGTGAAGAAGTTTGTCACGCTCCTTATCTATGTCAGGCTAAATGTTTTTGTCTTCCATGCTGTTCAAGCTCAGGGGGACAGATGGCCAGGATAAGTCTAAAGAACTACCACTAGGTTATCCCTCCCTTTCTTGTTTCTGTATCAGAGGTCTCGTATGTTTGGAGGGATTATCGATGTCGCAGCGCCACGTATGCCTGGTTTAGATTATCTATCATTCCATCCAACCATTGGTGATACACGTAGGGTACACGTTGGATACACTTGGAGCAGCTTTTATCCACTAATAGTAATCATTTTCTAGTTAGCTACACCCTTCTTTGTCTTGGCTTATTGTGAATATTTTATTCGTATTATTGTTTTGAATGCTCTTTTCGTCTTGTTGAGTAGTTTTTGTGCCGTACAATGCTAGCTATTGTTGTTGTCCTTGCAAGGTTGGCACGTTCTGATCGTATCACTCAAATGTGCAGATCCT
Source organism: Avena eriantha (assembly GCA_910589775.1). Lineage (NCBI taxonomy): Eukaryota > Viridiplantae > Streptophyta > Magnoliopsida > Poales > Poaceae > Avena > Avena eriantha. The sequence continues at coordinate 403,641,481 of OU342746.1, read as the reverse complement.
TACCTTAACACTGATGCTGGAACTATGTCTCCTTTTGAACATGGTGAAGTGTTTGTGCTAGATGATGGTGGCGAGGTATAGAATGCGACCAGGTCATCAAATGTCTGCGTAGTAGCACATATCTGTTCATCTGATGTTATATCATCTTCTTTGTTGCAGGTGGACCTGGATCTTGGGAACTATGAGAGATTTCTTGACATTAAACTGACTCGCGATAATAACATCACTACTGGAAAGATCTACCAGGTGTGCAAATTACCATCTCCTTGTTGAGGGCTATGGTGAATTCTAGCAGGCTTAGATAATGTACGGCTGACACGCTGCCTCTCCTTGTTGAGGGCTATGTTGAATTCTAGCAGGCTTGGATATTGTACGGCTGACACGCTGCCTGTACTTTAGCATCACTTCAATTTATTAATGTTTATAGTATGACTCGGTCATACAAGGCTTTGTTAGCTTCTTATCCACTTTCATGTTACATAACCATCAAACATAATTTAATGCTTCGTACATTTTGATGTTGATGTCTTGTAACACCTTAGAATTAAAAAAAACATGTCTTGTTTTCTCATCCATAGGTATGCCAAATTCACAACTAACTTATACCTAAGCACATGGGTATGTGGAAAACTGAATAATGGCACATCATGTTCCTCTGCAAATATATTTTTAATAGTTGCAAAATAATCTGTTTTCCCTATTTGCTTAACTTATTGTGGTTTGATGGTTGATCAGTCTGTTCTTGAGAAGGAGAGAAAGGGAGAATACCTGGGAAAGACTGTGCAGGTACAAGCCACTTACTCCAGACTCATCTTTGCCTCTTACTTGAAATTGGTAACTTTAGCTACACATATCCCGCATTCTAATGTATTCAATCAATTGTAAGGTTGTCCCACACATTACAAATGCCATACAAGATTGGATTGAGCGTGTTGCTGTGGTTCCTGTTGATGGCAAGGAGGGACCTGCCGATGTCTGTGTGATAGAACTGGGTGGCACTATAGGTGGTTAAGAAATAACTGTTGAACATTTTGTTCATTTTGGAAGCCTTGTTCTTTGCATCCAGTTAATTTCGAAGTTCTAATCTTCTTGTAACCTAATGATATGCTGCAGGGGATATTGAATCCATGCCTTTTATCGAAGCTCTAGGTCAATTCTCCTATCGTGTTGGTAAGAACTTGCATGCCTACATCATAATTTTATAATTTCATCTCCATGGTGGTACCAGTAACAATATTTCCTTTGCTGTTCGTTCATCAGGTGCTGGTAATTTCTGTTTGGTACATGTCAGCCTTGTTCCAGTATTGAATGTTGTCGGTGAGCAGGTAATTAAACTTCTCAGTCAATTCATAAAGCCAGTCTTCATTCTGCTATTTTATAGTCTGTTGTAATAACTAAGTGTAACTGTTCATCATATTTAATATATTTTGTTACTGTTTCATGATTTTTGTAGAAAACTAAGCCAACTCAACACAGTGTTCGTGGTTTGAGAGGACTTGGTCTCACACCAAATATGTTAGCTTGTCGCAGTACGAAGGTTAACCAGTGAACCCATCTAACTTTACCATGTGTTCTAAACCTCTTTTGATTTATTAACTTCTTTCCATGCTTATTTGTGACAGGAGCTTGAGGAAAACGTGAAAGAGAAACTCTCTCAGTTTTGTCATGTGCCGGTACTGAAATTGTCCTTTTCTGCAACAGATAATGTGCATCCACAGCTACTCTTGTTAATATTGAATTCTTTTGGTTGCAGGCCACTAATATTTTCACTCTATATGATGTTTCAAACATTTGGCATATTCCTTTGCTGTTACGGGTAATAGCACATCTCACTATATAATAGTATGCACCAGTATACCTTTTTCCCCGTGCACTATATGATATATTCATCTCCTCTTCAGGACCAAAAAGCACACGATGCTATTCTTAAAGTTCTTAATCTTGAAAGGTTTGTCTTTGTGTACCTTATCGAAAATTTCTTCCAAAGATGCCATGCTGGTACATGGTATTCTAAATACTTGTTTCTAATGTTTGCAGCGTTGCTCGGGAGCCGAAGTTAGATGAATGGGTGGCAAGAGCTACTTTATATGACACTCTACAGGATAAAGTTGGTTCTATTTCACCTTCACAATTGTTTTATCTGTCTGGAACCTTTACATATGCCCAGTTGTATACTGTCATTTCAGGTTAGGATCGCTATGGTTGGAAAGTACACCGGTCTGTCTGATTCGTACCTTTCTGTGTTAAAGGTGAGATGATCATTGTGGTCATTGTTTTTAGTCTTGTTAAATCTCTCTCCACACTGTGCAACATCTTTTATTTTTACATTTTTTGTAGGCTCTTCTGCATGCTTCTGTCGCTTGCCGCAAAAAACTTGTTGTAGATTGGGTTGCTTCCACTGATCTTGAGGATTCAACTGCCAAGGAGGTTTGAGCAGCTCCTAGTATGTAGTATCTTTAGTCCTTAATCTGTACTGTATCTCCTTACCTGTCTCTGGTTAAATTTATAGGCACCTGATGCTTACAACACAGCATGGAGTTTATTGAAGGTCAGGAGTTTATGCCCTGAAATATTGCCAAATTTTCAATTTTGTACTTGTCTGAAGATTTTTTTCGTTTTGCAGGGTGCAGATGGTGTTTTAGTGCCTGGTGGCTTTGGAGACAGAGGTGTTAAAGGGAAAATGATGGCTGCTAAGTATGCCCGTGAAAACAATATCCCCTATCTTGGCATATGCCTTGGCATGCAGCTTGCTGTTGTAGACTTTGCGCGTCATGTTATGAACTTCCCTGATGCGGACAGCGCAGAATTTAATCCCAATACGAAGACCCCATGTGTTATTTTTATGCCAGAGGTAATCTTCAAGCTCAATACAGACGAGCAAACTCACACACATGTGACACACACCTCCATTCATTACCAGCACCAACTTACATAGACAGTTATTTGTCTGTGGACATGCTGCTTCTTTTCTCTATCAAGCATATTGTATTTAGTTTTATTAGAAACTAGAACCTTCTTTTAGCTCACATATGGTTTCCTACAATCTGATGTTATTTCTTTTAGGGTTCCACAACACATATGGGTGGGACCATGCGCCTTGGATCAAGGAGAACATTTTTCGAAGTTACTGACTGCACATCTGCCAAGCTGTGAGTGTACCACATTTTCTTGGCACACATCTACATGTTGTCTGTTACAGTTATCTGTGTTGGCACTACTGCTTGCGTACTCATGAGTTTTGTTTCGGCCACTTAGCTATGGTGATGTCAAGTTTGTAGATGAGAGGCACCGGCACAGATATGAGGTCTGTAATAATCTCTGCTCAGCCATTCCGATGCATATATATTTTGGATTTGTTAACACTCTCTTTGATCCCTTTCTTTGCTTTAAAAATCATGTCCACAGGTGAATCCTGATATGGTGCCAGCATTTGAAAATGCTGGACTTCAGTTTGTTGGGAAAGATGAGACTGGAAAGAGAATGGAGGTACAGTACAGAACCAAGAATCTTTACCTTACCTGTGCTTCACCATTGCTGGTTGATTGACCACTATAGTGGAAATTTTCTCTAGATCATTGAAATACCTGAGCACCGATTCTTTGTTGGCGTCCAATTCCATCCGGAGTTCAAGTCAACACCCTCGAAACCTTCACCTCTATTTGTTGGTAAGCTATCTGATACTTATTGGAGCCTAATTTGCTCTGCTGGGAAGCCCACTGACTGTCTGCTCAACCGTTGTACACTGCCTGCAGGACTGATCGCCGCGGCGTGCGGGCAACTGGACCAGGTGCTGCGAGACGGCTGCGATGAGTGGACTGTCGTAGGTAAACAGATGCTCGGCAACGGTTCCTCGACAACCCTGGTACACGAGAATGGGCACGTGAAGAAGCAAGCCAATGGTAGCACAGCAAATGGAACCTACCATGCCAACGGCAAGCATTGCTGACGCATGGTCGGCCTTGCCAAGGGTCCCCCACTGATTACTGCATCGGTTGAGCCGATATGATACGGACCATCTGTTCCAAGGGGATGGTTCAGTTGTTGACTAACAGCTGGCTCAGCAAGAGTTGTTTTTGTTAACTGAAGAAAGGGACCGAGGTTGGTATAACTGAGAAAGGCAGGATAGCGGCTCTCCGAGTTCCTCAATTTCCTATGGGTGATATGATAGGATTTTTAGAAAGAAAAGGGTGAAAAAGAAGGATTTTGTCTGATGTACGACAGTCAAACGGATCAAATGTTTCTGATCCCTGTTTGTTACTTTCAAAGTATTTCTGGGTCTAAGTTTCAGCTGACCTCTTTTAAGTTTTTGAGAGTTCATCGTTGTTAGTTCAGTCTGTATCTGGATACACTAGACAACTTAATTAGTCTCTTGGATATCATCCTGCAGCTCGAAATAAAATAAAACCGTTTGGGTATTTATGCATATATATATTGTGAGCTGTTAGAGGTTGGTCAAATTGTGGCATTTGCCCGCTTTGCAAGAGAAGCATGGAATCGGTTGATCATCTTCTTGTGCATTGGCATTTCACTAAAAGGCTTTGGGGACTTCTCAAGGATTGGCTTGGGCTCTTCACCATCGACACCCAACGCTTCCGTAACTTGGGAGGTTTGGAATGAATGATTTGCGAGGGTTTTCCACAGCAAGCAAGCACCTCGCCACCTCATGGTGGTGTTCGAGAAGATCCAAAAGGAATACAACTTTGGGTACTGTGGGTGCTAAATGTTTGGGTGAATTAATACCAGGAATAATCTGGTTGTAATAAACCTTTTACTTTTCTTGTAAAACTTCTTATTTAATTGAATCAGGCAATATCTCTGTTTAAAAAAATATATATATTGTTGGCTTAGCGCTGGTAAATGTGGCAGCCCCAGTAGCTGGATACGGAATTGCAGAGCATCCCCTCCTTAAAACTGGACCGAAGAAGTAAAAAAGAATTTTTGTAGCAAAGAGTGTAGCTGCGAAAAGGAGTGTTAAGTATCAGAATTTATAGTGGCAAAGCAGGCAAAAAAGATTGTTAAGTATCAGTATTTACCTGTCAGACAACCAGTGGGCCACCCTGGTAAGCCCAAAGGCAGACCAGGAACGATCATCTACAGCCGCAGACCATACACACAGGTGTGATCTGAGCCGTTAATCACGCTCTGGCCCACTGGTCAGACTTCATCAACCAGGCTTAAGTGCTTGCCTCCTTATTAGTAAAGGATGCAGCGGTACGATCCTATAGAACAGATCCTGTTCAAGTAAGGTCGTGCTAGGGTGCTGAGCGTTCCGCTATTTAAGCTGGTGTCTCTGTCCCTAAACTTCCGAGGTGGTACTATCTTTCGCTAGCTGCTGCCGTCCCTCCACTGGCCTTGCGTTGCGTCAGCTGGAATAGAATGATCTAGGCTGGATAGAAGCCCAGGCTTCGGTGCATTAGCTGCACTCCGTATTGGGCTGGCCCCTTTGTGCTGAACAGAAAGCCCAAGCCTTATCTTTTGAAATCACTGTCACCTTCCGAAGGGCAAAAACTACTTCTACCGCACGCAAAAGAACACATCTTATATATAAAGCACGCAAAAGAACACATCTTATATATAAAAAAAGTCAATATGTGTTCAAACATTTCGATATTTGTTTGTGGGTGTTTTGTGCTGTTGCATCGGGACTGTTGTCGTCTTTCGCGCTTGCCTTTGAGCTGCAGAATGAAATACTCCCTAAAATAGCTAACTTGAGTTTGTCTAGATTCGAATGCATCTACACAAAAATGCTTCGAATTTAGACAAACCTAAATCAGTTATTTCTGAACGGAGAAAGTATACTATTTTCGTAGCAAAACGAAAAACTTCAACAGTTTACCATATCTCGTTAGGACAGGGAAGTCTAGCGATAATAAAATATTTTACATGTTTTAACAGTTTTCCAGTTTAGATACCAATAAACCTCTACCGCAAAATATTTTTGCTACATCGGACCCACCTATCAGCGGGACACCTTCCCCCCCCCCATTTTGGCCCTTTCTTTTTCATTTTGGTTCGACAATGGTTGGAACTAGCTCGGCAGCCCTGTCGCAGACATACCCTCGCCACCGAGGTGCCTGTCTTTCGCAAGAGTTCCCACATCATCAACCTACCTGACCCGTGCCATCGGTTTGCGTAGCCCTAGCTCTCCCCCATCCCTGGCGCTCGCGCCTAGCCGAGGTCGCCACATGGGCTCCTCCACGGGTGTAGCATCCCATTTGTCTAACATATGTAATACTTGGTCTAGTAATATAATGACTACTTTCTACATATATTTGTTGCATCATAATTATATCATGCTCATGTCATCATGCCACCTTGCATTTGAGCATCATATAAAACCCTTTCCTTTTGGTTCTTCTCTCATATGCATTAGCAAATGTATTTGGCTTTTGATACATTGTATTTGGTTCTTGATAAATGCTTGATGCCCAAGTTGAGTTGGGGGCATATCTTTTATTCAACTCCATCACCTTTCTTTGTCACCACCGCATAATTCCACCAACCTTCTTTTGGTTCCATCCATCAACTCCACCATCTTAGTTATATATGAGCCCATGTTCTTCTTTTGGTATTTATATCTAGCTCATAAATAATTGAGGATGGTTCCCTCTACTCTCTACATGCTCCCATACAATGGCTATACTTGTTTTCACAATATTGTGTATCATAGCATGCTTGCCACCTTTATATACCATATGTGTTGGGAGGCTTCCATAACCAAATTTGGAGGATTAATCCAAACTTGAATTCTTATTAAAACTAGTTGTTTACACAACTAGCAACAATGCATTTAATGCATGCATGCCCCATGCAAGGATTGCCCTCCTTTTATCCCTATCCTTTCTATTTTCTTTTAGTTGGTTTGAATGGTTTTGGATGTATCAAATTCATATAAGATCAAATGGTAATGAAAGAAAACAAATCAACACCTAGCTACACCACACCACCACCCCATCTACCCCAACTAGCTACCCATCTACTCCCTAACCTAACCCTAACCACCCTCTAACCTAACCCTAACCAAGCCCCCATGCTTTACATGCCGAGCCTCTCCCTCTCTTTCTCTCTCTCTCCCTGCCATGCTGGCCCACACCCGAGCCTCTCCTCTCTCCGGCCCACCTGCAGCCTCAACCTGCCCCTGCCCTGATCGGCCACGCCAGGCACGTGAGAAGGAGAAACAAAAGGTGGCCGAGCCACCTTTTGCTTCCGCCCCGAGCCCCACGGCACCCTCTCTCCCCGTCCCTATCTACTCCCTCTCCCTCGTCTAGTAGCAGCCCCAGATCCCCAGGGCCTCGCCCTTCTCCTCCCCACCACCTGCCCCTACCCCTCTCACCTCCGCCGCCGCACCGTCGGCCTCCACCTCCACCTGCTCGATCTAGCCGCCGGCGTGGCGTTGTGGTTGTCGAGGAAGCCGAGGAGGTTCCCCTGCATCGTCTAGTACACGCCAGCGGGGAGGAGACGCCCTGCAGCCACCAGAAACACCGCCGCTCGGCCGCAAACCCTAGCTCCGGGTACGCCTGCAACGTCGTCGCTCTGCTGCGCCCCTTCCCGATCCGGCCACTCCGTCGACCCCGTGGTGAGCCCCGCTTCCTCCCTGACACCTCCTTCCTCGCCGTTGCGTCCTGTTCTCGCCAGATCGCCCGTCGAGCGCCCTCTGTGTGGCGCGTACGAGTGTCCCTGCTCTCTATGCCCCGCAACCAAATTACTCCTAGCCGCGTTCCCCGTACCCAGCAGCAACCCCAAGCCAGCGCAGCGGTAGCCGCCGCCGCGCGCGCACGAGGACACGGGATCGAACCCCCGCGCCGCACGCCGTTTCTCTGTCGCGATCCGTCCGTGAGAGAAAACCTAGAAGAAAAACAGTACCGCACCCCTTTTGCAAATACCCCCCCCCCACACACACAACCTTTTGCCGTAACCCGCGGTCCATGCCAGGCCTACATGTCTGTGCCTATGGACATTTTACAAAAGAGACCCTGGTTTTCGTAAGCCTCAACCCGCGCTCCAACCCGTACCCACCTGTCAGCCCCCGTGGGCTCAGCCTCTGTCGCGTGGGCTCGTGGAACAGCGTGCCCCACCGACAGTGACTTGGGCTAGTTCTGTCTGGGTGTAAAAAGTCCTGACGTTTTTCTGTTTAAATAAAATGATTTCAGTAAATGTTTTAATATGAATTCAAATCTGTTTTAATAACTTTTAAATTATAATTCTAAATAATACAAATGATATATGTTTTTGAATCAGAAAAATGTGAGGAATTCAAATATGCTATTCAAAATAATGTTTGACCACTTTAAATTTTCAAGATGATTAAAATTACAATAAAATGCCCTTTTCTTAATAAATTAATAACTTTAATTCTATAACTCCAAATTCAAAAAATAATATGTCTAAATCGATCAGCGCGACGAGCTCGTTCTATCTATGCATTCCTTGTTCTGAATTGAAGCATGCATCATGTCATTATTAAAAATCAGAACTGTTTATGGCAATAAAACTTGACCAAATAAAGAATAAAATGCATTATTCTTGTACCCACACCTCACCCTTGCCATGCTACTTTAATGCCATGTCAATCGTGCATCATTCATCATGGCATGCTTGTTTGCTTGTCGCATTTTAATTCATATGCTTGTGCACTTTATTTATGTTGGCCCTTATTTGTTTGGTTCTTCTTCGAATAGACGCCCAACAGGAGAATTATCAGGAATCGCAGGAGTTCTACCCAGATCCATCTCTCGCTTCAACTGAGCTGCCAGACAAGCACTACCACATGCTTGCATACATATAGTACCTATTGCCTCTATCTTGTTCTTGCATCATTGTGTCGCGATTGCATTAAATTGAATCCCAAGTACTGCATAGCCTTTACTTTTAAACCCCACCGAAGCTTGTTCCTCCATCCCATGAGCCATTACTACAGGAGTTGTTTGAGCCATGCGAGTCGTAGAAAAGCATGTGTAGGGTATGTGAGTGTCTGATGGATAATGAGGTACCTAAACAACTTAACCTGAGTAGTAATGGGATAACTAATGAAAGAGGCACCAGTGGCGATATCTGCTATTTGGGTTTTCATGCTCACTTGTGTCCCGTAGGTCCCCGAGTACTTGATTCATGTTCCTTGATTATTCACACTATCCACATCCGGGAGGCCTTATGGACCCCCCTGAGCCAGAGCTTGATTCATTCTTATTTCTTGGGGCCACAATTAGTTTGGGGCTTTATTACTATCCTGTACTTATGTCATGATTACTGCTTTATTTAAGATTGTGCGTGGAGCACCTGTACTGTTTTAGATCGCACCACGTTTTCGCGGTATCGACAAGCCCAGTCACACTTTCGGGTTCCCAGTCGTTTACAGCCGTCGTCGCAAACCCTAGGTCCGTCTCGGAGCCGGCCAACTTCGTTGCGGGTAGCTTATTGGGGTGGCCCCCTGAAATATTTCTGAATCCTATGATCGCTTTGTCGTGAATGCCTCGTTGGGTTTTGAGTTGGTTTTTCCGAGGTTGATCGAGTGTGTGTTGCTATTTGTGCACCCCTGCAGGGTAAATCTTTCTGAAAGCCGTGTCCGCGGTTATGGACGACTTGGAGCACAGTTTCTCGATCATAGACAAGTCTAACTAAAGTACCGCTTTTAAATTGACTAAATACCTGACTAGTAAATAGTGCAATACTCATGGAATGGTTAATAAAACTGCCAACGGATGGGGGTTGTTCGTCCGCTTCCTCGTTGCTAAGCGAGGAGGAGGATGGATCTGTTAATTATACTGTTATAACTGTTGTTCTTATTTCACGGACATCCGTCTATCATTGGTTAGGCGGATGGTTAGCGAGTATCTATAGACTTGTTAGTTATTATCTTTTGCTGCAATTGCGTCACCCCAGGTTGAGTCCCCTTTAAAGGCATAAAGACTTGCTGAGTACCCCTAGGGTCTCACACGATAAATTGTTTGATTCAGATGAACATGTGTACTCGCAAGATGGATACTGGGTGGAGGAGACGGATGATGTTGGCAACGATCACTCGGTGTAGAGATTCCAGGAACGGGGATCCGTGAGATCTGTGGGCGGGATGTGTTTGTTTATGTGGCATCTTATGCCGATTTGCTTCTTATCCGTACTCGGATCTTGTTTTTCGCTTCCGCCTGATACTCTGATGTTTGATGTACGAGGAGCTATCCGAAACTATTATGTCAATCTAGGATATTTGGATCTTGCCGTATGGCGTTGTAATATTTCTATTTCTTTTAGATGGAATGGCTCTGAGGACTGTTGTATGTGGCTTGCATACAGTCACTTGTGTATGTAGTTGATCCCTTCGCCTGCCGATTACGCCGCTCGTTCTTGTCCCGATGTTCTGAAAGTGGTTAGGACGGCCGAAAAGTCTACCGTGAGTGGCCCCGGGCGCCACCGTACTATTTTAACCACTTTCGCTCGTCCAGGCATGTAACTAAGAGCGTAATTCACCGAGGTAGTTACAACGGGCCTCCTACGTTGTTGTGCCACAGCTCCACCCAGTGGCGTAAGCAGGGGATGGGTAGGGTGGGCCATGGCCCATCCTGAATTTGAGAAATTTCTCTTATTACCCCTAATCTTATATTTAGTATTTTGTTTAGTTGGTTTTTTTCTACGTGAGTCCACCCTTTATTTTTCTGCTGCGTCTGTCACTGGCTCCACCACCAGCGGCCCAGGTCTGGCTACTCCTGGACATCAGCAATTGTGTGGGCTAGTGTAGACAATCTCGTCGTGACAAAGATTAGATCTAAAAGTGGTATAGAAAATTGTCAAGTCTAGTCTGTTCGTCGGAAATTACCTAGAGTTTGATAGGATTTTGTGGCCATTCAGTGATATTTTGCCGGCTTCTCTTTGAGTTGGTGGCAGTAGGCCGAGGTGGGAGCTAAAACTTCCATCCCGCCAGCCAGTGGCGGATCTAGGATTTTATCAATGGGTATGCCACACCAAAATTTTGATGACCATCTAGATAAAATCTATTTGACGGTTGTATACAAAATTGTAAATTTGTATCGTAATACGATATATAAGAAATAAGCAATATGTAATTGAGGATTAAAGATGGAAAATGCATAAGTAACCATACTGATAGTCTAATCACCAATCTAAAATATTAATAAAAAACTTATAATACTACTTGTTTGACTTGTGTGGCCTACGCCTCCTTAGTGACATGAATGTCTCGACTATATCGTCTTCATCCACTTCAGAAAAAATATCTCACTCAATATATGTGACTAGAGAATCATCCAAGAGACTATCACCCATCTTATTTCTTAATTTCGTTTTCACTAAAGTCATTGCAGAAAACACTCTTTCAACACTTGCCGTTGCAACTGGTAGGACCAATGCCAATTTAAGAAGTAAACCATATCATACACTTTATGCCTCTTTGTTTCAACAAGCTTAATTGAGAGGTCAACAAGATTATCTAGGCCTTGAAAGTTCTCGTCTCGTGTCATCAATGCAATTATCAAGTTGCAATTCAAGCTTGAGCAAATAATTGCCTAGGATATCATTTGGGTAAAACTCAGCTAGTTTGCGTATCTTCTATGCATCAAAAGAAGCAAATGAGTTTGAAGGATTGAAGGCTGACATACAAGACAATGACTCCATATTAACCTCATCAAACCGATTATCAAGCTCTTGACTAATTTGATCGATGACACCAATATATACTTCTCTTCTGAAGTGGTCATCATTTGTTTGGTTTCGAGCACGAGCATACCTTGATGATTTTCCGTAAGGCACATAATTACCATCCACAGAAGGAACTTCAACACCATGTTTCTCACAAAACAAAGTGACATTCTCAAGAAATTGAACCCAACCATTAGACCTCAATTTTTGCATTCTGTTCTTTGCCCCATTAACAAGTCTGATGGCATTAAGAATATCTTGCTCCCTTCTTTGCAAACACTCAGACAATTCATTTGTATATCCAATAATTAGAACCATTAAGTGCGCAAAGAAAACAAACTCAAAGGTCTCAAATGCTCCAAGAACATAATATATTCTTGTCCAATCATCCTTATATGAAATATCATCCCCAAGATCGGTGAGTACATCATGAATTGTGGAAAACATAACAACGATGTTGTATACAGTTTTGAAATGAGAGCCCCACCGAGTGTCACCAGGCCTAGGCAAACCCATCTCTTGATTTAATCCACTACCGGTTTCAAGTTCACCACAATCAAGCGCTTTCTTGATACTCTCAAGCCTAGCATTTCGAAGCATGCCATGACGCTTACACGAAATTCCAACAATATTAAACAAGAGAGATACTTGATCAAAAAAGCTTACACATATCTGTATTGCCCTTAGCGTCAGCAATGAGAAATAGTTGGAGTTGATGTGCAAAACAATGAATATAATACACAGAAGATGACTCTTGCATGATCAGTGTTTTTAGTCCTTTAATATCCCCTTTCATGTTGCTAGCCCCATCATAACCTTGACCACGGATTTGAGTCATAATCAAGCCCTGACTAGCAAGTAAAGCTTCAATTGCACCCTTAAGTGATAAAGAGGTAGTATCATCCACATGAACAACCCCAATAAAGTGTTCACATGGCCGTCCAGATTGATCAACATAACGCAAGCATAGAGCTAGTTGTTCTTTATGTGATATATCACTAGACTCATCAGCTAAAATTGCATAAGGCTCATCACCAAGTTCTTCAATCATTTTCTTTCTAGTTTCTATGGCACAACATTCAATAATATGCTTTTGTATCTCTAGGCTAGTTAAGATGCAATTACCTGGAGCATTATTCAAAACATACTTGTGCACCTCTTCACTATTTCCAGCAAGAAATTCCAAAAGTTCTAGAAAGTTCCCTCTGTTGCTAGAATCTTCACTTTCATCATGCCCACGGAATGCCAATCCTTGATGCAAAAGAAACTTGATACATCTAAGTGAATATGTCAACCTTATCTTGTAAAGACGAAGATCCTCATCAGTCCACTTGTCAATGTGATAATCAATTGCTACCTTTGGATTCCTGAAGCAAATGTATCTCTCTTGAGCTGCATTATGTGCCTTTGAACCCATATGTTTCAGAAGTGCTTTCTCTCCTATATTCCAATTTCTCTAGCCATCAATAATAAATGTATCTGATCCAGTACCTTTCTTGAACAAGTAACATACAAAGCAAAACACAGAATCCTTTTTGATACTATATTCAAGCCACTCATGATTATAAAGCCATACCAAATTGAATTGACGATCTCTTTTTCCAATCTTTCTTTTTGGAAAAACATGTGTATAAGGTTTGAATGGACCTTTAAGAATATATGCTCTTCTAGTTGCATCTTGATCATTAATAGGATAACTTTGAATGTGTTGCCTTTCACCTAGATCATATAGAAGGTTGTTCATGTCATAAACCGGCGGTGGCGGTGGTGACGGGGGTGGTGGTGGCGGCGGCGGTGATGGTGGCATATGATTCATAACTTCTTGACTTATGGTATCTTGCTCTTGAGGGTGCTCTTCCACCGTAGTTTCAGCCGACGAAGGATTTGAAGCAGCGGCAGCCTTCTTTGCTGCACGTTTGAAACATGATACAATGTCTCCTTCTCTCTTCTTCATACCTGAATAATTAAAAAACAACAATATAAGTACCATAAATCGCCAATATATAACATGTGTAAGAAAATACATATGCAGCGCTAGTCTCTTTGCACAAAGAACATGAACAATCATAAAATAGATATTCACCAGGTATTTGTACTGAACTATTTAATCACAAAATGCTACATACATAGGGATGTTGATCCTTTAGAGAATCAGCTACTCCTCCGATCCAAATTACTAGACTTGATTTTGTCTAGATTCGGATGTATCTAGCACTAACAAAGCTAGATATATTTAAATCTACAAATCTGAGTCAACTAATTTAGATCGGAGCGAGTACTTAGATCATTACCGATGCACGTATGCAGCTTGCCGGAACCTGACTCCAGGAAATCTCGAAACGCGTTGGGGGCGACGGTACTGTGGAGCGAGGCAGAGACCGGAGAGTAGACGTGCCGGTGACCAAAACCAGAAATAATCGCCGGTACTGGTTGCAACTTGAGAATTGCCGCAGCCCGCCGCCGCAGATCGATCACTGATCAGATACTCCGGCCTGGCGGGGATAGGCGTACGTGTTTTTGGTCGTCGCTTCGGTGGTACTGGTCGCGGGACGGGTAGCTCTTAGGTGGTAGGTGCTGGTCGTGGGGGAAAGCCCAGTCACGTGGTACTCCGACTGAAAAGAGGGGAGGAATAGTCTAAGGGGCTAGGTTTGAATCGTTAGTACTAGTAGGAATCGCTTCTTTTACCCTTCTCGTCGTGGCTGCGTATTCGAGGCCTCGATCAATCAGCCCGTGCAGTTGTTGCTAATAATCGCCGTGGTCTGTCTTTGTTTTTTTCCTAGGTAAAGAGTGCGTATGGGACTCAACTGGCTTGTTTTGCACACATCGGTAATTCTTTTGTACCGGTACTACTATAGGCACGGCTTGCTCCAGAGTATGCCAAGGCCCACCCGACATACCTGGTAGTTCCGCCACTGCCGCCAGCTCAGTCAAATACAGTAAAAATGCACCCAGTACTACCAATATGCAGTACGCGAACCAACTTTTTTATGTTTACCATAAAAGGGTTTTACCCCTAAACCGTGAAACAATCGTTCTTTGCACAGGGAAAGAACGGTTAATAATAATACGGAGTATATACGTTCACAGGGAAAAAATTTATAATGGCTAAAATTATGTACGTTCACAGGGAAAAGAATTCTCACGGCAAACACAAATACTCCGAAGTTTGAAGCTTTTTACATGCAAGAATAAATGATAGTGATAATAGCAGTGCACAACCAATCGGTACGTGCTTGTTCCTAGGAGATGAGAGGCGGCGGCGAAGAATCCCCATCTAGGGTTCCTTCCCTTCGCCGGTGACGCCATCGGTTCGCTCCGTCTCTGATGGCCTTAGGGCCTTGGAGGTGTGGCGGACCACGGTCTCTCGCCGGCGGGAGGTTTTTATTCTTAGTTTAGGCTATTTTCTCGTGTCTTTTTCGGGATGTTGAGGCGACGGCTACATCTCGAAGTCAGAATAAAATCCTCCCTGCTCTATCCTCGCTCCGGTGGTGCGTCTAGCGCTGACGGAGGGCGCGTGGAGTCGTTTTTCGTGTTAATTTCAGGTCAGTCTCTTCCAATCTATTGATGTCATCATTGACGATGGTTGCTGCTTTAGTGCGCTGGTTCTTTGGAACCTTAGCACGACGATTTCCCGTCTGTCTACTACAACAAGCTCTACTACGACAAGCTTGCCCGGCTCCGGTGATGGAGGGACGAGGACGGCGGCGCGCTTTCGGCTCGTGCTAATGTTTGTAATCTTCGCTAGGTGGTTTATCGATCTATTTGTAATTTTTATTACTTTTAGGCCTTTTGCACTATTAATGGATCTTTGAAATTTTCGCAAAAAAAAAGATAGTGATAACATCGTGCTGTTCACGTTACCCCGCAGCGAAGGCGGAAGCGGCTTGCAGTAACGGACACCCAATTTAACAGATAACATCTTCACGCACTCCCGCTGACACTCCTCCCCGCTCTTCCCATGGCGACCCCCGTCGCCCCCCCTCTGCTCATCCCCTCCCCACTTCCCCTCCCGGCCCCCACCTTCCCGCCCCGCCGCATCGCCTCCACCCACCGCCCCCTCCTCTTACGCCCTCCCCGCGCCGGCCGCCCGCGCCTCCGTGAGCCCCCGCCGCCGCCCACGCCGGTGGAGGAGGCCGCCGTGGAAGCGTACGACGCGCCTCCGCTTAGGCTCCTCGACCCGCCGCACGAGGACGAACCCTATCCCGACGACGTACGTGCCTCCTCGCTTCTCTCCCCTGACACTGTGCCGCTCGCTCTGAATTTCTCTCTCGGCCGCGTCGCTGAACGCTCACGGAAATATCGCTGCTGCTGCGCGCGCGGAATGTGTGCTGTGCAGATGGAGGCGGCAGACCCGGACTTCTACCGGATCGGGTACGCGCGGATGATGCGGGCGTACGGGATCGAGTTCCTCGAGGGGGCCGACGGGATGGGGGTCTACGCCTCCCGGGACGTCCAGCCGCTCCGAAGAGCCAGAGTGAGCTACCACCATTTCCTTCCCTTTCCTTTCCTTTCCTTCGTCGCGCCTACCTCTGATTGTTGCTCTTCGTATTTCCAATTCGTACGTTCTGCTTACATTTGGCGCAGGTGATTAGTTAGAAGTTACAAATGCTCGAAACTGTACGCAGCTGAGTATTTTGGTACCAGTACATGTTGCTCACTGGAGCATCGGATTGTTGACCTGAAGATTGATGAGTTCTGATGTATTTATCAAGTAAAGAATAAATGTACTAGTGTTTTAAAACTTTACAAATGCACCTTGATGGCTGCATCCTTCCAACTTAATGATGGCTATAAGCCTATAACTATTTGTCTCTACAATATTTGAACCATGCCACTGCACTGCTGGCGGTTCTGAAATATAATGCTCGGTCTCGGTGACATGCTGGCGGTTCTGTATTTTTATAAACGGCTAGTTCTAGTGGTGCGGTTCCAGTTTTACTATCCTAATATAAACACGCACAAGTTGGATCAGATGGAACCATAGGCATGTGTTAAGTTGGTCCTTACTATTTGCTACTACCAATTTGATCATCTATTCAATCCTGTGAGCAATGGTACAGATTTACAGTAGCAATACCTATCACTCATTAATGGTCATTATTATTTATTTTGGTACATTTGACATTGATGTTTTTAACCCAAAAAAATTTATAGTCACAGGAACGCCACACGCTGACTATCGGTAAATAATGATGTAGCTAGCCGTGCATGTTGTTGCTGTTTGAACAGTATATGTTTAATTTCATAATGATATATAATTTTATTGACAGAAATTTTGATTCCTTTTATTGCACCAGGTGATAATGGAAATTCCATTGGAGCTGATGTTGACTATAACTAAGAAACATCCTTGGATGTTTTTTCCTGACATTATCCCAATAGGACATCCTATATTTGATATCATTGAGTCAACAAATCCTGAGGTAAATGAATGAGCTGATATGCTGTGAAACGGAAATCGAACTATTGTTTTCCCCTGATTTCTTGTGTATTTGACAAGCAGCTTTGTTATACTAATATGTTTGTAAGCGCTTGTGGGGTCCTAGCATCAAATAATTTTATTAGTTTGGATATGTGGAACTCCTTGGAAAAGTTGTGGTCATGTTTGTTTACATAGTTTTTACAGCGTTTTAATTTCTACATCATTAGTGTTGAAGAGAACTGTATAATTGGGACTCCGGAGCAATTTTACTGCACAATCCATCTACATGCCTGTGAATCATCCTCGCTGTTAAAGTGGAGAAGAGACAATGAAATCATTTTCAATATTTTATGAATCCTGTTTTCTTCGTTCATTTGAGTGTTAAAGCTTCAATACTTATTTTTGTTCTCTTGCAGACAGACTGGGATCTAAGAGTAGCCTGCCTTCTTCTCCATGCATTTGACGTAGAAGGCAACTTTTGGCAGTTATATGGTGATTTTTTGCCTAGTGCTGATGAATGCACGAGCTTGCTTCTGGCACCGAAGGTATTCTCTAGCTAACTAAAACAAAACTCCCACTTTGCCTTTCTTTTAAGGTAGAGGCTTCTCATACCTGATCCTAAGTTTGTATGATTTTACCTGCCTGGCTTGCAGGAGGATCTGATGGAACTGGAAGACCAAGATCTGTCCTCAGAAATGCTAAAACAGCAGAAGCGAGCAGTTGATTTTTGGCAGAAACATTGGGTACACTTTTGTGCTATTTTATCCATTTTGCTAGCTTGGATACCTCTAACACTAGCTTGATGGGTAATTGTCCAGCACAAAGCAATCCCTCTAAAGCTAAAGCGTCTTGCACCTGACCACGAGAGATTTCTCTGGGCGTTGAGTATTGCTCAGTCTCGCTCTTTCAACCTAAAATTGAGAATGGGAGCCTTCATGCAAGATGCAAATATCCTAGCTCCTTATGCTGGTACTTGTTTTATTGTTGTTGTATTCTTTTTTACTCCTATTTACTTACTTTCAGACTAAAATCACAACTCTTTCAGTAAATACTTACTCTATACTGCTTTGTATTGTTGAATACTGTTATGATTGTTTGTTTACTGCTATATCGTTCTAGCATATGAATTGGTTTGAGCTCATGTTCACAAAAGTTGAAACTTCATCATTTTGACTTCTTGCAGTTAGCATGTTCTAGTCTTCAGATTATGAGCATCTGAGAGGCAAAGCTTCAAACATGCCTCACGATTTCTCTTTTTGCTCCAGATATGCTGAACCACTCACCTGATGCTAACTGTTTCCTGCATTGGCGTTTCAAAGATCGTATGCTTGAAGTTATGATTAAGGCTGGGCGTGCTGTAAAAAAAGGAGATGAGGTACCGTGTAAAGAGTAGGCTGTACTTAACTTCCTTGTGTGCAAAGTTATTATACAAGCTGCAGATGCACCTCGGCTGTAGACCATTTATTATTTTGCTTTCCAGAGGGGCAATCCTTAATTCCTTATGTCCTGTAGATAAGAAAAGATGAGCTATAGCACTTGGAAGGGGCAATCCTTAATTCCTTATGTCCTGTAGATAAGAAAATATGAGCTATAGCACTTGGAAGGGGCAATGCTTGTGTTTCATGGTCAATTGCTGGCAGAAGCATTTTTAGCCTCCTTTCTTGCTTTATTAATCATGTGCTAGTGCCTAGTGGAGTTGAGAACTGAGCATCACCCAGCTGGCTAGCTGCTTCTATGCTCGCAGGCCACCCAGGTTCAAGCTTCGCCTCTCTCCTCAGTCCTCACGGTGCTCGGTAGTTCTTGTAAACAAAAATGCCACATGTTCCTAGTACCTGTATGTTGAGTTTTTTTAATCATGTCTGAGCTAATTGGTATTACGTACAATATTTCGTTCACTCCTAGTTTTTTGCATGACCTTGTCCTGTCTGACTGAGCAAAAATGTGTGCTACTCCCGCTACTAATAGTTTGAAATCAATTTCCTTAATGCACTCTGTATATCTGGACCATGTACAGATGACACTCGATTATATGAGTGCGGTAAACAGCACCTTGATGCAAAGATATGGCTTCTCATCACCAACGGTAATCCATGCTTTGAGTTCAAGTTCTATTTCCTCACATGCATATTCTGTACTGAAGTTTACTTCCCCACTTGTCAAGACTAAGGAAACAACTCTAGCATTCAGACACGTTGTTTTGCCACTACCTGGAATTATTACAGTACCTCTATGGTGCATAATTTTTTGAACTTACATGGACTTTATGTACACAACAAATTCGGTAGAATCCCTGGGAGCGTATAAACTTCTCGAGCCCTGCCAAGATTCATCTGGATTCCTTCTTATCAGTCTTCAACATAGCCGGTTTGCATGATGAGCTGTACCACAATGGTAGGAAGCACAAAATGTTCTTACGGAGTCATTTTGCAAAGAAGGTGTCCTAATCCACAACATTTTGATTTACATCATCCCACTTGCAGCTGCATTGACCTCAGGAGAAAGTACCTTTGTCGATGGAGGAGTGGTGGCAGCAGCAAGAACGTTGCCCACATGGTCAGATGGTGACCTTCCTGCCATACCAAGCGTTGAAAGAAAATCCGCTCAGGCGTTGCAAGAGGAATGCCGAAAGATGTTGGAGTCTTTCTCGACCACGATCGAACAAGACGAGCAGATTTTAGGTAACATGCTTCTTGATCCCTGCTAGTTATTCAGCTTTTATTGGTGGTTGAAACTGAAAATTAGATTTTTAATGTATGTTCCAGATTCCGATGAGCCTATCACGAAAACACGCGAAATTGCAATCAAGTACGTCAACCAGCCACAGCACCATTATTTACATTGCCCCACGAAGTTCCTCTTTCTGCAGGCCTGTGTATCACCAAATTTTATCTGTTAAGCACTGTCTTGCTAACTGTACACCTTCTGCTGCTGAATACTACACAGGTACCGGCTACACCGGAAACTTCTCTTACAGAAGATCATCGACTCCCTAGATATCTACCAAGATAGGATTTTGTTCTAGCTGTATAGGAGGCTGAAGTGTACCTCTACCTAGTGGAAACCATCAGTTTTAGATTCCTAGTGCTACTAGTTTTTAGGTGTGTTTCAAGGGTTTTGAAGGGCATTGGCGCCTTGGATGATTTAGGAGGGCGTCAACAACTTAGATTTATAGGTCACTACTGGTGATAATAGAGGACCCAGATGATAGCAAATTCAGAGTTTGGAGGAGGCATGCCACAAGCGGGCCGCTGGAAAAAGAGAGAAAAGAGAAGGCCACATAGGTGGGCCCATCTTGTCAGGATGAGTTGGGTGCTAAAATGTGATTCAAATCAAATTTTCTGTTGTAGAACTACTACTATATGCATGTAAAGTGAATGAAAACACACCGAACACGTACCTGCGCTATAAACCTTTTTTTCATGAGACCAGTTAAAAACTTAAATCCATGTCAGTCCATGTCATGTCAGTATATGAGTTTTAGCTAATGATTTTGAATCCAATACTGCGCAAATTAATTGCAAGGAACCGATATTGTTTTCCAGAGGCTAAGACCCTAAGAATCATCATAACATTTGGTTTATCTGATCAATCTGTGCTAGATCCTTCTGATTTTTGTGTTGCTTTGAAAGCACTTTTCATTGTTAGACCTGAAAGGAAATGCTAGTATAATAAACTACTCACCATTCATTCACTCATGGAAAATGAACATGTCAACCTGTCAGTTCATTATTTGCCTCAGGTTTCTTTCAAACTACTCCTCCGTCCCAAAAAAAATACGACGGATGTGTCGATGTAGCTAGACACTATTTAATGTATACATACATCTAAATTTCAACAAATCCACAACATCCTTTTTAGAACGAAGGGAGTACTTCATATGTTCTCATGAATAGGGCGCGTGCATTATTCGGGACGAATCTTTGACCAAAAATTTGAGAAACGATTTATATCGAAAACTACTTTCTGATGGTATCAATTTCTACCAGCTAATCCTCGTATATACTTGGACTAAATTTTGCCAAACGTATTATTCACAGAGCCGAGAGTAGCTGATTTGTCCCCTGACATGCCGGGCCCACGTGCAATGACGAATTTACCACCCTCTTTGACCTGGATCGAGCCCATCTGGCCATCTTGTTCTGTCTACCTTTGCGTCTGTCCCGTTTTTACAGAGGAGCTCGGCGCCGACCCCGACCAGAGGAGGAGCTTGGCGGCGGCAACCTTCACGGCTGGCATCCCGCACCTCTGCTTCCAGTTCCACCGTGCCCCACGCCGCGATCTCCCGCCCGATCCGAATGGCTGGAATCAGGCTGACGCCCGAGGAGCCCGAGATGCCGCACGGTACCCCGCCTCGACCCCAGCTGCCGCTCCCCGTCGCCGGCGCCGGCGCCGGAGTCACGGCGGGCGGCGGCGGCGGCAGCGGTGGCCTGGATATGGCCTCGGACGATGAGAGGTCGGTGGCGGCAGACTCGTGGTCCGTGCGGAGCGATTACGGGAGTACGCTAGACGACGACCAGCGTTACGCCGACGCTGCCGACGTGCTAGCCGCGGCGGCTGCCGCCGCGAACTTCCCCTCCGCCGCCTCCGATTACTGGTAACATATTCCCGCTCTTCCAATTTCTACAAATTCGCTATAGCGAGTTTGGGATGCAGATCTAATCGTTTCTACAATTTAGCTGCCGCACGATAGATATGCGACACATACTTAACATTCTAAAGTATTTACGATCTCGCAAGCAGATCAAGATATTTGCCATTGCTGACATTAGAGTGATTTCTCATGGCAAAGTTAGAGGCTCCTAGAAGACTTCGAGAAATCTGTACGAGGTTTAGATATTTGCCATGAATGTTCTGGAGTAGATTATTATCATTTCACATGGAAAATGGTAAACAAATCTAGATATAAGATATTTGTACAGAGTTTTTTTTAGAGTTTAGGTGTACGGCTTGCTTGCGGCATTTCGACGATCCTGTATAACTATATAACGATAAATGTCCCTTCTGTATAAATAAATGTGTCCTTCACTCCCATGTAACCGTAGAAAGAAAAACAACAAGTAAGCATAGACACCATGGTTTTTAAAGCGTCCGAGCGCTTTAAAGCACTGGGGGGTGCCTTGATGCCTAGGCGCTCGAAGCGCGAAGCGAGGCGACACTTTATGGTGATTACTAAAGCGCCTAGGGCACAAGTGCATCAGTATATCATGGGCACAAATGCACAGCCAGCACTGCAGCACACTAGCACATCAGCAACACGGGCACCACAAAGTAGTACTAGTACATGCTCACAGGCTCACAGCAAACAGCACAGCAGCCAGTTACAGAACACAGAGCAAAGCCAACAGCAACTGAGGCGGAAGAGAAAAGAAAGAAGGAGGAGGGAGGGGAAGCAATAGCTTGTTCCCTGCTGGGGAATGGATGCGCCAGGCAGAGGAGAGGCCATGAAGCTTGCCCGGAGAGGAGTAGGCCGGCGGAGGAGGGAGGAATTGGCTGGAGAAGGAGGGGATCTGGCGGAGGAGGAGGTGGCCGCCAGAGAGGAGAGAGCTCCTCTCTCTCTCTCTCAATTGACTGGATTAGGTCCCGCCGGATTGATGTTTTCCTGCTCGCGAGCTCCCAGTTTCCGCTCGACCTGCTCGACCTCAGCATGGCGTCCAAAACTGATCGAAGCGACGACTTATCCGCCTAGGCGACGATATGGACGACTTAAAGCGGGAATATGGACGCTTTGGCGAGAACTCTGAAGCGGGCACGACGCTTTCCTGTCGCTGGGCGCTGCGACGCCTACGCGACGCTTTAAAAACCATGATAGACACTAGCTACAAGTATGATGGTTTAATAATAGCCATGAGAAGACATAGTAAAGAAAGTTGGCCACGAAGAGAAGTGTGTCAGACTATTACTCTAACCTGTTGTACAAACTATTCTAATATTGCATTCTGGCACTAAAATGTAATAGTTTGTTCATCCTGTGCTAATTTGTAGTGAATAGGTCTAGTATCTAAACAACATAATTGTAATGCAACTTGGATATTTTACAGATAGCAAAAAAAAAAAACCACTTATGTAGTTGTTTATTTTTCTCACTGTTTCCATACTTGTATAATTCTTTTAGTAGTTTTTCGATTAGTATTCTAATGTGTTTTTGTGTCGTGGTAGTTCTGACAAAGATGACCAAGATCCAATCGAGACTGAAGGTTCAATGTTGGGGCTGCAAAGTTATTGGGATGCCTCTTATTCGGAAGATCTAGCAAATTTTCAGGAACATGGACATGCTGGAGAAATATGGTGATTACATTATATCTTTGTTTTGTACATAAAAGCATTGAATCACGTAAAAAAAGTTGTATGATGTCATATCGATTGTTGCAGAAAGGTCCAAAATTATTAACACTTAGTGGCCTCAGGATAGAAAAATCACTATAGTTCAGAATTTGAACAGTGCAGATTGCAAATTGTTAGCTTTATTTTTGGGACATTTTGTATTATACACCAGATTGTTTCAAAAAGTTCTTTCATGTCACCTGGTTCACGCGTTAGAAAATTGCAAATGGGCCATTTAACATGCATGCTCGCTTTCTCATACTATTTAGCACCTCAAACTCAGAATCTGGAGTACACACACGCGCACACCAAGAAGCCGTACTCACTTAGGTACATCACAATTGATATAATACTCAAGGTTTTTTGCAGGAAATTACTGAATGGCTCATTGATTTTTTAAGCTTTCCATTATTATTCCGTAAGGAGTATAATGAATGCCTCAAGTTCTTCATTATCTGTTGCGAGCATTGAGTAGAACGTTTCTATTTTGGTAGGTTTGGTGCAGATGTAATGGATACTGTTGCTATTTGGACAAAAAAGTTATGTGCAAACTTTATCCAAGGAGGCACTTCATCGGCTAAAGACAACAATAATTGTGAAGTTGATGATAAAGACTTCTTCAACTACCCTATCCTTGATCTTGGAACTGGGAATGGCCTTCTTCTGCAAGCACTTGCCAAGCAGGGGTACTACACAATGAGTAATTTTAATTGTTTTGTTGTTTATATACATTGCACACAATATAGGTATATTGAACTAATTATGCTAGTTCATCTAGTATCACGTTAAAAGTGAGGTCACCATGTTACGTAGTTTATTTGAACAATTATTTAGCTTCAATTATGTGTGCAGAACTTCATAATGACACCTTTTTAAATCAGGGTGTATCAAGGTTATAGTTTGTCATTGCTTATTGCAAAAATGTACTTCTAACTTTCTAAGAACTGAATTCACTACTTTCGGAATTTTTGTTGCCAATAGTTAAATATTTCTGTTTCCAATGAAGTGAAAATAGTTGTGCTTTGAAAGCCACTACAATGCTAAACTTGCCCTTGTTATTCTTCCGAAGATCATATGGCTGCACTGAAGTGATATTCTGTTTTTCAGATTCTCAGATTTAACAGGAACTGATTACAGTGAAGGAGCCATTGAACTTGCAAGAAACCTTGCTGCTCGTGATGGGTTCACTGCTATAAGTTTCTTGGTTAGCATACTATATTCAAATGGAGGTTTCTCTGTCCTCTCCATACTACAACCAATCAAACTTTACTTGTCAACCTACTTTTGCAGGAAATCTGCACTTTGTTACTATATTCTAAGCTTCTTAACTGGGACTTAACGTTTTCTTAAATGTCCCGCAGCCTCAAAAGGCAAGGATATATATGACAGCAATAGTTACTTTCACTAGTCTCGCCAAGTCTTAACTGAAAGAGATGTATCTTTGCACCATTATAGAAAAGCTCCAACACTTAATAAAAATCTACATAACTTTTTTACCCAAGTTGATTTCATTTAATTAATTTTCTAACATCTCTGAAAGTATAAGCATGGAAGATTATAAACAAAGGAATATAGACTGTGTTTACCAAAGTATCTAAAATATCTGATCGGTGGTCGATAATATCAACAAAAAGTGCAGTTTCTTAGAAAGAAAATATGTCCAGCCCTAATATTCCACATAAAAAAGATTAATTACCGTGAATTAATCAAATGTACTGAATAAATCAATAAATCAACAACCTACTGGTAATTTGCATGTATATTCAAAACCTCATTTTGAAAAGTCTGAAGATATTTGACTTTGTCCTTGTCATGATGCACAATTATTTGAAATAGGTGAACTCTTTGTTAATCTTGAACGGTTACTGCTATTCCTGATAACCAGACTTGCTTTGCACAACAAATTTAGTGCAGCTGCGTACCGTTCCTTCAGAATGGCTGCCGTTTCTATCCTATTGACTTTTCCTTGAGTTTGTTGCATTTTGCCTCACATATCGGGTTGAGGGATACTTAATAACAGCAGCTGACAATGGAACATTATCAAATAGTTATTAAGTATTTACAGTAATTGTGCTTTGATAACTGTAATGACTCATATTTTTGTCTCTGTCAGGTTGATGATGTACTTGAGACGAAGTTAGACAGGAAATTTAAAATCATTACAGATAAAGGGACATTGGACGCCATCGGATTGCATCCCGATGGGCGGGCAAAAAGGTACACATGCCTATTCGTTTTTGTCCACTTCCACGATTATGTGTATGCACATACAGAATTGTCTAATGGGCTATACGGTTCAAATCTATATTAAAGATAGCTTAAGTATCATACAATTATTAGTACCATGTTGAGCTAACATTGTTCTCTTGATGGTATTGTTTACTTCAGAGTTATGTATTGGGAATCTGTATCAAACTTGGTTGAACCTGGTGGTCTTGTGGTCAGTACTTTCTTGTGCAAACTCTCTGAAACTCTATCTTATACCACCGTCCCCTAGAGCTGAACTTATGCTTGTGTCTTCAGGTCATAACATCATGCAATCACACAAAGAATGAGCTTCTGCAAGAAGTAGAGGACTTCAGTGCGCAAAAGTCTGTCAAGGAGGACGCGGACAGCGGTGTGCACCAGGTCTTCCGGTACTTGGATCATGTCCAGACGTATCCTACCATCATGTTTGGCGGAGTTGAGGGGTCTCAAGTGTGCACCGTGGCTTTCCAACGGGTGTGAAAGGCCAGTTTTAAGCGTGTCTCGCTCAGTGTTGTAGCCCGTTTTATCCTCGGTTGTTATTATTGTTGCTGTAGCCTAGACTGGCTGCTGGTGTTGTTGTTGTAGTAGCCTAGACTGGCTGTTGTTCTTTCCAGTTTGCAAGGACAGAGAGTAAAGAGAATGTAAGCGTGGATGTGTGCACTCTTTTATACAGACCTGCAGTTTCTAGTTTTGTATTACCTGTAGCTGTAGCCACAGTCCTCCATGTCTGTGCTGCTTGCTGGTTCTGGTTGAGGTGGCATCGGCTGCAGGCTCTTCCTGGTTCTATTCTCGATCTGGTGCTGGTGGTACGTCGTGCACACCCTGCATTACCACGAGCTAGTTTGGTTGCCCGTGGCCTTGGCCAAAATGCGCGGATGCATGCAGGATTTTGGTCATGTTCTGCAACAGTTTGGTTGCCCACAATATTTTGGGTGCATGAGGCAGCAACAAACCCCAGCGTTTGGTTGCCCAGGTTTTGGGTTTTGGGGCACGCTGGTGGCGTGTTCCCAGACCGCCACCAGTCGTGGTATTTTCTGGATTTTTATTTTTATTTTGTGTTAGTTTATTTGGCTGACATGGCAGCGTATTTTTATAAAAAGTTTGCGAACAGTAGAAATTGTTTAGACATTAGAATCTATTTTGCAAATAGTAGAAAGTATTACTCCAAGCTTCGAAAATAGAGAAGTAATCAGATTAATACAAGTTTGGATATAGTTTGCAAACAGTAGAATCTAGTATATATAGTTTGCAAAATGGTACTCTCTCTGATCCAAATTAATTGACTCGGATTTATCTAGATTCGGATGTATCTAGCACTAAAACATGTCTAGATATATCCGAATTTGGACAAATCAAAGTCAATTAATTTGGATCGGAGAGAGTAGAAAGTATTAATTAGTTTTTAACATTAAAACCGAAATAGAGAAGTGACCAAATTAATTCAAGTTTCGATGGAGTAGCTAGCTAGAGGTTTCATCGTCTACAGGTGCATCTTAAGAAGGGAGTAGGTAGTTCATTATCTAAACTACGATCACATACAATAGAAATAGAACCACGATGAGCAAGATATGGATTATGAAGTTTTTCATCTCGTTCTTCTTCCTCTCTTTTGCTAGCAACTTCAGTAACTATCTTCCGCCTCTTTTTTACTCTTAAACGCTTTGTGGTTGATGCCGCTGAAACCGTTCACTTGCTCCTGACACTCCGACCATTCGGCGTAGACTCCTGGAACCTTTTCTCTATACATGACATACCACTTCATCTATATCCCAAGACATATACATCATAAGAAAATTCACAGATAATATGCAACACCATATTAGGCAACGAAAAGAATGAATCCAAATGTTCGCAATAAAAGCAACATAATTAAGTAAGCATGCATGACTTTGATCTCGCTGGGAACGAGAGATAGCCACCGATGTGTTGAATGGCATGTTGTCACCCTGTAGCTCTAAGCGATTTTCTACCTCCCGTCATTCTAGTACGCCGCCAAAGAACATCTCATCGTGTTGAATGATGCAAGCATCTACTGGATGTGACAGAACTCTAGTACGAGATCTACATCACTAGTGTTTGCTAAGTCTTGGTCCCATTTATGGACTTTTGTTAGATGTCATGAGAAGTTTTTATTGATCCCGTTTGAACTCCAGCATGTGATGGATGATGTAGTAGGCATCCATTGTATTGTTTGTCGGTTCCTTGATGCACCGAAAGTCAGTTTTGTGGCCGAATACTAACTTGACTAATTTCTATTTGTGTTTGTGATGTGGCCTCCCATGTAGTTGAATCCGCATAGACCATCATCCAGAACACCCTTGATTTCGGTGTAGTTTTCGGGTGTGTGACACTCGACGAGTCCAAATACAAAGAGTGTATTGCGGGTAAAAAAACGACGATGTTGCAGTACCATCATTCTCAAATTAACCTTCATACATGCAAAAGAATGATGGAAATCTACAAAAACATGTTATGGTGGCTAGTTAGCGAATGACTTATCCACTGGCGAAATAAGGTAGGAGAATGATTCCTTGTTCTTATTCTTCTCCATGAAATCTTTGATGTACTGCCTCATAGCTGTACGATCATGTAGTAGGGGTCTGTTACTGGGATGACCGAGATTTTCTCTCTCGTGACCACGTAGGCTTAATGGAGCGCATATAGGCAGACAAAGGATGGATCAAGCCCACTTCATGTGACACATGTTGAAGATATGATCAAATCGTAGGAATAGTACGTCCCAAATGGCTTTATCGACAAAGAACAAGTCTCGTGGCACGTTCGCTGTGAAAAGCAGGTATGTTGGATCTTCCAATGAAATACCATGCTTCTCTGTTGATAGAACAAGGTCATGCAGAGATACACCTTTGAGCATATTCGACAGTAGCATTAGTTCACTAGCGACATGGTATGGTTGCGCATCCTAGGGTATCCTATCCTGAACCCGGATCATCTTTAGAGATGGCTGGTTGCTAGAAGGGCCACCTTTCTTAGTTCTTTTCCTCGGATTCTTCTTGTCAGCCGATTCCTACTGAGTTGTAGCGACGCCTTTTAATGCCTTAGTGGCCACCATACTACATGTGTTTGGGCTCAGAAACGAAGGCTAAGCTGGTTGATCCTGGGTCAAGGCACTTGGAGGTGTTTCTTGGGAATCAAATAGAGACGTCTAACACGAAATGAAACGTTCTTTCTTTGGGAGATCAATTGACGTGGGGTCTCCACTGAGATGCCCATGGTTTATGGACTTGGTTTTTCGGGAACGAGGTGTGTGCTGGTGACTTTGTCAGCTAACAGACAATGTCGCGATATAAATAATATCGCGATATAAACAAGTACACGTTAGAGGGTAACAACTAAGAGATCAATGCCCACACAAAACTTGTGCGTACTGACCGTATAGCACTCCTACGCATAAATCGGCTCTGATACCACTGAAGGGTTCCGTAGCACAAAACAAAAAAAATTCTACGTTGGAACTCCCTAACGCCCAAGATCTATCTATGTAGTAATGCAATAATGACCGGAGCGTATAGAATACATACCCTTGTAGATCGTATGCGGTTAACGTTCCGAGGGGAACATGGTTGAAGTAGTCGAACTCATAGCTGACCTCAAGGTCGCGAAGCTCCTCGCAGATAATCCCTTGCTCCTTCTTCATTGTGCAGCAGCTCCGGATCACGACATCCAAGGTGCCTCAAGTGAGGACCCTCGTGGTTTCGTACACATACGGTGTACGATGATGACCTTCAACTCCTTGATCCTTTCCGAGAGTGCGGAAGTAGATCTCCGGCGTGGAATCCCTGCAGCGCAACGGCGTGCTGCAGGTGCACCGTCTCTTGCACGAACAATCCTTTCTTGGGACCGTGCCAACTTATGGAGACAACTATGTAGAGAGAGATAGGGAGGAATTCTCGAAGGAAAATGCCTTAGAGGTCGTTTGGTATCCATCATTTGGGCCTAGAATCCTGGAATTCATTTTGCAATTCCTTCCCTATGCTATTTGGTTGGCACGGAATTGGGTTGTCATTTATTTGGCAAATCCATCGAAATATCCCCATGTGTAAACCCGATTCCTATCTCAGACCCGTCATTTGCAAATTCCGGTGGCAACCAAATATTTGGGTGTTTTTGGAATCATAATATAAATGAAATGAATCTATGTATTCATTTCATTTCTACTAAATGAAATGAATATCTGGGTGCCAAACAACCTCTTAGAGAATATCTCAAATTGTGTGTTTAATCCCACTCATGGGCACCCCTTTATATAGGGGAGGGAGGTGTGCCCTCCCCTTTGGGTTTCCCATGTGGGACTATTCAAGGGAGAGAGGGGGAGGCGCATGGGCCTCATGGGCCAGCCGGCCAGGGGTGGGCCCCACCCGCGCACAACCCTAGGCTGGCCGGGTGGGCCCCCTTGAGGCGGCTAGGCCTTGGCCCTTTGTCCCCTACCCTTTCCTCTTTCAGTTTTCCCTCATGGGCCCTTTTTCCTAGGAAGTTTGGCCCATTAGTGGAATACCCCTTCAAATTAGATTTTAATATTATATTTAATATTAATTATATTAATTAACTTGTAAATACATATTACAAAATCCGATTTGATCCGAAACACCTTTCGGTTCCCTTTCGATTTCCTCCAAACGACTTTGGAACGATTCCGGTTCTCTCACGAAACTTTTCCAGTTTCCTTTTCTCTTCCATATGCTGATTCCAACTTACAGAGGATCTCTAGCTCATCGTACCCTTAAGTGTATTTCCCCACGGCTCAGGGATGGCACAAACATGATCTCCATCAATGATCAATAGCGGGACCGAGATGCCCATAATGACCCCTGTGCATTCCACGATGATAATGTCATTTGAACCGTAAATGTCGTTTCCCATTCCCTTTGCCACTTGATACCTAGTTCACCCAAGATTTGATCTATGGTAACTCCATACCTTCGTTCAATCTCGTTACCGATAAACTTGTTTTTCTCGTTCCCATGTTGTTGCATTCCGTGACCCAGTCACACGCTTGCAAGCTTCGTTAATGCAACGTCACTGAGATGACCACAAATGTATCTGTCCGTTACATGGATGGGTAAATCCTGGTCTTGATGTGTACTCCTCTACATGCCCCTTTGGGAAACCTGAGTGGCACATTTTCGATCATCTAGTCATGGAATGATACTTGATAACCATCTAAGCGCCCTCCAGAACGGTGATTTGCATTATCTCACAGTCCAAGGATTAGGTTGCGAGATTTTCTTAGTTTATCATTAATGGTGAACTTTGTAACTAGATCTTATTATGATACAACTTGTTGGGATGTTTGTCTATCACATCATTCAACTAATAACATGGCCTCATTGTCAATTGGCATACATGCCCATGATCTCGAAACCCTAGATCATCCTCATGACCAATGAACTAGTTCCCTAGAGGTAATGAGAGACTTGGTTTGTTTACATACCACACATGTATTAATGTTTCGTACTAATACAGTTATATCACAGTATGAAACTATTATGAACTAATTGAGATATGACAATAAAAACCTATTTATTATTTGCCTCTAGGGTATATCTCCTTCAGTTGCCTCATAAAATCAATTATAAAATACATTTTAATATTAATTAATTTAATTATGATTAAATAGATATCACTCTGAAACACCTTTTCGGACCCCTCCGATCATCATCGGATATCCTCGAAACACTTTTGATATCACCCTGGAACAATTATGGAGTTCTCTCTCTTTTCTCCTACGATCTCAGATCAATCCCTAAGTGTGGTCTACACTTAAGCGTGACACCCTATGGTTCGGAAATACATAAGCATGATCGAGACACTCTCTGATCAGTGACCAACAATGGTGTCTGGAAACTCATGATGGCCCCCATGCATTCCACGATTAATTTGATTGCTTGAAGCTTGGACGTCGAGTCTCATTCCCTTTGCTCTATATACCTAGTTTTTGCAAGACCTGACCTCCGGTATCGACATACCTAGTTCAATCTTGTTACTGACAAACACATTTACTTGTTCCCATGATATTATATCCCCGTGACCTAGTCACATATTTGCAATCTTTAAAGATGTAATCTCACCGAGTGTGCCTAGAGTATCTATCCGTCACTTAGATGGCAAATCTTGATCTTGATACATACGCCTCAACCTATTTCTTTGGAATATCCAATACACACCTTTATGGTTACCCTATTACAGTCATGACGGTTGATGCGATCAAAGCAACCGCGGGAGATAGTGATCTCACGGTCGAAGGACCGAGTTACTACGCTTTGCTAGATATTGAAATGTTGAACTTTGTGACTATATCATATTGTAATGCTACGGTCGGATGTGTCCATCACATTATTCATCTAATGAAGTGACCTCGTTGTCAGTTGCCGTTAATAAGTCCATGATCGGGAAATCTCGATCATCAGCTTCCCAACAAACTAGTACTAGAGGATACCAGAGACTTGGTTTGTTTACATACCATACATGTACCAATATTTCCGATTGATATAGTTATAGCATGGTATACAAATATTATGAACTAATGAGATATGACAATAAAAACCTCTTTATTATTTGCCTCTAGGGCATATATCCTTCAGGTTGTACATCCTTACAACCATGGGCCAGGTACTATGTGTGCTATTGTGAGTGGCGAATGGATTGAGTTTATTATTACTCACACCCAACCTATTGTTCCTTGGTTATTCCCTGAATCTTGGGTATTCAATGTCGAATGCTTTCCACTGGCTATCATATGCAGGGTGTCCTAGCATTGTCTTATTCTTTTCCGCGTGCCAGCGCATGAGCTTTTCTTCCTTAGGGCCTATGAAATACTGTTGTACACGAGGATAGAGTGAAAGTACCACACCACTTTTCGAGGAGAATTTTTTCTAGTCTTGTATCGAGGAGCCTTGCACACACGAAATATGGTTCTATCCGTGTCCTAGTTTCAATAAATTATGCAATTCTTGATGCAAACATGGTATTTAAATGCGGCAAATTAAGAGGGCATACAATTTTCTTGGCCTCCTCTATCTAGTAGGACATGTGTTCCTCTTTGGTTGAAGTTTGCAATTTTGCATAGATACTTAAAATTTGCATCGAGGCTTGCTTCGTTCCATTTGTATCTTACCTTCATATATATAAGAATGAGAGTGACATTCAAGGAGGTCTTATTGGGTCACAATTAGCGTGCAATGGAGTCTTTGAGTCTAGCTCTAGTTGCGCCAACTTGAATTCCTCTCTAGAAGCGGCTTCAACATTAGTCGTCTTCTTGCGAAGAAGGTCTTGAACATGAGGGTCCTGCACGACTAGAGAGTCAGCAATGGAGCCAGCGTGTCCATGTCTTCCCCATGTTCGTCCTCTTCTTTATGTTTGGCCTTTTCTTCATGTCTAGGAGCATCTTTGTTCCATCCTTCTTCTGGACCCCCGTTGTTGTTGTCTTTCCCTTCCTTATTTTCTGCCCCAACGACGTACTCATCATCTTCACTTATCCACCTAGTATAGCTATCGATGAAACCACACATGAGCAGGTGCGCCTTCAAATGGCCCGAAAAGGGGTGGATAAAGCATCCTTGTTTGCATTTTTAACACGATCTCTTTGCGATTATTCCAAATCATGCCAGCCACTGCAAATGCCAATCCTTCCATTCATGAGGGCCTACATAATATAAGCAAGAGAATTAGAACATCGAGGTCATACAAAATTTCGGTATGAACTTTCCTACAAATAGGACATAATGAGTGCCAGAAAATTGCCAGAACGAAAATGAATCAATGTTTCGTCAAGACGTTGGCAACTCATGTAACCATCAAGGTCATCATCATTGTTGGATCAAAACACAACAAAATTTTATGCATAGTCAATTTTGTCATCTCGCACACACAACTAATTTCATTAATGCACATTTCGTACCTACTCCAAGGTGTTGGCATAAGTTTTCACCAAGTCCTACCTACTCCAAAATGTACATCATCATCCTTATCATGCATGCATCATCAGCACTAGGGCCTATAAATCAGTTTTTAGGACTAGGTCTATTTTACATGGTTTGTTAGAGATGCTCTTAGGCGGATGCCCGTACGATCGCTCACGGGTCTCATCACCCCCTATGCACTCAAATCTAACTTAATTTTTTTAGTAGCAGTTGCAAGTACGACTTGCACAAAACGATTTCTGATCATGGCACATTGGCATGTGGTTAAAAGTTATACATACATATAGCTAAAGCGAGAAGAATATGGCATTTCTTCAAAAAGAAAAGAAAAGAAGAAGAATAGGGCATGCAAGGAGAGACTCGTAATGTAGACTTGTAGAGATGAGATGAGAGATGCACGCACACTTGTAATTTGTACACCGAGTAGACCCTATGTCAGGACGCCGCTTCCACCACAAACTGTATCGATTTTGAGAAGGAAAGTAAAAAATATATACGGAGAGAAATAAAACTTGTTGACAAAGCAATTTGCAGGGAATAATTTAGAAAGGAAAAACGATGTGTCGACGATTCAGCTGCAAGCGCCAAATTTGGATATCAATAATTCTTGCCGCACAAGTTTGAAAATAAATACTTAGAAAATATTCCTTTCCTGAATTTCGGGAGATTAATCTGTGCTTCGGTGACCGACATTGCCCGATCAATTAATCAGCGGAATTTACATTGATCGGGCAGAATAATTGATCGGAGAATCACGAAGTTGATCAGAAATCGAGCCAGAATAATTGATCGGGCAATGGTCACCAAAGCCAAAAAAAACAAATTACTTGGACAATGGTACAAGATGTTGATTACTGGCAATGGCCCCAGTCAAGGATACCAAAACGTAGGCACGATTTCTTTCTTTTTGCTTCCAAATTAGAATCAACTCCTCGTACACTTATGGAAGGAATGTAATAAATCAGCATGTAATCGTGATTCTGTGCGGAATATGATACGACCGGCTGATTGCGGCGGTATATGTTTCCAAATAATCGCACCTCAATGTATATATATACCCCCCACGATTGTAGATCGATTCTCAATCAAACATCATAGTACATCCTTCCTCTTGATCTACACCTTTCGCCAATGGCAGACCTCGCCTTCTCCCTCCGCGATGGCAACCTTGCCGTGGCCGGCGCCGACCTCCTCTCTGGCGTCGCGTCCAACGTCACGATTGCCCCGTTTGAGTTCGACCCAGCGTCCTCAGACGCGCCGCAACACCTGCTCGACCAGGCCACGGCCGCCACTGGCCGTGGCGCCTTCCTCGGCTTCACCGCCCCGGCCGCCACCGACCGTGCACTGTGCCGTCTCGGCCAGCTCCTGGACCGCAAGTTCCTGAGCGTGTTCCGGTTCAAGACATGGTGGAGCACCATGCGCGCCGGCGAGTGGGGCCGCGACCTGCAGCCGGAGACGCAGTGGATGCTCCTCGACGCCCCCGAGCTCGGCCCCGGCGGATGCGTCCTCGTGCTCCCCCTCGTGCAAGACAAGTTCCGTTCCGCCATCTTCCCCACCTACGGCGCTGGCGACGAGGACGACGGCGTCGTGCTCTGCGCCGAGAGCGGCTCGCCGGCTGTTACCGGATCGGACTTCCGCCGCATCGCCTACCTTCACGCGGGCACCGATCCCTACGTCGTCATGCGCGAGGCCTACCTTGCGGCCCGAGTCCACCTCGGCACCTTCAAGCTGATAGAGGAGAAGGCCCTGCCGCCCATGGCGGAGCGCTTCGGTTGGTGCACCTGGGACGCCTTCTACCTCACCGTCGACCCCGCCGGCGTCTGGCAGGGCGTGTCCGAGTTCGCGGACGCCGGAGTGCCCGCTCGCTTCATCGTCATCGACGACGGCTGGCAAAGCGTGAACCGGGACGAGGATCCTGCGCGCGCCGACACGCCCGGGCTCGTTCTCGGCGGCGACCAGATGAGCGCGCGGCTCCACCGCTTCGACGAGTGCGAGCGCTTCCGCCGCTACAGGGAGGGCGACCTGATCCGCTCCCCGCCGGAGGTTTTCTACGACAAAACCCTGCCCAAGACCATCGTGCGCAAAGCCTGCGAGATCGAGGGCATGGTCAAGGCCAAGAAGAAGGCGATGGCAGAGGGTGGCGACATTGACCTGTCTGGCTTCGACGCCAAACTTCACCAGCTGCAGGGAGAGCTGCAGGAGCTCCTTGCCAAGAGCGCGCACGCCCTCGACAATCTCCGCGGAGACGGCGGCGGCGACAATGGCGGCGAGGTGGGGCTGAAGGCGTTTCTCAAGGACCTGAGGCAGAGGTTCCCGGCGCTGGACGACGTGTACGTGTGGCAGGCGCTGTGCGGCGCATGGGGTGGCGTGCGCCCCGGCGCGACGGCCCTGGACACGGTCGTCGAGCCGGCGCGCCTCTCTCCCGGCCTGGCGGGCACCATGGACGACCTCGCCGTAGACCGCATTGTCGAGGGCGGCATTGGGTTCGTGCAGCCGCACCACGCCGGCAAGCTCTACGATGCAATGCACTCATACCTCGCCAGCGCCGGAGTCACCGGGGTCAAGGTGGACGTCTTCAACACCCTGGAGTATGTGTGCCGCGACCATGGCGGCCGCGTGGAGCTTGCCAAGGCCTACTACGCCGGCCTCTCGGACTCCATCAACGCCAACTTCCACGGCACAGGCATCATCGCGAGCATGCAGCAGTGCAACGACTTCTTCTTCCTCGGGACTCGTCAGGTCTCCATGGCGCGCGCCGGTGACGACTTCTGGTTCGACGACCCCAATGGCGACCCCATGGGCGTCTACTGGCTTCAGGGCGTGCACATGGTCAACTGCTCGTACAACAGCATGTGGATGGGCCAGTTCGTGCGCCCTGACTGGGACATGTTCCAGTCCGACCACGTCTGCGCCGCCTTCCACGCCGCCTCCCGTGCCGTCTCCGGCAGCCCTATCTACGTCAGTGACTCCCTCGGCGGCCATAACTTCGACTTGCTAAGGACCCTCGTCTTCCCCGATGGCACCCTGCCGCTGTGCCTCCACTACGCCCTACCCACCAGAGACTGCCTCTTCAAGAACCCTCTCTTTGATCAGGAAACCGTCCTCAAGCTGTGGAACCTCAACAAGGTACACAAGTTTCTTTTCAGTTTCAGAACATGTACTAATTAACTTTCAGTGTACAAACTCGTTTCTATGCCTGTGTTGATCGCTGTATATTGAATTTGTAGATTAATAATAGTCAAATTTTGCCATGACACATTGAGTTTGCGATCTCATTTTCTAGTTGTAGTCTTCTAGATGAGTATTTGATACTGGTGTAACTCTGAATTCTCTGTAATTAAAGAAATCCATGTCAATTATGCCTGATACTACAATAGCATGCTAATTATACCATAGCATTGTGCAATTCCTTATACTGTTGCATATCTGAAAATTTCCATGATAATTTTGCCATGACATTCTCTGACTTTTGTTTGGACAGATAATAATAATTCTGCCATGCCATTGTACAAACTGAAAAAGTTCCATTATAATTAAAACATGCCATTGTACAAAATGTAACATGTTAACTAATTAGCCCATGGCAAGTTGAGTGTGATGCGAGATGACTTCAGGGAGCGAGCAGGTTAGGTGTGTGTGTGTTCGTTCCTTTTGTTTGGATTTTGGACAGATAATACTAATACACATGCCTGTGGTGTTTGAAAATTTAAGATTAGGATGAAATAGGCTGGTATGTTGCAACTGTCTAGGCATAAGCACTCTGAACTGACTCGTTTATTCTTACATTGTCTGATTTTTTTGAAACTAAAATTTCCATGCTTATCATACCATGCATGGCATTTTGCTGAATTCATCAGAAACTATAAAATGCTAATTAAATTTTGTATGTGTTGATCTCTGTAAGTTGAGTTTGTAGATTTTAATAGTCAAAATTTGCCATGACACATTCAGTTTTTAATCTCGTTTTGTAGTTGTAGTCTTGTAGATGAATGTTTGATATTGCTGTATCTCTGAAATTAAAATACCATGTCAATTATGCCATGATACTATAATAACATGTTAATTATACCATAGCATTGTGCAATTTGTTATATTGTTGCATCTTTGAATTCTCTGAAACTGAAAAACTTCCATGATAATTTTGGTATTACATTCTCTCACTTTTGTTTGGACAGATGATAATAATTTTGCCATGCCACTGTACAAACTGAAAAATTTCCATGATACTTTGTCATGCCACTGTACAAACTGTAACATGTTAATTAACGGCAAATTGAGTGTGATGTCAAGATGAATTCAGGGAGCGAGCAGATTAGCTTTGTGCGTTCATTCCTTTTGTTTGGAGTTTGGACAGATAATACTAATACACATGTATGCTTGTGCTGTTTGAAAATTTAAGATTAGGATGAAATAGGCCGGTATTATCGATCTTGCAAGGGTCTATGAAGAAGCACCCTAAACTGACGGTTTATTCTTACATTCTCTGGATTTTTTGAAACTAATTTTTTCCCCATGTTTATCATACCATGATTGCATTTTGCTGAATTCAGAAACTACTAGTATATAAAATGCTAATTTAAGTAAGTTTTGCAATGCAGTTTGGAGGTGTGATTGGGGCCTTCAACTGCCAGGGCGCAGGATGGGACCCGACGGAGCGCCGCATGCGCGGTTACGCGCACTGCTACAAGCCCATCTCGGGCTCCGTCCATCCCGCCGACGTCGAGTGGGCGCAGAGGGAGGACACGGCCTCCATGGCCAACGCGGCGGAGTACGCCGTGTACAAGCACCACTCCGGGGAGCTGGTCCTGATGACCCGAGAGTCCGATGATCCCATCAGCTTCACTCTGCAGCCATCCTCCTACGAGATCTTCACGTTTGCACCGGTGATGGCGCTGGCTGGCGGCGGCAAGTTCGCGCCCGTCGGGGTGGTGGAGATGCTGAACTGCGGCGGCACCATCGTCGACGTCGAAGGGCATGGCGATGTGAGGGTGAGGGTGAAGGGGGCAGGGAGGCTGGTGGTGTACTCGTCGGCGAGGCCCGAGAAGATCGCGGTGGATGGGGTGGAGGCCGCGTTTGAATGGGGCGATGGCGGGAAGCTGGAGGTGGTTGTCTCGTGGAAGAAGGACAAGGAGGGCGTCTCTGACGTGGTCTTCTGCTACTAGCTTATCCCTCTGCTGCTTAGGAATAATCGTTATTTTGCTTTCGGATGATGCATGATAAAGACCTTTTCGTTGCCTGGTTTAGGATTGAGTCAAGTTTCTATTGATATGGACCGACACATCACGTTTTTTCTGTAATGGTTTGAAGCTGCAACTGCAACTATTTTGGTTAAAGATGAGTCTTGCTTGAGTCTATCAGAATCTGTGTTCTGGGTCTACTTATATTATATCATGGCAATGCTAGTTTCCATTGATCCTCAATGCCTGCGTCATGAGTCATGCATTGCTGCATTAGCAATCGTATTTGCTCCCCTTATTTTGTTATAACGCTATTTATTCTGCACTTCTCCTCCGGACTCTTTTCTTCCTTCCCCTTCTCCAACCCCTGCTAAAGTACCCGAAGAAAAAGGCGCCTGCCCCGGATCGCGTCGTCGCCGATCTCGCCGGCGCCGCCGGTGGAGAGAGGTGGCGGCCCGTCTCCGGTGCCCCCCTGTATATAGTAGGTTTCTGTGGTGGCCTTGTGCCGGTTGTGGGCTTAATGCCCGGAGGACTGCGTCGAGATCTTTGGTGCCAGATCCGTCGCGTGAGGCTGTTCCTCTTCCTGTTCGCCGGCGCGGCGGCGTCGTCGCGGTGGAAGGCCAGTCTCGCCTCAAATAAGGCACGGCGGCAACAGTTGGGATCGCGACAGGCTGCTCCCCGCTTCGCGTCTAGCCATGGCGGCTCGGGCGTTTTGGGGATTTGCGGCTGGCAGAGCTCCAACTGTTGTAGCTCGGTGCCTCTCCTCTCTTGCGGTGGTTCGCCCGCTCCCCCCCCTCCGGCCGGCCGTGGCGGCGAGGGGTGGAGGGATTTCTGCGTGGCTGCGACCGTGAGCGGGAGGGGCCTCGGATTCTGCCTCCTGGCGCAGTGGCGCGACGGTAGGAGGCCGTGGTGGGTTGTTCCAGGCGCGTTTCGGAGGTTGAAGACGCCGTGGATGCGACTCCAAGCGAATCCGCGATATAGAATAATGCGCCGTTCTGGGCCGCGCGCTGCCGACCTCCTTGTTTTCGTCTTCGACCTGGCCGGCCGTGGTGGCGAGGGGGAAGCGACTGAAAACGAGGATGCCGGTGGAGTTTGTGGTTTGCTGTTGTGTGGTTGGTTCCCGGCCAAGCTGATCTCTTTCGCCGGTGCCCCTCTACCTGTGGCAGGAGTGGGTTTGGGGGCAGGGCGCGCTTTCCTGCTGGCGACGA
Organism: Avena eriantha; assembly: GCA_910589775.1. Taxonomy (NCBI): domain Eukaryota; kingdom Viridiplantae; phylum Streptophyta; class Magnoliopsida; order Poales; family Poaceae; genus Avena; species Avena eriantha. The sequence goes on along the minus strand of OU342746.1, from coordinate 403,601,520 downwards.
CTGGGGATCTTCCACGCGCAGCGGCTGGAGATGTAGAAGCACTTCTCGCGAGCTCTCTATCTGTGGCGATTTCTCACCCATGGTCGACGCCGGTGAGCTCCGCCAAAGCTCAACCTCCATTGGGAGGCCCTCTTCTGGATCGGCGATCGCGCTCATCGGCGACATCAAGGCAAGTGGTTCGTCCCCGCAGCGATGCTCGACGGCGGCCTTGCCGTTCCTTTTGCTCAGCAGTGGAGAAAGAGGAAGACTCGATTGCACTGGGAAAATCTTTAGAAGGGTCTTTTCTGCAAATATTGGGGGACCTAGTGTAATTTTCTTTTCTCATGGGGTCCTCTATGTAATCTTGTACATCCACTGTTTGCTTTTAACGTGAGCTTCCAGGCCCTTCGGGGCCTATCCCGTTCAAAAAAAAAATCTGCACTTCTCCTAAGTTTAGATGAGAGATTGGTTTCTTTTGGTTAGCATAGCAGTTGTACTCTGTACCACTATTTATTCTGCCTTTTCAGAAGTTAACTGTTTATTCTGCCCTTTCATAAGTTTTTTTTTTGGAGGCATTCTACGGCGGGCAAAAGAAACCAATCAAATAAAATCAAGTTACATAGTTCGGTTACAAAGCCATAAAGAAAGAAAAAAATGTAAGGCAAATCAAAATAAACTAACTATACAAATTGTTTGCCGTTAGGTAGCGGCGAGTAATGCTACATGTACGGATGGATTCTACAAAATTTTCTTACGGATAACTAACTCCGGGCACAGCAGATCAGTACGTGCTCCACATTTTAAGGGAAGAAAAAAATTCAGCCGAAACACAAGGCTCCATGTCAGTCCGTAAGTATATTTTGTAGGATAGTCTCCGTAGGCGTAGGATTATTGAGTAGCGGCCTAGGAGATAAAAAGACAGCATAAAGTTTTTTTTTAAAGAAACCTAATTAGAGCCTAAGTGAACGAACATCACCGCCCCAGTTTCATAAGTTAACAAGTGTAACCCGGCTAGTGATAAATTTGTGCCAAGTTTGTGTCAACCTTCATACACTGATCTAACCTTGTCTCTGATACCATGTCAAGCTCTGATGTAAAGGGCTAAGCAATCTACTTATACACTCTAACAGTTTGATCAAAGTGAAACTATCTGTTTTGTTTATTCTGCATTTTCCCCTCAGTAAAGATTTTGCTTTTTTTCCTTTCGCAAATCTTAGCATTTCTTTGATTCAAATGTTTCTGTGAATTTTGGTTACGTATTTCTTTTATGTGTGCTGTTTGTTGAGTGTTTGTTTAAACCTTGAACTCATAGAGCCAGTCGTAAATGTACCTTGATTAGCGGTTTGAATCTTATAGACATGTTTAATCAATGTCAAAGGAACTTTTCCATCTACTCAATTATATTTCAAAGAACCTTGTCTTTTTCCTGTGGAAATAACATTCCAATCTTGCCAGTTTCTTCTTTGTGCATTTTCTGAAACCTACGAATCAAAGAAGGTGTACGAAAACGATCGAATGATTATGATGACACGCACCAAGCACACAGGGACATACGGAGTGTGGTACACATAGAAAACACTTGAGGAGCTTTGCGCTGCAGATTTCGGCAATTTAAAAAGCTGAAGGGATTCTCTATCTACAGTAACTGCCTGAGCACTCGAGGAGCTTTTCCCTGCAGTTTATGTATTCCCAATCTGCAGAATATCAAAGGAGCTAGAACTGTCGTATGAGATCGTGTTATTCCAAGAAGAGAGAGGACTTTTTGTGCATGTGGACACTAGTGCTCCCTTCTTTTGAAAAAAAAAATACTTTTGACATTCAAAAAACACTGAAAAAACCTCAGGAATACACATAAATGATCCATATATTTGTGTGAAATTTCAGTAAAAAAACTCGTTTTATTTTAGGACAGTAAATAAGACTAGAAAATACGTAACGTTTCTCAGAAATTTGTCTTTTTATATAGTCCAAAATACAACATATTTTTAAACAAAGAATTTGTCGTACAATTTAGATATACGTATCTATATCTAGTTATAGATTTAATTTATAGAATTTTTAAAAACCTAAAAATATGAATTTTAATTATAAGAAAACAGAAACACTCGTGCCCCCACATGCCAAAAACAGTTCCGGTGGACTATCCGAAAGAGACATTATGGGAGGATGCACACCATCGGAGAGTCACACACCTTAGAGGATCTCCAGTGGGTTGTCTAAATTTATTAGTCTACATCTCCACATAGACAATGGTGTAAAAAGATTTCGTTTTATACGACTTTAGTTATCTAGTGGATAGTCTAAATTTGATAGTTTATATGTCCATTTGAAAACAAATAGTCAACATACACAACAATTCAGTACAACAAATGCTCCGATTTTGCGCGGGAGCAAGATCGCGAATGACCACATTTGCTTTAGACATCATGGCTCGATTGTCCAAATATGGACAACGAGTAGCTAGTTTGGAGGATGTCTAAATTTTAGACCATCGAATACACAAGTCACTAGAGAGCTTTTCTTGCCTGTGGTGATCTATATTTGGCTTAGCCTACCGGATACACTAGCTACTAGAGATACTCTTACTTCCTACGCATAGTTTGATAGTGAACATGACCTCTGTCTGAGAGAAACATCATAGGTTTTTTAAATGGAGGATGAGATCCCACCCGCGGCATCAAAAATATACATACTAATTTTTTCATTATTTTATTCGACAAAACTCAGACAAAGATGATACTCGAGAAAACGCGAAGCCACCTCTCAAAAAAATCGGAAGCCACCATGCAACACTTAGAAACCCGACAATGCCCACCACCACCACCCACACACACACCAAGTAGTATCCGCGGACATATCACATACCACGAGACTCCCTATAGACAAAACAGGAGCACTTATTCGGTCTACCAGACTCTTAGCGAGCACCGCACATGTTACATAAGCCATCACCGTCATCGAACCACCAAGAAATCTTCGGGGTTAAGATCCACATGGCCCTCGCCAGACCTACCGTCGACGTCTCCATTATGATAAACGTTGCCCGTGTCCTGCGCTAGTCAATCAGGACATGTCCGTCACCAACTCCCTATTGCGCCACACAACCGATTCCTAATGTCGTCGATGTTGTAGATGCAATGCAACACCGCTCCACCTCTTGCCTCTTTCTCAAGAACTATTCCAAGAACGATACCCTCAAGGGAGAGAGTGACACTGTAGCGCCACCATCATCCGATCCGAAAGACGAAATCCTAGGGTTTCCCTCGGAGCAGCATGAGTGGCTAGACAATAGCAGCATGGTGATGCCTTCAACAAGGTAACGCCGCATAAACGCCATCATCGCCCTCCATGATCATAGTCATAGCTCGGTTTTCACCGGCAACTACGTATCCCCAACTGGCAGGACTAGTTGTTGGATCTCGGGATCCGCCAAAACTAGCCTCAAGCGGATTGACCACCTCTGATGGAGGAGGATACGACAACTTCCATACCCATGCCATGTTGTCGTATTGATGACTGATAGCAACAACTCCGTGTGTACCAACTCGTTGGGACTGCAAGTGTAGAGTGTTGTAGCAAGCGTATTTTCCCCACAAGGGTGACTCGAGAGTCTATATCGAACTCTCGAGGGATTGGCTTAGAGACTTCTATTATTTTCTTCTTCAAGCAACCTACAAAATAAAGTATTTGTCTTGTGTCCCCAACTCCACCGTGTGGTTATCAAGTACAAGGTTTCATATTAGTAAAAATGAAATAAACTATAGATAAATAAAAGTAAAGGAAATCTGTAACTAGACAAGAAAGTAAAAAAATAAGGTAAAGGTCTTTTGGGGTTTTTGTTTTTGTTTGCTAATAGTAAAAGTGTTTTTGTGTTTTAGGATTTGATTGATGCAACAAGTATAAAAGCAATGAAAGTAAATATAAGCTGTGTTTCTTATAATAAAAGTTAGCCCGGGGTTTCATGGGTTCACTTTTCTATTCTCTCATAAAGTTTAGTGCACATAAAACAACTCATAAGAAATACAATATTGATAAAACTTCATTATGTGTATGATAAGGATTGATATGGGCATCACATTCTATCATAAATATGATGCAACACAACTAACTTATACTCCTCTAGAAAGGGAAACTCCAAGCAATCTAGAATTAAGAACAAAGAGAGTATAGTCTTAGGTACTTTGACATGATGTTTGAATAACAAATATACAACCTTGAAAAAACAAGATCATTTGGGCTGTCACTAGATGATAATAACACATGCATTCACTTTAGCGACGTAATAAAACAAAGGTAAAAACCATAGTAGATCTTAAATTTGTTGTCACTATCCAATCACCACCACCATGCTACTCAACTAATGCACACGTCCCCCCCCCCCCACACATGTGATAACCCCCAAGTGCAGGGGATCACCGTAGTATAATTCGATAAGTATTTGAGTGTCGAACCCATGAGGAGCTGAAGGTAAACTATCTATTCTCTAAAGCCCTATAACCCTCTTATATGGCCTTCTATACAAAGCTAGGATCTAAGTGTTTTGTTTTGTTTTGGTACTAGGTAGAACATAAATAAAGTATGTGTTAGTGGAAACTACAAGTAAACTAGTGCAAGTTAAATTGATCTAATTAATTGGAGTGGAGCGGTGGCAAGTTTTCTCAAGTAGCAAGTTTCTGTAAGGGAGTAAATTCTTAGGTAATTGTTATTTCATTTGTTTGTTTGGTTGTTTATTGTTTCTTTCAGGATGGAGTCTTAATTAGGTGTATCCAAATAAATGTGTATACACAACTCTTATGAAAGATCCTAAGGCCATGTTACTGATCAAACATAGGAAGTATTAAGACATAATTGTCCCACCATAGCTATAAACTCTAGGGTCCCCGATATATGTCCCCTCTAATGTAACTTTATGGATTGTACCACGGTTTTATGTCCTCCACAGTCCTCCCCACGCCATTACACTACGGTGATCACCTTACATGCATTCCCCAACATATGTGTGCACTCATATATTGTACAAGAAGATAATCATAAAAGATAACAACACTGTATACAACCAATAAACGAACTATTTCACTTTTGCCATAACAATTCACTACTCAAACAAAGACATGGAGACACAATAGACCATGGAAAAATAATATATTGCTTCACACATCATGTTTGCCAAAAGATTACAGTAGGGAAATGGAGAGGATCTTGCTATAGGTGTTGATGATGTACACGCCGGAGGGGGTGGAGCCCTTCGGAGGCGATTCCGACGGCATTTCCCCCCTCCGATCTTCTTCGGCGGCAGCCTTCTGACTCTCTGTTTCTGTGTTTTCGATCTCCGCCTCCGTCTATGTCGAGGATCATTGAAACGGGGTATACATAGTAGGTTTTAGGTCAAGACAAGTCGTTTGGCAAAAGAATCGACGACATCGGAGACTTGAGGGAGGAAAGAGCATACTAGCCGCGGCTAGGGGGTGGGTCGCGGTTGTTGTGCCCGTTCCCTCCTCGGTCTTCTTTTCTCGCAGATCTTTGGCCCATTGTTCTTCATTCTGGTAAATGTTGGGTCCCGTGAAGTTTTAGGTCAATTGGACGTCGTTTGGGTACCTGAAAGTCAAAAACATTGAAATAGGGATTTTCTGCCTCGGCTGGGTTCATTCCAAAGCAATATGGGAAGTGTGAATTATTCCGAATAATCATTACAAAACATGAATATAACCCATATATGATGCAAACATGTTGAAATATCAAGTAATAAAGTGCAAAGTTCATGTATGCATTTTACATGCATCAACATCCCCAAACTTAACCTATACTCGTCCTCGAGTATGAAGGTGATAAAAATAACATGGATTTTGTACTTTAATACTATTTTGGATATAAAAATGATTACTATTTCTACACAAAGTCAAATGATTCATTCTTCAAAGGATAACAATATGCAAGATAGATAATGAAGCGATATCTCATATACAATGAAAGGAAGATCAATAGTAATTCGCAAAGTGTAACATAGAAGAAAGAGTTATGGACCAAATGAATGCAAAATGCAAAAGCAAAAGTAAAGTAAAAACATCCTATAGTGGTCATAGAGTTTTCTTCTAAATTCTAAATATTAAAGTGGACACTTTGGAAAGATAGATAATAAGCAGGGATTAATCATGTATAAGTTTCATATAGCTTCCAAATGCTTCCTCTTATGATTATGTTTGACCTATGGTATTTATTAGCTTTGAGCTCTCATTTACCCCTATCATTAGCATCTTGAATGGTTAAGGTTAATGTGATGGAAAGTATGAGGTATATGATTGACAAAATATGAGTTGAATGCCTCATGCCCCTTGAATACGAGTACCTAAACCACATGCTACTCAACTTAGGTCCCAATAAGTTCTTTTCATTATAAGCATACGTGTATCATTCAGAACACCAACGGGGTACATCTGGTCCCATGGTATAGAAGGTTTCCGATATCAAAACAACAAGACAAACAGACAATGAGCATCTCAGCAATTCGTTTTATTTACTATGACATAGATTTTTATTAAAGATGCTTCATAGAATGCTCACTATGGGTTGATGTAAATTTCCACCATGAATGATGCATGGCTTTGGTTAACATCCTAGGCGTTTCTCTAACACATATACAAACTCCATGAGCTTACAAGTTTCCAACTTATTTCACACTGATAGCATCCATAAAAAAAAGAACATGATATCAACTAAATATAAATAAGTGCAATGTTCAAAATGTGCCCCATGAAAACATGGTTATGCTAACTCCCAACCCATAATTTGACGAGCACATAGCCTCATAATATAGTCACAATGGTTCAAGTTTATTATGTGCAGGAAAATAAAATGTGCCATCAAGATCGTGAGAGCTTTACTAACTTGGGGCATAAGACTGTCCATTAGCATTAACATAGCTATGAAAAACAACAATTTGGAGCATTAATTTGGTGACTACCACAAAATCATAAAGTGGCCTAGATAGCAACACCGACCCACTGTCCTAGAACAAGGCGGTGATGGCGAGCAAGATCCATTGTTGCTGACCTAGATAGAGCATTGAATCGGTGAACCTAGATGAGGAGGTGACGTGGTGAAGGCAGGGAAGTACGTAGGTCGAGGAGAACTTACATTGGTGACCTAGATGCAGCCGTCGTCGCCGGGAGGGAAGGGGATTTGGTTAGCACTGGGGTGGGGAGGGAATTTGGTTGTTGCCGGGGACGGGAGGGGATTTCGTTGTTGCCAGAGAGGGTTTTCCGAGAGCTGATAGGTGAGTGCATTTGGTTGAAGTGGGGACCAGACGAAGGGAAGAACCCGTATCCCTAGAGGCGGTTAATATTTTAGAACGGCTGTGGTTCAACATTCTAGGGAGACGACCACTATTTATCTTCATCTCAGGTTTACTTTAGAGGCGTTTTGTTTCAATGTCCGGCTGAGGAGGAAGTAGTACTAGAGACGGTGTTAATTCGTAACTGTACGAGGCTTCTGTTAGCGATAGTCATAATATAATGACCTCCTGAGGTTGTTAAACACATCCGGTTCTTTCTAGTTTAGGGGTAAACCGCCTCTAGGCACCGTCTCTCAATAACGAGTTTGTACTAGTAGCATCTCCACCGGGCGCGACCCAAAACATTCGTTTGGGTCGGGTCGTGGTGGGGATTTGGGTCGTGGTCCGGCCTGTCCGGCAAACCACGCACAGCGGCGCGACCCATCTCTCCGCGCTTGGAAAATAGGCCCTCACTGTGGCTACTGGCACCTGCGCCAGTGTATTTCCAGTGTGTTCCCACCGTCCTGCCGCTTCCCGCCTTTCTTTCCTGCCATTTCCTACCTGTTCTAGGCGTTTCTCGACGCGTCCAGGCGCAACCATAAAACGGGGAGGCCAGCCAAGATAGATACAACCAGAAATCCCCCCACAAACCACCATGTCAGGCCGTCCGCGTCACGCCTCTGGCGTTCCCGACCGTGGCAGAGAAGAACCCAACCACAGCAGAGACTTGCCGTCGTGGTGGCCGGACCCGCTGGTGTTACTGGACGTGTTGCCGCCTCCGATCCTGGGGCAGCCGTTGATATTCAGTTTGGGAAGGAATTGGTGGCCATGATGCACTCACTTCGACCGCAGCGGGACCACCGGCAAGCCTTTCACGTCGGAGGTAATGGAGCTCGTCTTTCTACCGGAGCACTTGCGGTGTATAGCGCTCACAGACGTGCGCGACGAGGCCCGGAAAGCGGTGCGAGCCAATCTCGACGATTCTCACCTGCGTGCCCGCCTTGCCCAATCTGAAGAGGAGTTGCAGACATAGGTTGCGATCTACCACTCTCTCGAAGAAGAATGGGGTATTATCAACACGACGGCGCCAACGCCGTAGACAGCGCATAGTTAGATTGTTGTTTTAGGTTGGTTTTGCTTATAAAACATTTCTAGACTTGAATGAAAATTTGTTAGTGCAAATGGCCGATGCTCACTTTGCATATTTGATTCCAAAGACGATACATGGCGAGTACACAACCTAGTCTAGTGCTACGCCTACTCATCAGAGTCGGAGTGGTAGCAGCGACAACACATAGTGTCGTCGAATACGCTGACAGTGAGCATGGTTTCACCGTCGTACTTGAAGACGACGAAGTGTCTGACTTCAATTTGGTGTGCGCAAGTGAACTCCTCTCATCCGTTGGCGAGGAACATCTGGCCAAGGCGATTGAACAACACCTCCACCGGCCACACACCGGTTTTTCCACTAGCCTCCCGCATCATGACCTGCTAGGGCTCTACACCGTCGACCAGTGACACGAATTTGCGAGGAAGAAGCATCATGTCCCGTGATACGTCCAAAACGTATCTACTTTCCCGAACACTTTTGTTGTTGTTTCTCCTCTATACTTGTGTGATTTGGATGCAACTAATGCGAACTAACGCTGTTTTTAGCAGAATTGCCTTGGTGTCTACTTTTTGTGCAGAAAATCAACTATCAGGAAAATCCCGGAAAATACGCCAAAAATCCTATTTCACCCGAAGACTCCAGGAGCCAGAATACGAGGCGGAAAGGAGCCCTGGGGTGGCCACACCACCTGGTGGCGCGGGCCAGGCCAGGCCACGCCAGGGGGTGGTGTGGGCCCCCCAGGCACCCCCTCGGCCTCTCTCTTCGCCTATAAGGAGCCTTCTGACCTAAAAACTTTGGGGGGTTCGACGTTTTTCCAAAAGGAGTTCCGCTCCGCCGCCACCACCAGATTCCACAAAACAGCACCGGAAACTCCGTTCTGGCACCCTGCCGGGACGGGGAATTGGAGGAGATCATCGCCATCATCATCACCATCGCTTCTCCATCGACCATCCATGTTTCCCCCATCTATGAGTGAGTAATCCCCCGCTGTAGGCTATGGGAATGGTAGGGATTGGATGAGATTGTTCATGTAATGGTATCAGATTGTTAGGGCATAGTGCCTAGTATCTCTATTAGTGCTTTATGACTTTGTTGCAACTTTGTTGTGCTTAATGCTTGTCACTAGGGCCCGAGTGCCATGATTTCAGATCTGAACTTATTATTGATTCATCATGATAGTATTGTTTTGGGTCTTATCTACAAGTTGTTTACACACGTCGTTGTCCGGAACCTATGGTTCCGAAGTGACAGAAATCGGGGTAGCCGGAAGGGAAAGGCTTTGATGTGAGGATCACGTGTGTTCACGGAGTGTTAATGCTTTGCTCCGATGCTTTATTAAAAGGAGCACCTTAATTGTCAGTAGTTCCCTAGAGGCCCCGCTGCAAACAGGCTGGCATGACAAAAGATGTTGTGCAAGTTCTCATTGCGAGCACGTATGACTATATATGGAACACATGCCTAGGATTGTCTAGTACTTGGGTGCTTTATCTTATTTATCTGCAATTGCCCTATGTTCTGATTGCTATGTGAATTGTCTTGTCCATGCAACACCCGTCCATCCATCCCTATGCCTACCACACTCGAATCCCACTGTTTACTGCTTTTGTTAGTACTGTCTTTGTTTTGCTGCTACTGTTACTTTACTATTCCTACTAAAAAACTGTTGCTACTGATAAACTGCTGTGAGCAAGATTGTTTCCAAGTGCAGATGAATTGACAACTCAGTTGTTAAGGCTTATAAATATTCTTTGGCTCCCCTTGTGTCGACTCAATAAATTAGGTTTCACTTCCCTCGAAAATACTGCGATACACCCCCTATACTTGTGGGTCATCAAGACTATTTTCTGGCGCCGTTGCCGGGGACCATAGCTTTATTTATCAAGTTCACTTGGATTCTCTATTGTTCGCTGCTATCCATCCATCATGGGTAAGTCTCGTGATGGCAAAGTTCCTATTTTACCATCCACTACAAGAAGAGGTACGGTTCTGAACACCTCTGCTGCTCTTGATTCACCGTCTGTTTTGAGTAAGTTCCTTACTGAAAGTGCATGTGTGCCCGCATGTGTGGTTTTGGTAATTAATGACAATCTTTATGGACTTATGTTTGCATTGAGTTTTACCTGTAGGATTTGTCCATAGGCAATGCTTGAACCATATGTTGCCTTCAAGGTTGGGAGAAGAAGAAAGTGAAGAAGATTAAGTGTTGACCAAGGTTTCAATGAGTGATCTGGAGATTGGTCAAGTGAGAGTTGAGCCTATAGCAAGTGTGTCTTGAAGACTAAAGTTGGGGTGATATCTCTTATGTTCCTTCAAGACACCAACATAATGAAGAAAGAAGAAATGATGTGCAAGTTCAATATGAGCTATCTTGAAGAGATCATTTGCTTGGAGCTTGCCATCCTATGGTTATCATGGATATGGGAAGATGATATGCTCAAGAGAGAAGCTCTACCATAGTGGAGTATGGGAGAGCAATTTGCAAGTCTTCACCAAGCTAGTGCAATCAAGAAAGGTGTTCCATCTTGAGGTGGACAAGATCTCTATCATCAAGCTCAAGGCAAAGGTATGTTCTTTATAGGGTTTCTTTCTTACTGGTCTCATGGTGTTAGTTGGGGAGACCGGTTTATAGGATAGATAGCCGTACTATCAAGAGGGGCTCTCGAGTGAGTAACTTGAACATATCCTTCATGAGAGCTCAAACCTTTGCATACTTGGCATCATCGTTTCTTGGTTGTTATTTGGATCTTATCCATGTGAGGTTCTTGAGCTTGTGGTAATATTCATAACAAGCTCTAGTTCATCGAAAACGGATTTCTATGCATTCTCTATTGCGTTTTCAATATTGGAGGTTTTACCGGTTTGTCTTTTTGAGATTAGTAAAACCTTACATCATTTGGTTCTTATCCATGAGAGGATTTATAGCTTGTGTTAATCTTCATGACAAGCCCAAGTTTATCGAAAACGGATTTCATATGCATTCTCTATTGCGTTTTCGATGTTGGAGGTTTACCGGTTCGTCTTTTTGAGAGAGGTCAAACCTTTCGTCATTTGGTTCTATCCTCCGTTTCTGCACTATGATGGTTCTCTGCATTATCTTGTATATCTCATTACTATCTTCGAAACGAGCCCAAGATCATCAAAATCGGAGTCCGAATGCAAAAGTTATGGTCGTTTCAGTTTCCCTATTTCTGTCAGTTTTGCCTTGTGCGGAATGTCCGGCCGTTTTCAGCCGGAGTGTCCGGTCCGGCCGGAATGTCCAGCGAATTCACGCCGGACTGTCCGGCCCTAGGGTTTTGTCGGCCTCCTCGGACATTCAGAACACCATATCGGACTCCACCCGGACTCTGGCCGGAATCTTCGTAGGCCGGAGTGTCCGGTCAACATCACCCGGAGTGTCCGGCTCTGCCGGACTGTCCGGGGTAAGTTGCTCCCAACGGCTCTAATTCCAGGGGGCCTATATAAAGGCCCCTTCTTCTTCCTTGGTTGCTGCGGTTTTCCCAACCTCAAGAACCCTAAAACTGAGCCACCATTGTTGATCTCTTGAGCTTGCTTCCCTCTCAATCCCTCATATGATTCTTGCATATTCTTGAGGGATTTGAAAGAGGAGATCTAGATTTACAATCCCACCAATCAATCTCTCCTCTAAGTGAGGGGAACATATTGGGATCTAGATCTTGGAGTCTTTTGTGGATTTCCTCCATTGTTCATCCTCTCTTATTCCCCCATAAGCTTTTGTAGCTTTGGTGGAATTTGGGAGTGAAGGACTTCAGCACTTGTGTTCTAGCCATTGTATTTGGTGCATAGGTTTGAGTTCTCGGTGAGGATTCGATTGGGTGAAAGGTGAGAAGCTTTTTACTCTTGGGTTCATTGGAACCCTAGACGGTTTGGTGGTTTTGCAGGTTTGTGGATTACTTGGGGCCTCCAATTAAGTTGTGGAGCTTTCCCCAAGCTTGTTTGTTGGAAGCCTCCAATTAAGTTGTGGAGAAGTGCCCCAACCTTGTGAGAGGTTCCGGATTGCCACCGACAAGTGCACCGATAATGGAAGTGTGGATCGATCCTGTTGGGGTGAGATTCACAGGAGAACAAGGGAGGCCTTTTGTGGCATTGGTGGTTTGATACCAACCCCTCTCCAAACGAGACATACTCCATGTTGGGAGGAACTCGGTAAAATATCGTCGTCTCCGCGTGCCTCGGTTATCTCTATATCCGAGCTCTTACTTATGCACTTTACTTTGTGATAGCCTCCGTGCTTGAAGTATATATCTAGCTATCACATAGTTGCTTGTCTTGCTTAGCATAAGTTGTTGGTGCAAATAGGTGAACCCTAGTTGTTCTAGGTTGTGTGCTTAACAAAGTAAATGCTAGTTTAATTCCGCCTTTGTTGAGCCACTCTCGGAAAAGTTTTTAAACCGCCTATTCACCCCCCCTTCTAGGCGGCATCTATATCCTTTCACTTACACCACCACATACACATGCTACACACACTGCTACTACTGCTGAATCTGAAACTTCTGATGCTTATGATGCTGCTTCTACTGTGCTTGATAAGAGTGGTTCATTAGGTCCTTTCCTAGATGCTACGATTGCTAGAACTATAGCTGGAAATACCTAAAATCCTAATGAAGACACTACCACACCTGTTAGTTCACCTAAGTCTAGTGAAAGTTATGATATTGAAGATGGTTATGTTGAGATGACTGATGAATTTATTAAAGAATGTAAGAACACCCATGATAGGAGCGCTGCTAAGAGTCTCCTTGAGAGGCGTACTATTAGACCCAAATTGTCTCCTGATGCTAAGTTTGCTGCTTCTCCCATAACAATTATAGATGAAGATTATGATTTCTCTCTCGATCTATCCTACATAGCTATTGTCGAGAAAGAAACTTTTGGCGGGACTAAGAATGAAAGTGCGGTAGCACATATGAATGAACTTTCTACCATGAGTGGCTTGTTTTCTGATGATATTAAAATGCGTACTTACTTTGTTGCTAAGATTTTCCCTTTTTCACTGAAAGGAGAAGCTAAAACTTGGTTTGGTAATTTACCTCATGGATCTATTGATAGCCCTGAGTGCTTGTTTAATACTTTCCTGCAGAAATATTTTCCTCCTAGTGCTAGACATGCTGTTTTACAGGAACTTTTAGATTTTAAACAGGGAGAAAAAGAGGTATTGCCCGAATCTTGGACAAGGTTTTGTGCTTTGATTCATGCACAGGCCGGAAGTCCATTACCTAAGAATGAACTACTTGATATATTTTATAATGGACTAACCGAAGAATCTAGGACATACCTAGATAGTTGTGCTGATTGTGTTTTCAGGAATAGGACTCCCAAGGAAGCTGAGGAATTAATGGCTAAAATAAGCAATAATTATGAAGATTGGACTCCTCCTAAACAAGTTACACCTAAAGTAATTGTGCCTAAACCATCTATTCCTGTGCCTATTCCAACAACAAAGAAGAGGGGAGTTATTGAATTAAATGATGAAGTGATGAAGGAATCTAAGAAATGTCTTAAGGAGAAGGGAATTAAAGCCGGAGATGTCAAGAATTTACCTCCTATAGAAGAGTTATGTAAACCTATTCCCTATTCACCCACTATTGAGGTACACTCTCTCCAACACTTTGATGAAGGTGATATCCCTTACTTGAAATCTCCTGATCAATGCTTAGAAGAATTTGATATCTTTATTGTTAAGCAAGATAAGTTTAATAAAAGGGTGCAAAATCATCTAATGGAAAACACTAGAGCTATTGTTGAGTTGAAAGATATTGTGGAAAGAACCTCTAATGATGTTAAAATGATTGTTAAACACTTTCAAATGGTTCAAACTCAAATAGATCAACTCGTTAAAGTGCAAAATGACTTGCTAGTTCATGCTGCTAAAGAAAAACATGCTTATGAAATTAGAGCTAGAAGTGGTGCTGCTACCCAGGATCCTCTATATCCTGAGGGGCATCCCAAAAGAATTGAGCAGGATTCTCAACAAGTTGAAAATAGTGGTTCTACTCATAAGAAAAGGAAAAAAGAAACATAAAACTGTTGTAGAACCCTTTGAACCTGCTATAGATCCTAATAGTATATCTGTCTCTGATGCTGAAACTGAAAGTGGTAATGAAGAAAATGAAGTTCCTAATGAAGAAAAAGTTGAAGAAGAACCTGAAAACCACACTAAGACTACTAAATACACCAAAGAAGATTTTATTGCTAAGAAACATGGTAGTGAGAGGGAACCTTGGGTCCAAAAACCTATGCCTTTCCCTGATAAGAAACACAAGCCAAAGGAAGATGAACACTATAATAAGTTTTGTGAGTGGATGAAACCTTTATTCTTGCAAATTCCTTTGACTGATGATATTAAATTGCCTCCTTATTCAAAGTATATGAAGGACATTGTCTCGAATAAAAGGAAGATCCCTAATGAAGAAATCTCTAATTTGCTTGCTAATTATTCCTTCAATGGTAAGGTTCATAAGAAACTTGGAGATCCAGGGATTCCAACTATCCCTTGCTCTATTAAGAACAGTTATGTTAGAACTCCTTTGTGTGATTTGGGAGCTAGAGTTAGTGTTATGCCTTTTTCTCACTATAAGAGGCTTCAGCTTGAAAAAATGATACCAACTGATATATCTTTGCAAATGGCTGATAAGTCTACCCCTATTCCTGTGGGTATATGTGAGGATGTACCTGTCCAGGTGGCTCATAATTGCTTGATATTAACTGATTTTGTTGTGCTTGAAATGCCTGAAGATGATAATATGTCTATTATTCTTGGGAGACCTTTTCTTAATACTACAGGAGCTGTTATTAATTGTAATCAAGGAAAGGTGACCTTCAATGTCAATGACAAGGAACATAATGTCTATTTCCTCAAGAAGATTGAAAGGACTTATGGTTTAAATTCAATTGAACATGTTGAAGGCATTCAAGTTGGAGAAATATATTGTCCCATACCAAAAGAAAAATTTGAAACTATTATGATTGGGACCATTGCTATCGAGGTTGAGGTAACATAATCATTAGTGGAATACAAAGTTTTGTCTCATATGCAATTGTTTTGGTAGCAAGACTTGATCAACCTTGCTAACAAAAGGATTCCATTGAACAAAACAATGTTTTTATTATGATTATCTCCGCTTATTTCTATCCTTTACATTTTAGTTTTTGCTTTCGTTTAGTTTCCTTTGTGTTGTTAGTTTGCTTGCATGCTAGAACTTCTGTAGTTCTAGCCTTGTTTTTGTCCTTGCATCATGTTTCCAAAAAGAAAATCTGTCTGTCAGAAAAATCATTCTTCTATTTCTGAAAAATGCCCCAAAATAAAGTGTCTCGAAAAATTCTAGAAAATTCATATTAAATTTTTACGTGAAAAAAGAGGCAGAGGAGTACCTGGTAGGTACCAGGGGGGCCACCAGGCAGGCACACCATGTGGTGGCGCGGCCAGCCCTAGGTGGCGCCATGCCCTGGTGTGGGCCACCCCTGGCCCCCCACTACCTCTCTCTCCTGCCACTTTCTTCTCTCTCCCGAGTAAGCTCTAGTTCATAGCTCGAAATCACGTTCTCTCTGTGATTGCCCTTGATTTCTTCGATCTCTTTGCTCAGCCCATCTTTCTTGCTGAAATTTGGAGCAATTGTTCCTTGGTATGTGACTCCTCCCCTTGTCCAAGTAGATTTGTGTTTAGTGGATTGTATGTTGAGTATTTTGCTGCTGTAGGTGACTGGTTTTGAGGGCTCGTAAGCTTGTTTGATGCTTAGAGATATAGTTTTGATGCATGTTTAGGCCTCTTGCTAGTCCCTGTGAGTAGAATCCTTCATTATATTTACTTTGCAATCACTTGTATAATAGGTGTTTAAATTTTAGAATAGAAGATGAGCGAACACCACCTAAACCAACATGAGCTTTGGGTGCCTGATGTCATGAAGGTCCACCGTGAAGAGGAAGTTTTTCCCTCCATTTATCCATGTCCTGAGTTCATGAGAGCTACAGGAATTCTACAAGATTTCCACACTTTGGTTTCTAATGCGGGGTTAGAGCACTTTTTGGAAGACGAACCTTGTCAATTTGTGAAGCTAACCATGTCTGTGGTGCAGGATTTCAAATTTAGTCACTCTTTGCCTAACCCCATGGTCCATTACAAAATTTACAATATTGTTGTCAATCTTTCTCTTGATGATTTTTGTGCAGCTATTAAGGTACCTCAATGGGGATCATGGAAGAGGATTAAAGAGAGACCGGAACCACTCATGGATTTATACGCAGAAATTTGTCAAGGGAGTAGCTTCTCAAAGGAGAATGGAAAAATCCGTAACATTCATCTCCCCTCCATTCGCTACTTCGCCTACTTTATTGCCAAGTGTGTTCTTGCTAGGAAAACTACCAATAAGTTATCTTCGTTTGATCTAGCATTTATCTCTGCTGCTCTTAGACGAGATAGGTCTTACAATTTGGGTGCTTTGATAGCCTTCCGTCTTGCTGCTAACCGTGAGAAGGGTGGAATTTGTGGAGGCCTCATTGCTTCTCGTTTGCTAGCATTGCATGGTTTAGTGCCTCATCATCTAGACCTACAGTTTCCCATAGAGAGGCTTGATTTTAATTCCATGGTACAACATAAATTTATTTCCTCGTGGGCTAGTTTGAGTGAGTTGTCTTATGAAATAACCTTTTTTCAAAGCTGGCTGGAGAAAGAGCAAATCCGAGCGTGTTGTTCTTTTGCCTGCACCTGTTTTGTTTAACCTTGATAACAGGGAAGGATGGTCCCTCACTGAGGAGGAGCTTGACACGTACTTGGGAGAGCTCTCCCAACAGGAGCAGGACACTAGAAGGGAGGTCACTGATGATTCGGTCCAACCCTCAAATGAGGGAGAGTCTTCATATCAGCAGCCCTTTATGATTGGGGAGCTTCTTCTTCCTCTCATGGGCCCGGTTACGACCATTCTTACCAAGATCCGCCCGCTTGGAACCCCTATTCTTACATGGATTGATACCCACTTAGGCCAAAAGCCTAAGCTTGGGGGGAGGTACACCGACACCGCACTCATCTCCATATCATGTTGCGTCGGTTCTTTGTATATTCATGTTTTCGTTCTCTTTTTAGTTTTCGTTTTTCTTTGCTTTTGCTTTCTAAAAATACAAAAAGGCCAAAAATATTTTTGTTGTTTCTCTTTGGTTTGCTTCTTCTTTTTGCCTTGGTTTGCTTTTCCCTTTTTGCTTTGTTTGAACTATTCGAAAAACCCAAAAAGATTTTGCTTTGCTTGTTTTTCTCTTTTGGTTCTTGTTTAAAAATCGAAAACACCAAAAATATTTGTCGTTCTTCTTTGGTTTTTGCGAGTTGGCTACAGGGTTCGGCAGTTCTCAGTGGATTATTGGTTTCATATTATTATTCAAGCCACACAAGTGAAGAGCAATAATGAGGATCAATGACAACCTGGGGTATGGTAAGAGGCTGGTAACGAACTCTATTTGTTTTCATTTTTGTACATATACTCATCATTGTGAGCTTGCTTAGTCCGTTCATGTAGAGTATATGTTTTCTTTGGATGCTTAGTAGTTCTTGCTTTCTTGTGATTAGCTCCAGCTCGCTAATAGTTTGTAGCATGTCTCATGAATGTTTGCTTGCATTACTCTATTCATAAATTGGTGTGACATTGTGGTATCCTCCTCTGAATGTTTCATTTGATCTACTTGGCACATGCTCACGCATGCACATGACTGTAATAATCAGTTAAGCCTTGACGAATTATTTTGCCTTGAGGATCTTGAATCATTTTCATGCCATGAGTAGTCTTGTTTTGTTGTAAGCATGATAATGACAGCTATTGCTCTCTCGTTTGTCGCTCCCTTACTATTGTTAGCCTTCATTTCCACTGAGTGTTTTACTCATGTTTCCAACTCCCTGAACCAAATATTTCCAAAGTGTCCACCATACCTACCCATTAGCATCATTTGCTACTTCCGTGTATATTCAATATGCCTTGTTTTCTTCCGAATAAAATGTTTGCTTGTTAAGAGAAAGTTAGTTAGTAAAGCTCTCACGAACTTGATGGCACACTTTATTTTCTGCACTTAATAAACCTGAACCATTGCGTCCTTCTTTGTTGTGCATATGATTGCGCTTTATGAGTTGAAGTTAGCAGAACCATGTATCATGGGGACCGCTTTCAGCGCTTCATATGTACTTTGTACTTAGTTGATATTATGTTCTTTTGCTTATGGATCCCGACGGTGTGAAATAAAAGTGGAACTTGTAAGATCATGGAGTTTGTATGTATGTTAGAGAAACGCCTGGGCCGCTAGCCTAAGCCATGCCTAATCATGGTGGAAACTTGCAGCATAACCATAATGAGCATTCTATGAAGCATCCTCAATAAAAATCTATGCACATAGTAAATAAAAAGATCGCTGAGATGCTCATTGTCTACTTGCCTTGTATTTTTATTATGGGATAGCTCCCGTGTCATGTGCAAGTGGTACCCCGTTGGCGGTTCTCTATGATATGTATATACTTACAATGACAAGAGCTTACTTGTGACTGAAGTTGAGTAGCATGAGGATCGGTCTTCGTAAGTAAGGGGCATGAGACTTCAATTTATAACTTGTCAAGCATATTCTCTTAGTTGTGTCACTTTCACCTTAACCACATTAAAGATGCTTATGATAGGGGCAATGAGAGCTCAAAGCTAACGAGTACCATACTTTCAGCATTTGGAAGCCTTTCAAAATTATTCAAAACCTTTTTCTTCTACTCGTTGAGTCTCCACTCATTCTTTGAGCACCTTCTTGAGAGCATAGTTGTCATTCTTTATGTTTGTTTCATTACTTGATTATTCATGTTATGACTTTGATGCTTGTATCCTTGATATCTTTACTTCTAGTCATCATTTGAACTTCAGAGGTGCCTTGACATTCATAATCAAAGGCAAGCGAGATACCACCCTATATTACCTTTCTATGAGCATTGTAATGTTGCTTATGTTCGTGCTTTATGCTACTTATTATTCTTGAGTTGGAATCTCTTCATAGCTTGCAATGACTATTGAGTAAACTTAGTTAGCATACTCTTTATTATAAATTGTCTAAGTAGTTGATCACATTGCTGAGATTATTTACATCATATGAAGCAAATGTGTTCATGAAAGTTCTTTTATCGCACTCAGTTTTCAACTGAATTGCTTGAGGACAAGCAATAAGCTAAGCTTGGCGGGAGTTGATACGTCCAAAACGTATCTACTTCCCCGAACACTTTTGCTGTTGTTTCTCCTCTATACTTGTGTGATTTGGATGCAACTAATGCGAACTAACGCTGTTTTCAGCAGAATTGCCTTGGTGTCTACTTTTTGTGCAGAAAATCAACTATCAGGAAAAATCCCGGAAAATACGCCAAAAATCCTATTTCACCCGAAGACTCCAGGAGCCAGAATATGAGGCGGAGAGGAGCCCTGGGGTGGCCACACCACCTGGTGGCGCGGGCCAGGCCAGGCCGCACCAGGGGGTGGTGTGGGCCCCCCAGGCACCCCCTCGGCCTCTCTCTTCGCCTATAAGGAGCCTTCTGACCTAAAAACTTCGGGGGGTTCGACGTTTTTCCAGAAGGAGTTCCGCTCCGCCGCCACCACCAGATTCCACGAAACAGCACCGGAAACTCCGTTCTGGCACCCTGCCGGGACGGGGAATTGGAGGATATCATCGCCATCATCATCACCATCGCTTCTCCATCGACCATCCATGTTTCCCCCATCTATGAGTGAGTAATCCCCCACTGTAGGCTATGGGGATGGTAGGGATTGGATGAGATCGTTCATGTAATGGCATCAGATTGTTAGGGCATAGTGCCTAGTATCTCTATTAGTGCTTTATGACTTTGTTGCAACTTTGTTGTGCTTAATGCTTGTCACTAGGGCCCGAATGCCATGATTTCAGATATGAACTTATTATTGATTCATCATGATAGAATTGTTTTGGGTCTTATCTACAAGTTGTTTACACACGTCGTTGTCCGGAACCTATGGTCCCGAAGTGACAGAAATCGGGGTAGCCGGAAGGGAAAGGCTTTGATGTGAGGATCACATGTGTTCACGGAGTGTTAATGCTTTGCTCCGGTGCTTTATTAAAAGGAGCACCTTAATTGCCAGTAGTTCCCTAGAGGCCCCACTGCAAACGGGCTGGTAAGACAAAATATGTTGTGCAAGTTCTCATTGCGAGCACGTATGACTATATATGGAACACATGCCTAGGATTGTCTAGTACATGGGTGCTTTATCTTATTTATCTGCAATTGTCCTATGTTCTGATTGCTATGTGAATTGTCTTGTCCATGCAACGCCCGTCCATCCATCCCTATGCCTACCGCACTCGAATCCCACTGTTTACTGTTTTTGTTACTACTGTCTTTGTTTTGCTGCTACTGTTACTTTACTATTCCTACTACAAAACTGTTGCTATTGATAAACTGCCGTGAGCATGATTGTTTCCAGGTGCAGCTGAATTGACAACTGGCTGATAAATATTCTTTGGCTCCCCTTGTGTCGAATCAATAAATTGGGTTTCACTTCCCTCAAGAATACTGCAATACACCCCCTATACTTGTGGGTCATCATCCCGCTTCATGCCCGAGTGGATGGTCAGGGAGAACTCGAAGCCGGCGTGGCTGATCGATGGGCCTGAGCTCAGGCGACAACGGTGGTGGTGATGCTGATGGTGAGGGAGATCGTGGCGACATGCTGCTTTGGCCGCGTCCCCCACGCCTTTCTCGATGGCCACGGCTAGTCCCTGGTGGTGAGGGAGATCGTGTCCGCGCGATGCTCTGGCCGCGCCCTCCGTGCCTACCTTGATGGCTTGCTACCGGTAGTGAAATATGGGAGGGAGGAGAGTGTGGTGTGGAAAATGATGGCCGCGGGTGGCCTGTTAAAAAAGCACGACATTGGATGCCGGTGTGGAGGCCGAAGCGACGACATTGATGTGTGGCGGCAGGAGCGCAAGCGTCGGGCGGCGCCTTCAGCTGCACGGCCAACCTTTGGAGCAGCATACCTCTCTCTATTGATGTCTAGTGGAAGAAGGCTATTGGGTCGCTGCCATGTGGGTCCTCAGCCCCCGCAGGAGGACACACCCACTATCCGCCCCGACGCAACCATTGCCCAAATTTGGTGCACGGATGAGTCGAGCTAGAGAGGACGCGCACGTCCCGCACGTCCGCGCGGACGCATTCGGTCGAAGATGCCCTTACATCACAAGAATGTTTTCCTTTAAATTTGTAACATGTTTTCACCATTATCGCTTCCTGAGAAACCATTATGCAAAATTGGCGGCGGATGTTCAACCTTGGACAGTCAAACTACATTTCCATTTTACATTTCCAAACTGGAGGAGGAGAAAGTACCACTCCCTATGATTCTTCAATGCCCCCTCCGAGAATGTATCCTATGCATCCACCGTATTGGTGCAACCGGTGCACCTAGCATAAAACATACAAGAAAAATATTTGAAAAACAAATCTAGCACGTAGATATATTGCACATCAATTATTTCACAAAGTTTTGTGTCAAAATTTCAAACACATCTCACGAAATAAAAATAACAAAATTACCTCTCCTAGTATTAATGGGCTCAATTCACAGCCCAACGTGAAATAAGTACTATTCACAATGTGATTTGTCATTTTTATTCTAGAGTGTTTGGTAGAATTTGAAATCGAAATTTCGTGGCATCAACAATATACACTGTATCTGCATGATAAATTATTTTTTATATTTTTTGATAACTTTTTCGAGTGTATTTTAACATGGGTGCACCTGTTGCACCATTTTGTTGGGTGCATGGGATACGTTCTCGCCCCCTCCTCCTCCTCCTCTCCTACAATCTTAGAGCAACTCCAGCAGTCGCTATATATCTCGGCGCGCTAAAACGCGTATGCAGCTCGCGTGATCTGGGTATAACGCGCCGCTGCGATTCTCCTCCGGCAGAGACGCTAAACGTGCGTACTAAATTTGCAGCAGAAACCTCTCCAACAGGCGCGCTAAATTGCAGTGCGCGCAAACAAGATTTTGCAACAAATATGACAAAAAATATATCTAGAAAATAAAGCCAAAATATATTACATAGAACATGAAAAAAATACATAGTGCAAGAAAAATACTAGAAATTATTGCTACTACTAGAATCTACTACTACGAGAAATTATTAGAAACTAGTACTAGAATCTAGTCCGGCGAGGAGATCGAGATGTAGTCATCGCCGGACGAGACCGGTGTCGTTCCGACACTGGCGTCGACAACCAGTAGTCCTCTCAACGGGGATCGTCGTCGGAGATTGTCGTCGGCCCGGCCATCTGCTCTTCGATGAAAGCGCATCTCCGCACCTTGTCCACCCAGCGCTCGAGGCGGTTCTGGTGCTTCGCCTCCCTCGCAGCTGCCTTGGTCGCGGCCTGCTCGGCGTCATGCTTGCGCTACGCTGCGACGTCTTTGAGGCAACGCCGGCACCACTCCTATCGCGCTCATTGTGCTCGACGATGAGCAGGCGACGCTCCTCGTTCGTCACAAGGCGAGGTGGCGGCGCGAGCGCCTCGGCCTGCTGCCGCGCCCAGACGTCGTGGAAATTCATCGACACGCGAGGGTGGCCGAGCCGGCGTCGTAGGCGCGTGCGGCCTCGTGCGTGGTGTCGAAGGTGCCGAGGACGATGCGGTCGTCGCTGGTCTGGATCTCGGCGTAGTAGTTGCCGGTCGGACGCGCGCGTACACCACGGTACCCGGAGCTTCCCGGCGCAGAGGCATGGCGGCGGTGGCAACGGTGGCGTGGGCGCGGGCGCGTTGGCAGTGAAACAGTAGGAAGGGGAAGAGGATTTTGAGCCGTTTAACACGGTTGCTTTCATGTATGGCGAGCCGTTTAACGAGCGTGAGCTGAGCGGTGCATCAAAAGAAGCGCACGCAACAGGGCGCGCGACAAAGCTTTTCTCGCGCGCGAGAAGATACAACGACTGTTGGAGGGCGCGCCGCGGGGTCTCGTGCGGAAAAAATTCGATTTTTAGTGCGCGAGCGCGATTTTACGCGAGTTGCTCTTATGAAACTGAAAACACAGGGACCGGCTGGTCCCGAGTATTCTTCAGTACACAGATGAAAAGTCTTCGCTTTCACTTGCTCCTAGGGAAAGAGTTGAAAGAGTATAGGCAGCCGTGATCCCAGACTAAAACCTCAGTGCAGCCTTGTTACCCTGATTACAAGTGTGCAGTGACCAGCCCCAGAAACAGTCAAAAGCCGGTGATATCTAAAAGTCACTATCCTGGCAAGTCAGGTCGATGCTCCCGATGAGCCGAGCCCAAATCTATGCCAGAACCCTGAGCAAAATCTATGGAAAATTTTCCTGGCAAAACAAAAAGTTCATTCTTCCAATCGTGAAAAGAGCCTAAATTTCGGCGAATTTCAGTTGATCGACTGAACTTCAGTGGGCATTACCAAATACATCTGTAGCATAGCCCAAAAACCGCGAGATTTTGTCAGGCCTTGCTGCTGATATTTGGTTCACAAAAAAGAAAAAAAATAGAACTCTGACCCAAACAGACTCCAGGCAATCTGCAATTCAGCTTAAGCACAGTGATGCTCAGATAACATTGGCACTTTCCTTTTGCAAGCAAATACTGCTCAGAAAACAATTAACAGACCGGTACTGGGTATACCAATGGAACTGGTGTTCAGGGCCAGACAACTGGAGTCTTTGCAACAACGGGAAGCCACTCAGTTGAATCATGGGTATAAACAGGACAGAATGTCGGGCTATATTTATTCATGGAAAGAAATGTCAGCATGTATATGTGTCACATCAGCACCACAGGACCCCAAGAAGACATGAAAATGACATATCCCTACCAAATTACATCATTGATCTTTCTGAACTCGTGATCTTCCCCCCTCTATAAATGGAAACTAGCTAGTCCGACACCAAAAGTGGCGCAGACCGTTCATTATTCAGCAGAACAATCAATCATCCAATGGGTTTTCAAATGCTTTTGTCTATATGGTTTATGTACACGTATTGAAGAAGCCGGCTGGCTTCTTTTTTTGCTCTCTTCCTTCTCTCCTCTCCCTAATAATAGCATGCAATCTAAAATTTATCAGAAGCTTTATTTTCCTCGAGGAGCGGTCTGTCAACGGGGCTAAGCAGAATGTATGAGGAGGCTGAGAGCAGAGTGCAAGTGATGAAAGAATTGCTCAAGGTTGATGCAGTGATGGGTAGTGATGGTATGAAATGAAGGAGCCTAAATGATCCAAGAATAGCGTGAAGTTTGGCCAAAATGAATGGTCAGGACTCAGGACTTGCAACAGGATGGGCAAAGGAAGTATGGGTGATGGCAAACTCTTTGATATACAAAACTTAGTTGAACATGCTCAATGGAGGCTGATGAGGTGCTGTGTGGGGGGCTGATTCTATAGAACGAATTTGTCGGTAAAAATGTCGGCAAGCGACCGGGGACTCTATGCATCAAGGAATAAGGGTGCCACTAGTAAAGGCCTCCTCAAGAATTGGAGACAGCGTAGTGCCTCACTGAATATCGTAAAACATGTAAGGTAGGGCAGATGATCTCCTTCACTCGTACACCGTCCTTGTATATCTTGAAGGTCGGGACTATGCGCACATTCTCTGCCTTTGCTATCACAGGGCTTGCATCAACGTTTACCTGCAAGTTTGCATATGCGGGGATTCATTAGCAACTTGGAAGCTTTTGTAAGATGTCTCTGAATGCAGCAGTTGATATATATATATAGAAAGATGTTTGGTTCATTACCTTCAGAAAATTCACCGAAGGGCACTCAGAACAAAGAGCATCCACTGATGGTGTAATCTGTGTGCACTGCGGATTCATTGTCCCCGTGAAATAAAGAACAGTTACCCCTGAAAGTATCCAGTTAAATCAGTCAGACCATCTTGTGAACTGAGTAAAAAAGTATATGCAAGAAATTTTGATGAAGTGTAGAACTGGTGCAATGCGTGAGGGTAAATGAACAAGAACATTGTGTGTCCCGATTATCCATAATGCTAGCATAACTAAGGAGATGGGAAAATTATAACAGCTGAGAGGGAAAAAGTGTACAGGAAAATTTACCAGGTGAATGTATAGCAGCTCGGACTTGCTCTATGCTGGTAACTACCTCAACCTCTCCACCAAACTTCATATTTGATACCTCCTCGCCACGGGTTGACTTCAATGCAACTTGGGCATGGAACAAGGACTCTGCAACCTCCGCGTCGCCAGGAAGCTCCTTGCGAAGCACCTCATAGTCTCGTACACAATCAGCCCAACGCTCAAGCTAATAAAGTGTCAACAGGGAGATGTAAATAGCATAATAGGTGAATATTCAGAATCATCTCGAATACATGTAAACTGCTTACCTTTGCATAGGATGCTGCCCGCCTTAGGAGAGCTTTTGTGTAGCTAGGTTGGATTCTCAGCGCCTCATTGCAATCCTCAACAGATTTTGCCCACCGACCTAACTTCGACCAGCAAGCTGCTCTATTGCAGTACAATACTGGATTTGAGGGCTCATATTTGAGCCCTTCGCCGTAGGCTATAGATGCCTCAGCAAACTTTCCTGCCTTAAATAGGTCATTCCCCTGACCTCGAGCCCTTGCTACTAACTTCATGTTATTCAGAATCAATCCAACCTCTGCATTTGCAGGGTCAACAAGTCTAGCTTTCTCCGCCATGCCAACAGCTGCATCAAACCTGCAGAAGTGGACTTCAATGCTGGTACCAACAAAGGAAAATGATCATAGTCCCTCTACGTGTTTTAGAATCGTACCTTCCAAATGCCATGTTGACCTGTGCTTGGACAACATGCACATATGCATCAGGTACCATGCCTGACAGTTTGGTGGGCACTGAAGATAGAGATGCGTCCTCCAATTTTAGCAAACTTTTAACAGTGGAATCAGCCTCCTCTAGCTTGTTAAGCCGGAGAAGTGCTTCAGACCTCAGTGCAAGGAGCTGCAGGAGAAACATGGCCGGATTGTGACTGACTGAATTATATAACGCTGACCGCAAAACAACAATATATTTTTATTAGGATGAAAAAATATCACAATCTGTAAGACCAGAAGGGTTAATTACCAACTGAGATGAGTCAGCTCCATTCACAATGGTGGCGTCTGCTTCCCTCAGCACGCTCTTCCAATCTCCGACCCTCCTCGCGTCCATGCATTTCCTCAGATGGCTCTCCACCTCATGCAGAGTCTGCCACTCAGCAGGGTCGGACTGGTTCGCGTTCTGGGCCAGCGTAAGCTGCCTCCTCACCTTCTCAACCATCCCAAACCTGCAATGTGGCCACCAACATGTCATTTCCAGTCACAATTCAAGCAAACGATTACCGCATTGTCACGAAGAATCCACAAAAACACATGTTGACAGTCTAGATACACAAAGCAGATAAGCACCACATTTGAACCACATTCTGCCAAGCATGCTCAGAACACATTAATTCACTAAAACGAACCAACAACAGATACAAGTATTTGCAGCAATTTTGGGCGTTGATGTTTAAATACACAATACTGGTTTGGGAAGCATATTAAGAACACATTAATTCACTAAAATAAACCAACCAAAGATACAGATATATATCCGTCTTTTTCAGCACACAATTAATCTGAGAATGTATATTACTTGTAGCTGGGTAGCTGGAAGATGAAATAAAATAAAAATGCTAACGTTCCCATGATCTATCTGTCAGCAAGCAAGTGGCACACGTGCAACAGTGACAAGCAAAGCAAGAACAAGATCTGTGGAATTCCAGTGCGATGATCAATTTCATTCGGGATTCCGGTGCAGTGCAATGCAATGCAGCAGGTATGCACGCACGGACAAGGCAAGGAATCTCACCGGAGGCAGAGCGCGGCGAGGCGGGCGTGGGCGCGGCCGCTGGCCGGGTCGAGGCGGACGGCCTCCTCGCACTCGCGGAGGGCCTCGGCGAGGCGGCCGAGCCCGGCGAGCGCGGCGGCGCGGTTGCCGCGGCACGGCGCGCTGTCCGGGCAGAGCGCCAGGGCCCGGTCGTAGTGCCGCAGCGCCTCTACGTAGCGGCCTTTCTTGTAGAACTCGTTCCCCGCCCGGGTCACCTCCTGCAGGCTGCTCTCTGCTCCCGGCGCCGGGAAGCTCGCGGCCTGAGTCCGCGAGGAGGCGTCAATGCTGGTTCTCGCGGGCGCCATGCCGCCCCGCATGATGCTGCCGTGGCCGTAGTAGCCGGTGCCGGATCCGAGCACGTCCGGGCGGGCGCTCGGCCTGGGCGCGGCGGGCGCGGCCCGGTGGCCGGACCTGCAGATGTTGCCGGCGGGGAGCGCATTGGCGAGGGGCGAGCTGGTGGCGGTGCTCCCGCCCCCTCCGCCTCCGGCCGAGCTGCCGCTCCCGCCGGAGAAGATGAGCGGGCCAGATCCGGAGCGGCGGTGACCGGGCGGGCGCGGCGGGTTGTTGTTGTTGGTGCTGCAGGCCGTCTCAGGCACCATCTCCCCCGAGTGGCCGCTCCCCCTCGCAGCACCGGCACCACCCCTCGCCACCGCCGCATTGCAGAGCGCGGGCGACTTGGCGGAGCCGGCGGAGGAGGATGACGACGAGGGCGTGGCGCGCAACCGCAGCGGCGACACCGGCGAGCCGAGATCCGCGAACACGTCCCGCTTGGAGTCCGGCTTGTCCCTGTCCGCCCCCGCTCCGTTCTCCAGCGTCAGCGCCGCGGCGCGCAGCCGCGCCCGGTCGACATCCGACGACGAAGACATCGCGCGCTCACGAGTGCCACTGCCACCACTCTCCCCTCACTGGGCATGCAAGTGCGGGAGCAGCCAGGAACGACTGAGCTCGGGGCCGGGGAAGCGTGTGCGGGCGGGCGGGCGGGCGGTGTATGCGTGCGAGTCCAAGCAAAGTCAAGGAGTCATGGAGAAGGGAGGGAAGGAGATGAAGTGAGGTGGGAGGAAAGGAATAGAAGGAGAAGGATGGAGGGGGTGGGTGCCGTCGGGTTATTTAGGGGGCTAATTTATTTACGTATATTAATCTCATGGTAGAGTATATATAAACCAGACAGCTGTATTTCCTTTCTGGAAAAATCAATTACATTCATATAGTAAATAAATTTTTATTTCACTTCCTTTTCTGATTTCGTTCGTTCGGTCAAACACATGAGTTTTTCTTTTAAAATGTCTTTGACTTTTTCTGGTTTTATTATCCATCCACGTGGTCTGTATAACAAGGATCGACCGTGTGCACGACAAAATATCTAATGGAAACCATGGTATTATCATATGATGATGAAAACCCACGAGAAGCAGAACTTGTGACGAAAAATACGGTACCAGTAGTACTACATGTTTTGGAGACGTTCTACGAAGATGTGAAATTTCACGTTCAACGTAGAACTGAGGTACCGAAAGAAAAAACCTCGAGGTTCACCAATAATAGTGACAAACGCCTTTGCAGCTGCTATTCGAATACATGTTCTTTTTTCTTTCTTAGATCAATCCTCCACACTGAAAAGTTTCACATGCTTATAGAAGACCATCTTACCAAGGTAGTGTCATTATTTGCTTCACCATTTCCTAGCATAAATTTCTAACAAATAAGATAATGGTGGAATTTCGCAAGAAAAGAAAAAAGATAATCGTGTTCGCTATCCGTACGCGCGATCTCTGGGCTCACGGTGGAGCTGGCTGGCTGGTGCCACGGTGGCCAGTAGCGGGGAGGGAGGAGAGGGAACACACATCCCGCTGATTCCTCTGGTCCAGGCGTAGGCAACGCGAGAAAACAGCGGTCTACTGTACTTATTACGTACCCTTTTCTCGCTCGAGGAAATCCCTCCCTCCCCTGCCGCGTTCGTTGCCATTTCCGTGAATAATAATCGCATCGCATCCATGAGAATGTTCCGCTGGCTGTCAGGCGCCAAACACGGCATTCTTCCTTTCCTTGCCGTTTTCATCCCGGTTTTAATTCGCGTAGCTACCGCGTCGTCGGTGACCCACGACCGGCAGCATGTACTACTCCCTACGTGCGACCTCTCCGGCGTAGCGTAGCTGGTTTTTCATGCATGTATGCATCCAATCCCGGCCGTGTTTTGTTGCTCGTTTCCCCCCATTTCTCGTATGCCGACGGGAAGAAATAGGACATTTGGTTCCACATTTGCCATGACCACTGAGCGCCGGATGAGCTGGTTCGCGGCCTTTCTAAACAAGCACTATCTCGGACTGAGTTGTTCGAGGAGATGCTGGTAGTGGTGTTGATGATGATGATGATTGTGACGTGTATATTTTGGAGTATCTAGTTTGATGAACTTCTGTTGCGGTGAACCCTCAACTTTGGCATGTATATTTTGAGAGGTGGTATTCAATTATAACCCCTCTGTTTGTGATGAACTTGTGCTGCATCACGGGCAGTTGTTCGTGAAACCGAGCTGCAGCACACATGCCATGATTGATTGTGTCAATTCAGTCTTAATATTAGCTAGTAATTCTCTGAATTGCAATTGTCTGAAATTTGTTTTCTTTCTTGCTAATGTTGGTAAACTAATTTGACCTGTCAGGAGCTAAGGCTATTAGGAACAATGCAAGTACCCAAACAAGTACCAATTTGTTAAAAACCAAGAATGCACAACTAGGGTTTGGCTTCTAAACCTCTAGGGAAATGAAAATACACGGAACCAAACGAATGACCCTTTTATTTAGGCACGAGAGATTGCATTGCCTCGTGCAACTTCCGTGGAGTAATGATCTCCAGTTGCGACTAAAGAGCACGAGCAACCAAACACGCCCCCGGTAAATTTGCTCACGTTCTGTTTATGACAGATACACAGTATCATCCTCGATAGCATGACATATAGCAGCTGGGTATATGGTGGAAATTAAATCACGAACCACGCTATATAGCGGCTGGGTATCGACGTGGATGCTTTGCCTCCCCTTCTCACGTGCACATGCACGCGCATGCATGGGATGGATGGATGTGTTCGGTATGGATCGTTCCAACAGCCGTGCGTGAGTGCGTCGCGGGTGCCGATGGATCGACCAATTTATGAGATAAGGACTATAATCTTCTTCTTGTTCTTAGTGAATTTCCGATCTTCCAATGGACGCGGTGTTTTGATTTTTTGGCTGGCATATGCTACATTTACTTTATATAAGTATTTTGAAATGTTTTTTTTTGATTAAGTATTTTTGAAATGTTAAACAAATCCTAGGGTAAGGAATAAGCTCTACAAACCAAAAGATTTTGGTGGCATGGGGTTTGCAGATACTAGAGTGAGGAATATATGCCTATTGAGTACATGGATTTACAAATTGGAAAATAATGCTCAGGATCTCAACTGTCAAATTCTTAGAAATAAATACCTGAATTGGGATGTTTTTACCAATCTAACGAAAATGGGACCTCTCGGTGTTGGAAAAGGTTGCACAAAGTTAAAAAAGATTTAAGTTTGGGTCTAGCTATAGTGTTGGCAACGGCAAAAAACAATGTTCTGACATAATTGTCATCTTGGTAAGTGTCATGTGAAGGCCTTATTCCATGCGATTTTCTCTTGTCCTGAACAGAAGGATGAAACTGTAGCTAGGGTGTTGAAGAATGGGGTGGTGAATCTTACTATTTCCGGATCTTTTGGTGTGTGTGAATCAAGGGAGTGGGAGGAGATTTTGTTGCTGCTGAATCAAGTGAGTCTTACTGAAGCTGAGAATTCGATGAGGTAGGGCTTAGAGAAAAGTGGGAAGCTTACCACAAAATCGCTCTATCGGTTTATTTTGAATCATGATCCTTGAGGATGGCAGATATGTGGGGAGCGAATTGCCCTTTGAAACAGAAGAACTTCATATGGCTCTGCTTTAGAGGGAAGATGCAGTCTGCATGTCGGATGGAAAACAAAAATTGGCATGGATCTGAGTTATGTGTCCAGTGTGAGGTTTTGGAAGATGTTGACAACATTCTGTTCAATTGCCCCGCTGCTACTTTTGTACGGTGTATGCTGAGGGGTTGTTTGTATTTCAGAGCAATCCCCGTGTCGAGGGATAAGTTTATTGAACTGTTTCTCAAAACAGGAGGGCCGAGCAGTAATGGTGTGACTTGGTTCTGGTTTGCTGCAGTTGCTTGGTCACTTTGGGTAACTAGGAATGAGAGGATCTTTCAACATAAACTGTTGTTTAATCCTGCTCACCCGCTTTACTAAGCTTATTCTATTTTGTTGCAATGGAAGCCTCTGGTGGTGTGTAGATATCCCGTGGTACTGAGGAGACGATGCTCAAGATTGACAGGAGGCTATAGGACCTATGAACAACCGCCAATTGGGATAGAGTGGGTTCAGTGTCAAAGCTAGACGAGGTTCCATGGGGACGCTCCTCGTGCAATGTCTACTACGAGTTGGCTGGGGGCAATAATCCAATTTTCTCCTATCCAAGCCAAGATTACAAAAGCTAATTAACCAAAACAGATTAGGCTGTGGGGTGGGGTCTCTATATAGTCCTCCCATGTCATCCCCCTTTAGTTTTCTGGACTTGTGGGTTGTGTCCCCGCTAGGTTTTCCTTGATGTGTGAGTTTTAGGCTTCTGATTAGCTGCTGCCATTTCCTATATTGTAACCATAGCCTAGCTGCTCAGCTGCTGTTATTTCCTATATTGTAACCATAGCCTAGCTGCTCAGTCTATGGCGCCCACTTTTTTTTTTTTGATGTATGACTTTGTTCGATTTTTCGATGTTGGGCCCATAAGGAGGTCTTGTTTCAAATACACGTATGTAAGCATGGATGAAAGTGAAGCAGGAAGTTTCTGATTTTTTAGCGAAAAAATGGAAATAGAATTTCGCAAAACGATTTTTTTGGTGAAAACGGAAACGAGAACAAAACATCGTTTTCTGGCGGAACAGACGCGGAAACTGAATTTCCGTTTTCGTCTAATATGAAGTTTTCGTTTTAGGATTGATTTGTATGGACAAATCCAACTGACGAAGTACGTGACATTGTCAAGCCAAACTTGCAAAGTTGCTTATCCCAGAACCGGTGACCATGTAATCCCTTCATGCATTCGAGGATGCTTCCATGTTTTGATGTTTCGCTTATTACCTTGTATACCTAGCATTGTGCTATAATCAGGGCATAATTTGGTGTGTTTCCTTAAATGTTTGAGATTTGTTGCATGATTACAAAGTTCTCTTTGTTCCGGGTAAAATCCGCGTCGTTCCACATCTGCACCGTATTAGGTCCATATTTATTTCCGACAATATCTGTTTCTGTTTTTATTTCTAGGATTTTTTATTCGTTTTCGCTTTCACAAAAAAAATGAAAAAAATGTGACACCACAGTTTCATCCGTTTCCGCCCGTTTTGATCCCTATGTACATCTTCACATTCTAAAACGCCACATATTCTACTTGTGCACAAAGTCGTTTCACAATATATTAAATTTCAATGTGAACGAGGTAAGAAATGCAAAATTCGGTGCTAAAGTAAGGATTATCACGAGACATTCTTTTTTTTAACCTTTTTAAAGCAGACCACAAAGAATACTGGTTTTCGCAAAACGTTGCGTGAACACACTATTTTCACCTAACACGTAGAATGCGAAGATGCAGATTTCTTTTTAACAATACAAAATTAAATGTGCGGTTTTGGTAAGGAGAGCGTATACACAGCATGTCTACTTTGGATGGTAGCTGGCGCGGGGCGACACGTACGTGCGGGATCTCAGCTAGACGTAGCAGTAAAACGCTCTATACAGCGTGCACGTGTGTGTTAACTCACTCGTGGGCGTAGCGTACGTACTAGTAGTACTAGGCATGCGTGACTGCTGAATATTGATGTACTCCGTACGTACGTAAAAATGGGGATGGATGGATCGAACGTACACTAGCTAGGTACGTACAACTCCAGTATATATGTCCGTGCCCAAAAATGGGCGAATCAATATCCTGCCTCGCTCTACGCGCACGTGAAAGATGTGTTTGCCTTCCAACCACGCACCAGGATTCACGTCCGGAGTGTCTGACATGTAAACTCACTACAGAAATGGCACGCTACGCGAGGATAAAAAGCCGTCGGCATAGGCTAAAATGCTCTCGACGTATGCTACGCCGACAACTACCCTCGGCAAAGATATCTCTCGGCGGAGGCACTTTTGTCCGTCGGCGTAGCTCTAGCCGTCGGCGTATGCTACGTCGACGGCTTTGCCCTCGGCATAATAACGGCAGGTTATAAAAAACCGAAAAAAATCAAAAAAAAATTGATTTTTTTCTCAACTTTTTTAAATATTTGAATTGTTTGAATCGTTAATCTCTCACCTGAAACATTTTTAACACTAATTATAGTTAATCTTTAATCAAATTGCAGTCTTGAACAAACTTTTCACTTGGTCACCCATCCTACCACTACTCCAGCTCCAGCACGCTTAACTTCTCAGTTCTTTCCAAATCAGCTTCCGTGAAGCAATTTGTACCTAGTTGTCAATACTATGATATCAATCTTATTAACTCTTATATCATTATGTCACATGTTTTTATTTTTTAAAACTACAAACACTTATTTAAGTAAACAACAATGAATAAGTAAAAAATATTACTGATTCAAATAAAAATACTATTGAATTCAAATAAAAATATAATAATTTTACTTTTTTGTACTTTCCATTTAATATGGAATAATTAATATCTTTAAATCCATAAGTCAGAATTTGATAAATAATATGTCTAAATTGATCAGGAAAATAAAAGGAATCTAAATATGATATCCATATCAACTTATCACAAACCCTTCGTTTTTGAATTAGCTATTTGTTGGTTGCTTCACAAAATCCCCCTTTTTTGCGCTTGGAAAATGGAAAATGCCTTTTTGGTGCGACAAAAATGAAAATTTCCTCCTGCAACATTGTTCGACATCTCATGATGCACATGTATGCACCATATGGGAACATTATCACTAACTATGCCTTGATTCTAGCCATAACATTGGTCATTTGACCTGAAAGCCAAGAAAACTCGAATGAGATAGGTCATTTTCTGAAGGATTTTTTTAGACATAATCAATATAGCAGGTTTGATATTTTTCCTTATAACTAAGTCACATAATATGACACCACGCGAAGGTTTCGCATTGTTTGGATCGTTTTTAAATTTTTTATGCCCTTTTAAACTATCGTCAAACTTTCTCGAACGACGGGCATGAAGATTCTTAGCTCGGGACCGAGCCTCACTAAACGTGCTTTGGATCTTTGATAAAATAGCATATTGTGAACCTAAAAATGATTTTTTTTTAAAAACATGAGCATCGGATCATGTACCTGTAGTTCATATCTGACCCACTTCCTACCGATTCGGCAGGAATTTGTTTTTTTCACCAGGGATGGACGGAAATGTTTCAGATCCCCCTATTGGGACATTGTCTATATAAGGTGGTCTAGTATTTTTTGTAAAATGTGGTGGTAGCATTTTGAATTAGACATTTGGTGGTTGCTTCACAAAACTCCCCCATTTTTGTGCTCGGAAAATGGAAAATGCCTTTTTGGTGCGACGAAAATGAAAACTTCCTCCTGCAACATTGTTC
Source organism: Avena eriantha (assembly GCA_910589775.1). Classification (NCBI taxonomy): domain Eukaryota; kingdom Viridiplantae; phylum Streptophyta; class Magnoliopsida; order Poales; family Poaceae; genus Avena; species Avena eriantha. The sequence goes on along the minus strand of OU342746.1, from coordinate 403,566,643 downwards.
GACATCCCATGATGCACATGTATGCACATGTATGCACAATATGGGCACATTATCACAAACTATGCCTTGATTCTAGCCATAACATTGGTCATTTGACCCGAAAGCCAAGAAACCTCGAATGAGATAGGTCATTTTGTAAAGGATTTTTTCAGACATAATCAATATAGCAGGTTTGATATTTTTCATTGTAACTAAGTCACATAATATGACACCACGCGAAGGTTTCGCATTGTTTGAATCGTTTTTGATTTTTTTATGCCAGTTTTAAACTATCGTCAAACTTTCTCGAACGACGGGCATGAAGATTCTTAGCTCCGAGCCGAACCTCACTAAACTTGCTTTGAATCTTTGATAAAATAGCATATTGTGAACCTAAAAATGATTTTTGTAAAAAAACATGAGCATCGGATCATGTACCTGTAGCTCATATATGACCCACTTCCTACCGATTCGGCAGGAATTTGTCTTTTTCACCAGGGGTGGACGGAAAGGTTTCAGATCCCCCTGTTGGGACATTGTCCATATAAGGTGGTCTAGTATTTTTGTCAAATGTGGTGGTAGGATTTTGAATTAGCCATTTGGTGGTTGCTTCACAAAACTCCCCCATTTTTGTGCTCGGAAAATGGAAAATGTCTTTTTGGTGCGACGAAAATGAAAACTTCCTCCTGCAACATTGTTCGACATCTCATGATGCACATGTATGCACAATATGGGCACATTATCACAAACTATGTCTTGATTCTAGCCATAACATTGGTCATTTGACCCGAAAGCCAATAAACCTCGAATGAGATAGGTCATTTTCTGAAGGATTTTTTCAGACATAATCAATATAGCAGGTTTGATATTTTTCGTTGTAACTAAGTCACATAATATGACACCACGCGAAGGTTTCGCATTGTTTGGATCGTTTTTAAATTTTTTATGCCCGTTTTAAACTATCGTCAAACTTTCTCGAACGACGGGCATGAAGATTCTTAGCTCGGGGCCGAGCCTCACTAAACTTGCTTTGGATCTTTGATAAAATAGCATATTGTGAACCTAAAAATGATTTTTGTAAAAAAACATGAACATCGGATCATGTACCTATAGTTCATATCTGACCCACTTCCTACCGCTTCAGCAGGAATTTGTCTTTTCATCAGGAGTGGACGGAAAGGTTTCAGATCTCCCTGTTAGGACATTGTCCATATAAGGTGATCTAGTATTTTTTGTAAAATATGGTGGTAGCATTTTGAATTAGCCATTTGGTGGTTGCTTCACAAAACTCCACCATTTTTGTGCTCGGAAAATGGAAAATGCTTTTTTGGTGCGACGAAAATGAAAACTTCCTCCTGCAACATTTTTCGACATCCCATGATGCACATGTATGCACAATATGGCACATTATCACAAACTATGCCTTGATTCTAGCCATAACATTGGTCATTTGACCCGAAAGCCAAGAAACCTCGAATGAGATAGGTCATTTTGTGAAGGATTTTTTCAGACATAATCAATATAGCAGGTTTGATATTTTTCGTTATAATCATGTCACATAATATGACACCACGCGAAGGTTTCGCATTGTTTGGATCGTTTTTGAATTTCTTATGTCCGTTTTAAACTATATATAATATTTTATGTTTCACTTATTTTTTTACAAATATGTAATATTTGAGTGTAGATAGATAGATCTTATTTTTCTGCAAATTTTGATATATTATTTGTATTTTTCCGAATTGGAATGATTTAGTTATAATTTTTCAAAATTTAATGAGATAAAAGGAAAAATAGCTACGCCGAGGGCATTTATACGCCGACTGCTGCTTGACGGGGCTGGCCTGGTCACGGTCTACGCCGACGGCCCAGATGTTTGGCCGTCGGCGTAGCGACGGGCCGTCGACATATTCATCCATTCCTGTAGTGACTTTCAGAAGGCTGACCAAACATGTTTTTTTTGGGACAAAATCATTTTACAAAGTGAGATAATACAAGGCCTAGCGCATTAGAATGCCCATGTATATTCTTCCATTTTATTTAAATATAACATGTTTTGATAAGTTGTTTTAGTTTATATTTTGGAACGAAGGGAGTATGTCGTGTTCCATGTAATGTATACATGTACACATAGTACTGATTACGAGCACTTTGTAGCTAAAAATAATCGGTATTAGATAGTACTCCCTCCGATTACATAATACTCCCCCGTCTTAAAATAGAAGTCAGATTTGACAAATTTTGAATAACTATAGACACTATTTAATATATAGATTCATCCAAATTTTAACAAATCTGCGAGATTTATTTTAAGATGGAGGGAGTAGATGAGGAAGTTAGTTAGAGCAAGCAGGCAAGCTCTTGCGTGATGATTACACGTACGTTTGCCATGTTTTTTATTATTGGGAAACATCGTCGTAGCTAGGTACACTACTGACTTTTCTAACACGCATTTTATAAGGATAGCCCCTTAGCTAAGAAAAAAAACAATATTCTCTTCCTACGTTTTCTCTTCTCTAACTAAGTAAAAAATCAATCAACGTAGCAAATTTAAGAAAAATCAATCCTTCTATTTTCGCTAAAGAACAAAATGCCGTTACACCGCAACATCCTACCGATGGAAGAAATTAATAGAAGTACTATCTCCAAGAATTTGTTGTGCATAAGAAATAACCGGTACGAATCAAACAACTGACGGAGGACATTTTAGCATCGAAAGTATATTCTCTCTGCAAAACATTCTCAATTTTATTTTCGCGACAACAAAGAATCTACACATATTCTCGGTCAGGCTAACAACTACCCATGTACAACTTGTGCGTACGGCGGCACCACAGTATTCACAGCAGCAGCTGTGGCTGTCCCACTCGATCGTCCCAAGCATGTGTACATGTTTTTCGTCGCCAGCCTAAAATTCTCCCGATTTGGTCGGTTCTTACACAGCCAGCTCACACCCTAGATTAATCCTCATTACACAGCACTGGTGGAGGCTCCTAATCAGCTTGGACTCTTCCTGCAGTTAGCTAGCAAGGCAGAGATAGTTAACTAGTTATAACAGATCACAAACACCTAAAACGATTAATCAACAGGAAAACAACAACTGCTTTCAGATTTGGGGATCTAGAGGAATCAATAACATCACAAAAAAAATCCTATCATATTTATCTCTTAACATGCATCTGCAGTGCAGTGCAGCGCAGGCACAGATGAATGATTGTTAAATACTAGTACTAGCCCTGTTAAAAATTAACTATCTGTACATGTACTCCATCTCCATGACATGCATGTACACACACAGTGCCCAGCGAGTGTTCAACAGTGGTCTTGTTGACTGTTGATCAGAGACAATGGATGTGGCCTGGTCTGGACGCGTTTGTCCTCTGCACACACGAGATCTCCTAGCTACCACTAGTACTAACTAGTTAACACGTTGAGCTGAACCCCTCTCTCAGAATGATTTGATCATGATTTGACCGGTCTTAATCAGCCAGGCTCAACTGGCATGTGCATCTACATGTGTGTGTGCATCCACCTAACCAAACTGTCTCGCAGTATTCTGCGAGTAAACCTTGCAAGGCGACCCACGAAAGAAATTAACTACTACTAGGATTGAATTGATTAAAGGGAGATTAGACCGGGTGCAAGCAACATACCGGCATTATGTCGCGAGGCGGCCATGTTTACCAGATTTGCAGCGCTTAAACAATGAGATTTGATCCGGGATTAGTTAGCAGAGGAGGAGGCCATGTGAGTGAGCGATGCCTGCCCTGCCCAAGTGCCAGGTCAGGTCAGGTCCAGCGAGACACACGCCCTTTGCCACGGCTGATGATGAGATCCACACATTCTTTCGCACTGTTGGAGCAAAGGCCTGCCTCATTAGCAAGATCAAACGTGGTATATATGTGTAGTAAAAGAAACAGATTACTGTGATTGGAGGGCACAGTGAGAACTCAAATGCAGCGAGTGGAACTTAATTTTCGTGGACTTTTTATGCCAAGGCTTATTCAGTCTGACTAGATGCAGGACCAAGATTTAGTCAGAGCGTATTTGTGCTATGCATACCTTTTATTTTCTGGCACTAAAAGATGGGGCTCCTTTCTCCTCCTGTCCACTGATATGAGGGCTTTAGCACCTGGAGATTTTGACACTGCAAAAGGAAAATAAAGCAATTGACAGAGACAAATGATGACTTATAACTGAATAATGCAGCAGGTTCAGAACTGGTTAAGTGCTTGCAGTCTAAACAAAACATGGAAATGTTTACCCATTTTAGATTTATTAGAGCAGGTAAGAGGAAGAAAAAAAATGATTGAGTTGTCCTGCTCAGCGCTCACAAACAAAAACTTGCCAGGCTGTTTGTGTTTTAGTCCTGGAAAAATCTAGCCCCAAGATACACCCCACCAGGAGGAGGAGAAGGAGCTGTCATGCAATGGCATGGGAGGCAAGTCATTGGATTAGTGGCTGCAGAAGGAGCATGTGAGCTTGACACCCAAAACATAAATGTGAGTATTGGGGGAACAATCCTAAAGAGTGGAGAAAAGCAGATGAATGCACACCTGTCCTACTTAATGCAGATCACTCCCCACTTGTGATGCCACCATTACTTATTCCCCTCTCAGATGCTTCACAGCTTTGGGAGCCACCACAGCAGGCATATAAACAATTAAATTAATTAGCAGCATGCGCACATCCACATTGCTTCCAACTCAAGACCTGGTGTACTTTGTAACCTGTGATGCTCCTGCCAACAACCTATATTGTATATAGCCACCCCTGCATGCATGCTGACCACGGATGACACCAGCATCAGCGTATATGTATGATATAAAACTAACATGGCCGGTTGCCTCAAGATGAAGGGTCAATTGGTTCTTAATCTACCATGCTGTGAGCCCTCAAGACCACAAAACAAGGATTTCTGCTATGGTTATCCTTTGATTTGTTGTCACTGTCAGGTGATTGGGTCACAAGGACTGTGCAAGGGAAGGGGATCCAATGGAACACCAGCGAGATCATTGGCTCCATCAGGATCAGATTAAAAGCTGCATGCATGTGCAGGGTTCAGTCCTTGCTCAGTTACTACTAGATTTTATACTATATATTGCTGCGATAGGAGCGCCTGTCTTGCTCTTGCAGTAGATGACCAGTAGAAACTAAACTGAAGAATATAGTAGTATAAAATTAGCAGACCAGCTAAAGAGAGCAAGCAGATGAGTGCTAATTACCATTGCAACTTTTCGGTGGAGCATCTCATATGTATGTAGTACCTATCATGGAAAGACATGGCTATACAATCATATTGACATGACTTGCAAGCACTAGAATAAAATGCTCTACCGGGGCAACTACTCCATTGGCCTGTCTTCTTGACATGTGCATTGTAAAGTGACTCACTGAAAGTTGGAAGCTTGGCTTTTCCTAGATCTAACAATGGTCGACATGACATGCTCTTTTCTCTACTTTCCTGTGTGCTTTCTTTTCCTCCAGATTTCCCTCAAGAAAAAAAAAGAGAGAGTCGGTAATGTACAAGGGGGAACAAACAAGACAGTGCAGTGCTCGGTGGCAACACAGAAACCAACAATGGACGGCGGAGAAGAAACAAAACAAAACTCAACCAGAAGAGCAACAGAATCATGTAAATCTTAGGGGAAAAAATAGGTGACAAAATTTCAACAAGAAACCTTGTGAGTGAACCAAAAAAACAGAGCAACACGTCAATTTGTTTTTCTTTTCTCGAGCAACGCCATCTCGTATATCAACACGTCACCTTGAATTCAGATTCAATTCGTGGACAGATAGGTAGATAGCTAGGTTGCTTTGCTCCCAGTCATGTGTTGGAGCACTGAGAGTTGAAGGTTAATTATGCAAGCAAGCAATGGCCAGTGGCACGTGAGTGGGGCTCCCCACCACTGCACGTGCTCGCTCCACATGCATGTTTTCTCCCAGTGTTTCTTCATCACCACTGCTAGTCATTGAACCTTGAAACTGCAGTAGTGGTGGTCAGGAAGAGAGGTTAATTGAGGAGAGATGAAAAAAAAGACGATATGGATATGGTCAAGAGAGAAGAAGAAGAGGAAGAAGACAAGGGGGCCTTTCCCTTTTCATGGGATCCCCTACCCCCCCTATCCACCCCTCTTCCATCTTTGCCCATCCCTACTTCTTTATCCCTGGCAGACAGACACTCACTCAAAACTACTCATGATGCTGCTGCTGCTGTGCTGAAACTTATGTAGATATGTGCATGCATGCATGCATGCATACATGGACAGTGATGTGCTAGCTCCAAATTGTATATGCACAGCAACATCTACCAGTTCAATTGGATGGAGGAGATCATGTGAATATCATATGTACCTGGTAATCTGGAGGAAGCTAGCAGCTCACACAAATAGCACTTGTACTGGGTTAATCTGCACTGGTCATTTGTTGCTCCTGCTGATGCTGTTGTTGTTTCTGTTGATCAGCTCTGTCACAGGAAATCAATTGCAGAACACAGGTAGGTACGTGCGAGAGTGAGTCTTGCTACAGTGCATCCATAGACTGAATAACTGGAGACTATAGCATGGTCAATGTCCCGCGGCGCAGAAGCAAACGATTCTCCAGCACAGTGGCCCTGCTGGAGGAGCACTGTCCAAAACTCCAAGCCCATATGCATTATTTCCCCACCCTCCCCCCCTCACATTCTCATGTCTCTAGCAGGCTGCATGCATGTGAGGGCCATCTATCTCATGCATCCCCCTGTCCCTGTCCTGTTCTTCAATTAAGCTGCAACAACAACGCGACCTGTGACAAATGGATGGCTGGCTGACCGGCCGGCGTACGATCTGTCCGTTGGATGGATCAATCATCCCGTCTCCCTGTGCCCTGGCCGTGAGGGCACTGCTGCTGGCCGGTTACCTGCTTCTTTCCAGCTCAATGTGTATGTGGGACCGTGGAAACGGTGGTTTTCTGACGATCTGGACCGTCGGAGACCAGGCCGACGGCCCTGATTGGCCGAGGCCGGGATGTTGATACGGTTGGAGAAGACCTGTGTCAGGAGAAGAAACGGTCCTCCTCCTATATAGCTTATCCAGTCTCCTGTTGTTGCTACTTACACTTGTGAATCTTTGCTCTTGCCAGTCCTGCATCACAAACATGGCATTCCATTTTAGATAAAATCAAAGAAAACTCTTCCGGCAGATAAAATCTACACAGATGCTTGCCTACTTGCAGCTGAAGGTCAATCTCTCAATCAATGCATGGATGGCCTCACCTGAGCTGATGTGCCGTGAACCAAGTTGAAGGACTGACTTGCAGGAGTTGACCATCCGATCCAAGTGAAGAAGAAGCTGGCTGCACGCACTGACAGCACCAACATGGGCATCTTGGCATTCCCATGATGACGGAGGAGAGTGAGGTCCAGCCTTGCCATCATCTTCTCTGCATGCCCACTCCTCTTGGTGCTCATCAGAACTGGCATAAAAACTAGTAACTGCAGCTTCTGCCCCTGCCACCACACCAAGGAATCATCAAGTGAAGTGACATATTTTGGTCATGTGCTCCATTGCATAGGCCACAACAAATGATGCATTTTTTTCCCCTTCAGGTCAGCGGCAAAACAAGAAACAGAATCAAGATGATCATAGGAATGAGGGAAACATTATTACATTTAAGAAGAAAGGGTTACCGGAGAACTTAACAATGAAGCAAAGAACCAGACAGATTGAACAATTACAGCTTTGTCTGGAATCTGAACAGATGGAACTCCATGGTACAGAGAATGGAGTGTTACAGTTGTGAGGACCATAATCATCGGCCCCATTATTAATAGATAGGCTGCTCAATCCATCAATCAAGTTGAATTTCTGCAGTGATCTCTCTTCACAAAAAGAAGACTGAGCTAAAAAAAAGGAGGCACATTACACAATCGAAAACTCCGAAAAACCTGTACAACACTTCAAGCATCCAAATTCATGATCCTGATCTACCTAGGCCTAGTAACTGAAAAGACTAAGCCCCTTTTTTAACAACAAGCAACCAAAGGGCAAAAACTAAAAATGAAGAAAACGAATCGACGTGCGAAGACCCTAGCAAGATGATCAGCATTTGTGATGAAAGATTTTCCTGCAAACCCCTTTGCCAATGTGAAGTATATCTGCGCCTTCTGCACCTGGTAGCAAGTTTGTTGAGTAGATACTACTACAAGATGTTGGGAACTTGTGCTGAGAGCCTTTCCTGCAGCTCTCTCATCTTCGAGCAGAGTTCCACCTTCTGCTCCTTGTAGCTCTGAAGCAGGAAGTCCTTCCCTTCTATAACTTCCTTCAGCTCACCAACCTCCCTCTTGAGCATTTCCACCCTCTCTACCTCGCCGTTTCTCTTCTCGATACCAATACAATGCAGCTCAGGGTCATCGATGCTACTGTCAGCATATCCATTAGCGTGCCCATTGGTGGCATCTGATTGCCAGTGTCCAACTTGCAAAGGCTTGTCATGGGAAAGTGCTTCTGCGACACAGTGATCCGCAATGATCTTCCTTAGCTGTTGAATCTCTCTCTCCGATTCGAACAGATCTCTGTTAGCACCATCCAGCTGAGACTGCAAATTGGAGGTCTGCGTCTCCTGGATGCTGAGAGAATTCTTAAGATCAGCTATCTGTGCTTGCATCTCCATGATCATTTCATCACGCCTCTTAAGGTGCTGTCTCAACTTATGTATGACCTCTCGCTTGCTGTAAATGTCAGATCCTGATTCTGAAACACAGGGAGAGCCAGAACTGTTTGAGTACTGGAATGGCCTACGAGGATCCTCAAGCCGGTCAGGTGATGATGTCCACATGATGCCATTGTTCTCTTTGCTTGATTCTGGCCCTGGTATCTTTGCAAGAGGAAGGGAGGACTCTTCTGATTTTGATAAAGATCTTGCCGGCGCTTGCTTGATTTCCACTCCACCATCTGCAACTCCTGCATATGACAACCAACATTTTTCGTGACAACTGTCAAGTAATAAATGAAAATAGGGGAGAAGCGTCCATTCTAAGCCCAATTAAGGTGTACAAAGTGCAACAATGCAATCCAACAATATTAAACCCACTATATGTCGTCATTTTGCCAGAATACTGCCGGCGTGTGGTTTAATATTTTGCTTCATCGATAGTATGCATGAAAATTATAGTGCAATGTATTCTGTATGTTAGACTACAGAACCACAATTTCAGAATCCGATGACAGTTATGACATTAACTGTGTTACTAAATTTAATGCTAGCTGATAAAGTTCAACACTGTGGGCTGCAATTTTTGCTGTAATATGATGATTACTCCGCAACAGAAGATAAACTAAGCTGCAGTAAAAAGTACCTGAAACACAACAGTAGCAATTGGTTTGGTCATTAAAACGGTACAGATTTGAGTGCAGTTCACATGCTCCAGATCTTCTTTTGGCTGCGAATTAAGAGTCAGCACTCAGCAGACAGTGCACATGACAGCAGTAAGGGTTACAATTGCAGATGCAGCATCAGAGATCAGACCTTTAGAGGTACTACTATTTTGTTTCTTCATATCAAACATTTGCTTGAGCTTGCACCCGAGTCTGACTGAAAGAGTGCTCAGCAGAACTCCTCCGGCAACAAGAACCCAGTTTGCTCCTTCTCCCTGGACATGGTTAACTCTCCCTGCCTTCTGTATGCTCCCATTAGTCTTAGAAGACCTCATCCTAAGAACGGCCAATTCCTTCAGCTGAGTGTACACAGGTAACAGGTCAACCTAGAAAGACATGGATGACAACGTGTTAAACACCATGGTTCCCATGTGAGTGAGTACAGGAAAGAAAGTATGTTTCGCCAGACAAATATGATGCACAATAGTAAAATAAGATAGTTCTGCAGCAGCAGCAACCTTTGTTGTAAGAAACAAACTACATGACCTAAGTGAATGGGCAGTTAACACAGAGACATCGCGCTTTGGAGGGGCAAACAGGAAAGCTAGAAATACAATAAGCGTGCTATTTATTCGATTTCATTCATAATGAACGAAACTGGTAACACCGGCGGTCCTCAGAAAGTTGAAGGACATTACAGTTCTAGACCTTTCCTTAGAACAAAAAAAACTAAAATAGAACAAGCGCTGAAAACAAACAGCATCAGCGCTAGCTAACATAGCCACGGCATCATACCATCTCGGCCAAACAGAACCACTAGCGTAACCTGGTGAAGGCAAAACCGCCATGGTCGTAAAACCGGCTAATACAATAAGCTGTTGGTTTCAAAATGGTATGTGCATGAAATAGACTGTGCTCCAAACCATAAGTCACATTTCACTTCAGTAAGGTTAACCGCTCGATATCACCACATCACAACTATCCATGGATGCCCTCGACAAACAGCAGCTGTACGGATCACATCATTACCATGGTTGACATAACCCTAATGGTGCTAGCTAGTTCGTGCTCGCACCTGCCCACCCACATTCATCGCCACTCTCGTCCACGCTAATGGGGTACCAAACATCATCAATTCACCGTTTGCAAACAGTAGCGGTAGCAGAGCCGCCGGCATCCTGCAACCAGACGGCCCCAGTTCGCCGCGCCTATGCGGCCCATCGTTGCCGACGGCGAACTGTCGAGGTATCCCCGTGCCGCGACTCGGACGAAGAAGACGCGAGTGGATCTGGGGGAGTTGGCAGGTGATGCGAGGGTGAGCTCACCAGTTATACCGCCCGTCCCCCTCGCTCCGCTCGCCTCCCGTCGGCCGTGCAAGAGCCCCGCTGATCGCTGGCCGTGGGGCGTGGATGCGCCGCCGCCTGGCGAGAGGGGGGGAGGGGGGAGTGGAAATGGGCTCTCGTGTTGGTGAGTGGGGGTGGGGGAGACCGAGGCTGGTTGGCAGTTCGGCCCGCGTTGAGCTGACTGGGCTGCAAGCGAGTGGGCTGGGCCCTACTGTAGCCGCAGCTACCGCTGTGTTTCAGATCGAACCTGGCTATATCTTCTCACAGAACTGGAAGAATTATGGAGAGTCAAGGTTCCATCAAAGATCCGAATTTTTTCATGGCGTTTAGCACGTTCGTCTCTAAGACTCTAACAACTGGAGAGGTTAGGGAGCATAGGCACACGGCCACTTCGGCTGTTAGCCCGGTCTGCAACCTGGCGACGGACACACGGAGGCATTCCCTGTTTGAATGCAACATGGCTAGGGGTGTATGGGCTCTTAAAGAAGATGCCGTAACGCTGCCTTTGTTTGCTGATGAGACACATGATCCGAAACTGTGGTTGTTCTCTTTGAGCAAGACAACGAGCCAGGAGAAGTTCATTGAAACTCTGGTTACCTTGTGGGCAATATGGTGGGCTCGTAGGAAGTTTATTCACGAGGACGAATTCCAGTCACCTCTCTCAACACATGGCTTTATTACCAGATACCTATCGAAGCTGCAGTATGCGCGTAAAGAACCAGAGGTATCGAAGGTAGGGGCACCGAGTCAAAAAGCAAGATGGGCTCTTCCTCCCGTGGGTAAAGCCAAGATTAATGTCGATGGTGCAGTCACTAAATCAGGAAGCAAAGGTGCCTTTAGTGCTGTCTGTAGAAACGATCAGGGCGAGTATCTGGGAGCTTCGGCTATCACCATTGATGGTGTAATTGATCCGGAGGTATTGGAGGCCATGGCATGCGCTGAAGCACTGAGTTGCAGCTGGCCAAGTTCCAAATATCCTCTGTCTGCCTCAATGTGGTCAAAGAGATTGGGCAAGGACATCAGCGAGGCCCCCACTGCATGATCGTCAAAGAGACAACGGCTGTTCCAGGAGGTATCTTTTATGCATGAACGGCGAGAAGCAAACGGCGAGGCGCACAGGCTGGCTCGGACGGCAACATCTCTAGCTGTTGGTAGGCACACTTGGCTTGTAAACCCACCTACCGAAGTAGGCATTCATGTAAACTTTGATATGAGTGTTCACTAGTAGAAAAATGGGCATAAATACCGGTTCCAGAGGCCCTTTTGTACCGGAAATGCATCTGGTACAAAAGATTCGGGACAAAAGCCCCCCCCCCCCTTTGGTACCGGTTCCTTACGAACCGGTATTAAAGGGGCCTCCACATGGGCACCCAGGAGACCGCAGGGCTAGGGACCTTTGGTACCGGTTTGTAACACGAACCGGTACCAAAGGTTGTCTATCGTGGCAGAGAAAGTGCATAAATCTCTATCGCGACAAAGAATCCAGGGTTTAGGGTTTTAGGAGGGGTTTAGGGGTATCGGGCCGTTTCATCGTACGATGATCGCGTCGATGCGTCAGAAACGCGTTTGGGTTTAGGTAGTACATGAAGATCTAGGTGATGCATATCAACTTGGTGCATATAATATAACACATGTAATTGCATAATAAGATCGCAAAATTAAGTAGTATATGCATGAAGATCGATCTGCATGCATAGTGGTACTCTCTGAGGCATACTATCTATTACATGTAGCATAGTGGTACTCTGCGAGTCAAACTTATATATTACATGTAGATCTTCATTCATAGTGGTACTCTACGAAGTTAGGTATGACGTCCTGAAGGGAAAATCCCGCCAATTCCTCGCCAATTGCTTTGAAGCGGTGCTCGATTGAGATCATGTCCCGCTTTCTTGCCAACTGTAAAAGAATGAGATTGTCGTGGTGGTGTCACGGCAGATGCCATGGATAGGCTAAAGGTGGGGACTAAATGCACTAGGGGAATCCAGGGAGGGATAGTGTGGTGATTCCACACACGTTAGCTTTGTATTCTATTCACTCCCAAGGTTTACAAGTGCTCCACGAGTTGTATTGGGGAGAGGAGGAAGAAGAACTCTCTTACTCTCACCACTAGCCAAACTCAGCTCTCTAGGAGACAACTAGCCAAACCAACTTAATAGAGATCAACCTTTCTACAGAAGCCCTAGCCCTCCTTATATAGGAGCCGCTAGGTCTCCACTTAGGGCATACGTGGAGGCATATTCTTCCCAAAATAGCAAACCGACCGGGTCTCTTTTCCCCCGCGTCACCCATGCAGAGGCTACGTGAGCCTCTGCGGCTCCTGCGTCATCCGACATTGGCGTCGTCACCCTTGTCGGCCACGCCTCGGTGGTCCTGCCTCTGTATGCTTCGCTCACGCTCTGCGCCCAGTGGTCACCTTTGACCAGCGAGATACCTTCCTTCTCCTACAAGCTTGATATAACCCGGATCCTACATAGTTGATCCGGCCACCTCCGTTCCTGCATGCAAGTTAGATTCAACCCACCGACTTACGATATAAGTCGGCTGAGACCTAGTTAGATGGACATCCCCTGGTCCGGGTTACCCCAAGATTCGTCCTGCCTTGAGGTGACTCGGCCAGCATCCGCTTTGACTTTGCCGAACCTCGGCTAACTCGACATTTATATCCCGGCGTGACCCTACCCGGGGGTATCCCCCCAACATTAGTCCCCGAAGCTAGTGCGGTCTTAGCTGCCTTAGCTGCTAAGGCCACAGCAGGTTCAATTTTACTGAGCTTTGTGTTCCTTTTCTGAGTTACCTCTTATCTCGGATTTCATGGATTTACTTTCCCTTGGCACATTTCAAGTTTTCACTTGCTGGCCGGGTTACCACGTTCTCATCCGAGTCACTCTTCCTTCTCTCGTACGCTTCCCCACGTGGAGGCTAATCATCACGTCGCCTCATTTTAAGAGCCATCAACAGTAACCGTCGCAGTTATTGTCAGGAGTTACTGTGCGCACGTCACATCGTGCCTGCCTCCTCGTTAACTGCATCATGACGTCGCGTCATGGGATCCGCTGCGCCCTGTGGTCCTTCGTATGTCTCACTGCTGATTGGTTGATCCGGGTTGTACACGGCCACACCGTGTGGCACACCCGCACAACACGATCCCACTACCCCCTCGAGGGGGTGGTTAAATAGGGGAGGGGCGCGCCCCTTGGGTATTTTCCCCACTTCCGTGCCCCTCTGCCTCTACTCCCTCTTCTTCTTCTTCTTCCATGACAGCGCCGCCGCCACCACGCCTGAGTAGTAGCGCCGTTGCCGCACTGCCTCCACGTTCACCAGCTTCGCCGCCGCCTTTGCGCATCTCTTCCGCCACGGGTCGCTGCCAGTCTAGGCCACTGCCACCCACCGCCGCCAGCGCCAGTGAGGGCAGTGAACTCGAGATGACTGAGGAGGAGCTCGCTGTCGCCGAGCAGAAGATGGAGGAAGATGCTGCGAGCGCTAACCGCAGCGCATGGGCAGGCTCCTGGGTCTGTCAGGATGATCTGGATTGGCTCTATCACACTAGGCGCATCCCGGAGGGCGTCACTGCTCGCCTTGCTTCCGTTGAACTGGCCCCCTCACCCAATCCGGGTGAGTACGTTGTGTTCCTATCACACTTCCAGCGGGGGTTCGGTCTGCCAGTCAGCGGTTTTTTCCATGATTGGTTAAACACATACGAGCTCCAGCCGCACCACCTTCCATCCAATGCCATCACCTCTCTCTCCGCCTTTGCCTCCACCATCGAAGGTTATGCCGGATTGTGGCCCACGAAAGAGCTCTGGATCCAGTTCTTCGGCCTTCGCCGGAACGTGATTCCAAATGTAGATCTAGATCCGGAGGACAAACAGCTCACGCAGTTCGGTGCTGCGTCAATTTCTCCCCGGAGGCTGTCCGTCTTCCCCCGAGTTACTGGGCTGGACTCCTGCAAGGGATGGGCCCGGACTTTCTTCTATGTCCAAAACAGCACCACCGAAGTTCTGATCCAGCTGTGCCCCTATACTCCGGGTCCTCCTAACCCGGAGTTGTGGGATGTTATCCCCAAGAAGCCCACAGTCTTGGCCAATCAAGTCAACAAGAGGTTCAAGGAGTTGAAGGAACTCGGATTGCAACGAGGACGCCATGATCACATTCGTCCGCAACCGGATCTCCCCCCTCCAGAAATGCACACATAAAGTGTGTCACATGAGTTGGGGCCGTGACCCCAACCGGACCTCGTCTTTCGAGTTGAGCAACACAGAGATCTACCGCCGGGTCAAGGCCCTCTTCACCACCCACAAGGACTTCTCCTCTGAGTGGACGTGGGGAATAGAACATTTTTGCCGAGATAGGCTTCCTCCTTCGGTAAGTCTCGCGCCCCGAACTCTTTTCCGAATTGAATCATATGTCGGTCTTTTTGTTGTAGATTTTAATCATGTTGCCTTTCCTTTTCCTTAGATGTTTCTTCAGCAAACCATCGAGGATGGCACCGACCCTACCCTCAAATGGGCGCCTGACCGGGATACCTCGGACGAGGAAGAACCGGATCATGAGATGTTCCTTCCGATGTTGGATGCGACCAAGCGACCCACCGGTAAACTCTCTTCCACTAGAGATTGGCCCGACGATGAAGATGATTCGGATGTTGAGGTGATGGAAGCATTTGATGTTGTCCCCCTTTCTTATGCTTTTTCGGCATCAGCTAACCCCGGTGGGCAGATCCATGAAGATCCTCCCCTTGCCGTGGGTGATCCTGTTTCGGTCGCGCCGAAGAAGAAAAGGGGAGCCACATCAACCTCTTCCTCCGGACCTTCTCAGCCAGCCAAAATGCGAAAGAAGTCCGGAGACAAAACTGCCACCAAGCCTTCAACCAAGGCCACAGCCCGGAGGGCTCGGAAGCCCAAGGAGCCCCTGACCTCGGATGAGTAAGCCTCTTCTCCCTTTGCTATGTACTTGTCCTTTTTTATTATAGCTTCTCATCCAACAATGTTTGATTCGGCAGGGCCGCGGTGCAGGTCCCACAAAGTGGATCTGGCATTGCCTCTCCACTTCGACACAACCCTTCTCCCCCTCGCGGCGACGGTTCACGCCTGCTGAGCCTAATCCCGGAGGGTTCAGCGGCTGCTCCGGGTTCCAGCCCACCTCGTCAAGAGGAGGGCAACCTTGGACTAGGGGAGACTGGCTCTACCGAGACAGCGACCACCACTACTTCGGCTCCGCCGCAACTCGCTACCATCGAGGTTCCCTCAGTACCTCCACCGAAGAAGAAACCAGCACCAGTATCAGCACCAACTTCGGCACCAGCAGTAAAAGCAACAGCAATAGCACCAAGCCCCTCCGACTCGTCCGAGTCTTCTCAGTCTCGGCGAGAAAGCACCAAGGTCGCTCCCAAGGGTAAATCCGCTGCCACAACTTCCACTTCTCAGCAGCAGCCTAAGGGCAAAAAGACCTCTGACACCACCAGGGCAGCGTCCATCGAGGCTGGACAGCGCACGCTCGCGTCCATGCTCCCAAAGAAGACTCCGCCACCGAAGGACGCCCCTGTCGAGCCAACTGATGCGCAACAACTTGTTTTGCACACCAGCCCGGCCCTTGCTCAGGTTGAGAGGAGGGAGGCGCATGCCAAGGGTTTAGTGGCGCCCCACATGCTCAGCGGCGAGTGATACCCTCCGACCTTGATCGAGTTTGTAAATAACTGGAACAAGGCGGAGTTCGTCCACAACGACGATCTCCTGGAGAAGTTTGGCCCCGCCGAATTTTCTGCGCAGATGAATACTGCCGCCAAGGCCATTAACCTTGCGGGTCAGATGATGGAGGTCCGTTACTTCATCTTTTCCTTAAGATGTTGTAGATGTTAGTGATATAACCATTAGTCCCCGAGCCTCCGGGGGAGTCACTTGTTACTCGGCCGGATGCTCCTTAGAAAACTAATGTAGCTCCTTGATAACTTCGAATATGCACACACCTAGAGCCGGGTTAAGTTCCACTTGGCCCGGATCTTGTACACTTCGAATATGCACACACCTAGAGCCGGGTTAAGTTCCACTTGGCCCAGATTTTGTACACTTCAAATATGCACACACCTAGAGCCGGGTTAAGTTCCACTTGGCCCAGATTTTGTACACTTCGAATATGCACACACCTAGATCCGGGTTAAGTTCCACTTGGCCCAGATTTTGTGCACTTCGAATATGCACAAGACTAAGCTACCTTTTTGTACTCCTTTTAGGTGACCACCAACCGCCGGAGCACTGAGTTTCAGCGTCTCCTGGACACTCACAAGATGCTGCGCGCAAAGCATAATGCACTTCTCGATGAATACGAGAAAAGGGGTAAGTTCCTTCCTTGGCATTTTCCCGTTTTTCTTTGTCTTTTTCTGCCGAACTAACCCATCATTTGGTTTTCGCAGCTGGGGTGGAGGCTGAGAATACGATCATGAGGAAAATTTTGGATCAAATCAAGGGTAATTTATTTTTGCTCAACCTTGCTATGCTTTCTATCTCCTTTTCTCCTTGGCTCGGCCAACATTCATACCTCGGCTTTGCCGGGTCAACAAACTATTTCAGCATCTCTTGAAGATAGTGTGCCCATGCCTGATATGATGTTGCATTTTCTCGAACAAGCAGGGCAACATCAGGCCGAACTTAAAAGGAAAGACGATGAGCTTGCCCTCCTCCGAGCCAAAGATGATGAGATTGCCAAGCTCAAGGCAGATATGAAGAAGCTAAAAGCGCAGCATCAAGCCGAACTTCAAAAGGCTGGCCAGGACTATACTGAAGAGCGGGAGCGCCTCACCCTCCAGATTTCCAAGGACCAAGAGCTTCTCCAGGAGGCCGACGTCAAACTTGAGTCGGCGAACGCCAAACTTGTGCAGCTTCGCAAAAGGCGTGATGACTGTACCAAGGAGTTAACCCGGATCCACAGCCATATTTCACGTAAGTTCCTTTCCCTCATCCGGCATATTTATCCGGGTTACTTCACATGTCTTTTTCTTACTTGTTTCTTGTTTTCAGGCAAATTTCCAAAGGGCAACGCCATTGTGAGCACTGTTGTTGCTAAGTTTCGCCGAGAGAGGGGTACCCCCATTGCTCCTGACGCTGAAGAAATTCCCTATGACATGGAGGACCTGTTGGTCAGCTTGTCTTCTCGCGTGGAAATCGTGAAGAACTATGGCAAGGATATCCTTGACGTGGCAATTTGGATCTTCAACGCCTTTTGGCCTGAGGAGGATACTTCGGAGGGGACCGCAGTTCTCGTCGACAAGTTGATGGAATGTGAGACCCAACTCGACCTTTGGAGGGAATCTGCTGGCCGTGCTGGAGCTGAGACCGTTCTCCACTACGTGCTTACGTGGTACGAGAAGATCGACCTCAACGTCCTAGCGCGCATGCGCACCGGATCCAAATGGTCCAGCGACCCGGAGTGGATTGCTAGCCTCATTGAATATGCCCCCATTCATGAATGGAATGAGGGTCCGAGCTTCCTTGGTGCCACCGATGCCGAAAATACTGAAAACGCTGAAGATGGCTCGGATGAGGACGATGCCTCGGACATCGAAGATAGTGAAGATGACGCCGAACTTCCTCCTCTTGCAGCTCCTTGAGCGAAAAAACTTTAAAGTTTATCAGATCCTTGGTATGCCGGGTGCAGTTGTATTAAACATACAAGTGATATTTTGCTACTAAGTTTTTATGTTGGATTGACTTGGGCATAGTCCTCGAGTCTCATTTTCTCGTTCTTCCAATTTCTTGGCTCGGCTCGTGTCTACCTTGGTTCGCTTTTATGACTTACGAGTCTGAGCTTCGAAAATTGTCTTAACAATACTCGGAAACTTTAGGATTAGCTCAAAATAATTCAGCATAATAAATCGAAAGTGAATCACAGGGTTAGTTCGAAAAACAAACGTCGGCTCGCTTAAGTTCCTTTCCTTAGACGTTTTTCATGTGCTACGCAATTCCAAACTTGTTCTCTTGCTTGCCATGAAGCCAAATCGTGTTGGACAGCAGCAAGTCGAAGAGTTAGGTTTTTGGTGCTCACACATTACTAATCCGACTTAAGTAGAAAAACTTACGCTAGACGACGTATAAATGACAAATACAGAAGATAACAAATATTATTAAGGCAGTCCCCGAGTTACTGCTCGAGGTGCCAACATTTCATTAATAAGCTCATTGCCGGCATACATACCGACATATGGGAAGACTCGAATACATACACTTCTTTGCAAAGTGTAGAAAGGACGAAGTAGAGCTACATTCCATGGACGCTTAGATTCCTTGCTGGACCTGTCCGCCTTGTTCTTTTCTTGTGGTTTTGCATCGATAAGATAATAGGAATCATTGTGCAATGCTTTGCTTACAATGAATGGCCCTTCCCATGGGGGGATAACTTGTGCATGCCAGCAGTACGTTGTACCAACCGGAGTACCAGATCGCCTTCCCGGAAAACTCGGGGGCTCACTTTCTGGCTATGATAGCGTCGGAGATTTTGCTGATATATGACGGATCTGGACAATGCCAATTCTCTCGCTTCTTCCAGCAGATCAACATCATTTTGCCGGGCTTCTTGCACTTCGGCTTCTGTGTATTGGGTGACCCTAGGCGAGTCATGCTCTATGTCGGCTGGTAATACAGCTTCTGCCCCATATACCAGAAAAATAGCATATAACCTGTTGATCGATTCAAGTTGTTCTTAAACTCCACAGTACCGCTGGTAGTTCTTCTATCCAGCACCCCGCTGATCTTTGTAGCGGCTCAATGAGCCGGGGTTTTATCCTGGATAATACTAATCCGTTGGATCTTTCCACTTGTCCGTTCGACGCGGGGTGGGCTACCGAGGCAACGTCCAGCCGGATCTTCTTATCTCGACAGAATCGTGCAAATGCTCCTTCAGCAAAATTTGTGCCGTTATCTGTTATAATACTGTGAGGATAACCGTATCTCAAGATGATGTCTTTGAGAAATGTCACAGCCATAGCTCCATCACATTTTCTTATTGGTTTTACTTCAATCCATTTTGTAAATTTATCAACCATGACCAAAATGTGAGTCATATTTCCCCTTGCTGGTTTAAACGGGCCAACCATATCCAAGCACCATACAACAAATGGCCATGTAATTGGTATGGTCTTGAGCTCCGTCATTGGCATATGTGTCTTGGTAGCATACCTCTGACAACCATTGCATTTTCTTACCAAGTCCTCTGCTTATTCTAAGGCACTTGGCCAGTAGAATCCATGCCGGAAAGCTTTTGCTACCAAGGCTCTGGACGAGGCATGATGCCCACATTCCCCTTGGTGTATATCTCGGAGAATTTCAAGCCCTTCTTCCGGGTCAACACATCGTTGGAGAACATTGGTCACACTCCTTTTGTATAGCTCGGAATTGATGATTGTGTATGCCTTTGCTCTCCTCTGAGTTTGCCTGGATAGCACTTCCTCAGCGGGTAAGGTTCCATCTTTCAGGAATTGAAATATGGGTGAGGCCCAAGGTGGTACAGCTCGCACTGGGAACACATCCTCATCAATTTCCATCTAATCCACCGGCATAACTTCAACGGGATCAGGCTAAACAGTCCCCGGGTCTTGCGGAGCAGTCCCCGGGTCTTGCGGAGCAGTCCCCGGGTTCGCCAAGGCAGTCTCCGAGTTCTGCGAAGCGCTCCCCCATCAATGTTCATGGGTACGGCTCCAGATTCTGTATCCTCCGGGACGTAGATTGAGTCGGTTTCTGGGGACGGTCTGATAGATGATTTTCTGAGGTGTTCCAATGCTACACCTGGTGGAATTGCTTGTCGGGTTGATCCGAGCTTCGATAGTACGTCGGCAGCCTCATTTTCCACCCGGGGTACATGGTGAAATTCACATCCCTCAAAGTAACCAGATATCTTCTACACATGAAATCTGTACAGCGCCATTTAGGATCAAGAGCGTCCCAGAGCCCTGAAACTTGTTGAACTACCAAATCCAAGTCGCCAAAGCATTGGATCCGACGTATCCCAATTTCTTTTGCCACTTTGAGCCCATGCACAAGTGCCTCATATTCGGCGAGATTGTTTGATGCCGCGAAATGAATCTGCAGCACATATTTCAGCTGGTCCTTCTTTGGCGAGGTAAGTACAACTCCGGCACCTAGCCCAGTTTTTGTTTTTGACCCGTCAAAGTGCATTCTCCAATAGTTCGGATCTAGTAGGGGTGGTTCATATTGCACCTCGTCCCAGTCCACAAAAAAGTCCGCCACAGCTTGAGATTTGATTGCTTCTCTTCTGTCATATTGTGGTGCATAAGGCGCTAGTTCAATTTCCCATTTTGCAATCCTACCACTCGCATCCTTGTTACTCATTATCTCAGATATGGGAGCTTCACATATCACCTTGATGGGATGCTCCTCAAAATAATGTTTCAGCTTCTTTGCCGACATGTACACCCCATACGCCACTTTCTGATAGTGCGGATAATTTTGCTTTGAGGCTGATAATACCTCGCTCAGGTAATACACTGGCCTTTGCACTGACTTACCCTCTTCGTCGTGCTCTACCACAATTACTGCACTTACAACTCGGTTGGTTGCGGCTATATAGAGCAACATTGGCTTCTTTGATAGTGGAGAGGCTAGCACTGGTGCAGTGGCTAACATCTTCTTTAACTAGATAAAGGCTTCATTAGCCTGTGGCATCCAGATGAACTTGTCCGACTTTTTCATGAGTTGATAGAGAGGCAGTGCCTTTTCTCCCAATCAACATACAAACCGACTTAACGATGTTAGGCAACCAGTGAACTTCTGGACATCGTTAAGACACTTTGGCAGTTCCATTTGCTCTATGGCCCGGATTTTAGTTGGATTAACTTCGATACCTCGGCCGGAGACAAGAAATCCGAGTAATTTTCCAGCCGGGACACCGAAGGTACATTTTTCCGGGTTAAGTTTCATCCGGAACCTCCTTAGGTTCGCGAATGTCTGCCTGATATCGTCAAGGAGCGTTTTGCTTTCCTTGGTCTTGATAACCACATCATCCACATATACCTGTACATTTTGACCAATTTGGTCGTGCAAACATTTTTGCATACATCTTTGGTACGTTGCCCCTACATTACGTAAACCAAACGGCATGGTGCGATAGCAATAAGCCCCATACGGGGTGATAAATGCAGTCTTAATTTGATCATCCGGATTCAGGGGTATCTGGTGGAAACCAGAATACGCGTCTATGAATGACAACAGTTCACATCCAGCGGTTGAATCTATGACCTGATCTATCCTTGGCAGTGGAAATGGATCTTTTGGACACGCCTTATTCAGGTTCGTGTAATCGATACACATATGCCAAACCACTGCCACATTCGGATCGTCTTTTTTCTTCTCCACCAGCACCTGATTAGACAGCCAATCTGGGTAAAGCACTTCCATGATAAATCTAGCAGCCAGCAACCGAGCTGTCTCATCTCCAATGACTTTTCTCCTATCTTCGGCGAAGCGACGGAGAGGTTGCTTCACCGGCTTTGCTCCGGGTCTCACATTCAGAGAGTGCTCGGCCAACTCCCTCGGAACACCTTGCAAGTCCTGTGTGGACCAAGCAAAAATATCCCGATTCTCACGGAGGAAGTTGACGAGCTCGCTTTCCTATTTATCGTTTAACCCGACACTAATTGTCACAGTGCGCTCTGGGAAAATAACATCAACAGGCACCTTCTTGGTATCTTTTGTGGCTTGGAACGAGACACTCCCATGCGGATTACTCAACGCCGGCATATATTGCTGCGCGGACTGAGCCAATGCCGCCACCTCTTGGATTTTTCTTTTCTCTTGCACAATCACGAGTGACTCGGCCAGATTAGACCCGGCCGAAGCACATTCAATGGAACGTCGGAAATCTCCAGCTATGGTGATCACTCTGTTTGGCCCAGGCAACTTCATCTTTAAGTAACTGATGTGACAGCTTGCCATGAACTTGTTTAGTGCCGGTCTTCTGAGTAACGCGTGATACGCACTTTCTAAGTTCACAACTTCAAACTCCAAATTCTCAGTTCGGCAGTTATCTCTTGTGCCGAACAATACATCAACTCGGACCTTGCCTATGGGCTCACAAGAAATGCCTGGCACAATGCCATGAAAAGTAGTCCTTGTAGCCTGGAGCATGTTCTCTGAGATACCTAACTTGCGCATCGTATCCGCATACATGATGTTAATGCTACTGCCATTATCAATCAGTACCTTTTTGATGTTTGGCCCGATGAACGTCGGATCCAGCACTAGCGCATATGAACCGGGACTTGGCATAAGCTTGGGGTGATCTTTGATGCTCCAGGTAATTTCCTGGTCCGACCAAGGCATATACCTCGTCACTGCCGGCATCACTGCATTGACTTCCATATGTTTGCGCTGCAAGCTCTTTCTGTCTGTCTCCTCTGTGGTGAACACACAATAACTCTGATGATGTTCTCTGTACTCATTTCTCCCCTCGTTTTCGGTGTACCTCTGATCGGATTGATTTTGGTTCTCCACCTGATGCACAACATCTCTTCTCTCATGGTCGTCATACCTCGGCGGAGGGGGAGGCAACATTAACTGTTGCGTGTTTGCTCCGGAGAGCAATTGCTGCCGGGGTAACTCCTGCCGGGGTTGATCATTCCGTGGTGCCTGAGCATTCCCTGAACCACCTTGTTCTATCTTACGCATCCACTCACATTGCCTTGTCGTATGACCCGCTGGGTTACTCGGATTTGGCGTGTGAAACTTACACGGTTGATCTAGCATTGACTTGTAAGTATACCTCGGACAATCCTTCTTCTCTTGCCACTGTTTCTTTTGCTCTGGCGTCCAAGTTTTCTTTCCATCATTTCTTGGTGTCCATTGTTGCCCTCTAGTTTTTTGACGTTGATTACTCCCTGCTCTGGGTTGATCTTGATTCACAGCAGCAACTTGTTGCGAACTATACCGATAATCCGGTCTGTCATCTCTTCTTTTACCCCTGTAATCATTCCTTCGGGATGACCCGACCCCATCTCTCTGGTAGTACTCCTCATTTGACTCGTTTCACATGAGCCTGGGTTGAGTCGGATGACCCAGGGCGTATGAATTAGCAATCCGGATTGTCTCTGCCAATGTAGTTGGCATATCCCTTTGCAATCTTTGCCACAACATGCTTGCATATCTGCATCCTTGCGCAAACTATGCTATGGCCTGTGACTCTATCACACCCTCACATGAGATTCGCATGGTACACCACCGGGTTAAAAACTCTCGATCAGTCTCATTTGGTCTCTGCTTGCACATTGCTAGGGTCTGTGGCCTATTCGGCCTTTGATACGTACTTGAGAAATTGCTGACAAACATTTCCTCGAAGTCGATCCAACAATTGATACTTCCGGGCAGCAAATTGTTCAGCCATACCCTCGCGGGCCCCTCCAACATCTGGGGTACGTATCTCACAGCCCATCTCAAGTTGCCTGTAGCAATTTTCACTGCAGTTGCATAGTTTATCAACCAATCCTCTGCTTAGTACTGCCATCATACGTCTTTGTGCCTCTAGGCAACTGGAAGTTAGGTACCAGAGGTTCCTTCATGATTCGGGGCCCAAAATAGGCTGGACCCAGAGGACCCTGACACTCAATTTGCTCTGACCTATACAGCCGATCCAGTTTTAGCCTGGCGTCATCAGGCATCAAATCTCTGCTTCCCAATCTTGACCCTATCACATGGTAGTCCGGCCTTGGGTATGCTGCGTTTACCATTTCCGAATTACCATCGTTATATCGGTCCTGCTCTCGTGGAGCACCTTTCTGTTGCATACCTCGGCCGGCACTTTGCTCTTGCCTTGGTATATTCTGCTGCTGCGGTTGACCTGCACCTACCGAATTACGCTGTCCGGCATCGCCGTTTACAATATTTCCTTGACCGGCATTGCCTTGGTCGCGGTTACCTCGGCCAGCTTCACCTCGGCTCACACTCCTTCGATCCTCATTTCTCTGCACTTCTTTTCCTTTCCCTGCCCTTACCGGGTCATAAAGGACTATCTGCTTATTCCTCCTGGCCGAAGTTACGACCTCTTCTCTCCTAGGACCACCGTGAGGAGACGAAGTGGCCCCAGCGGATTTCTCCGGGTTACCCACCGCCGAATGAACAATCTTGGAGGCCCCAGCTCTATCCGGGTTAACCATGAGCAATTCCTCATTTTGCCTGTTCGCGATCCGAACTAACTCATTGACCCTTTCTTACTGTCTTTGGCGGGCTTCACCTGTCAGACCTTCTAACTCGGATGCAGCTGCATCTGCTGCCCTGAGGTTCTTTGCCGGGGTACTATACTTCGGCAGCCCCACAGACAAACAGTTTTCTGATTCCTCAATCCTAGTATCACCCTCTCTGTTCATTTCACTCATGAGATTTCTCCCCTTCACTTTTATAGCATCTACTTTATTTGCCTTTGCATACTCACGCAGCGTCATGTTCAACGACTGCTGAGCCACGGCTATCTTTTTCGCACCCTCTAGTATTTTTTGCCTAGTCTCCTCTAGCTCGGCCTATGCCTGAGCCAGATCTATTGCCGCTGCTACCGGGTTTGCTAAGCTATCCATCACCTGCTACAACACATTCTCAGGCCTCTCTAGCGGAGGACCTCTACTTTTCCTCGGTGCCTTAGGTGTTACCTCCGGATCTGGTGCTGGGTCTTTGCTTGCGCCTACGGCTGGCGCAGTCATCATCACTTCTGCACGATCCGGGGAGCGAGTGATATGCGCCCCGTGAACCATGCTAAGGGATGGCTCGCCTCCTTCGACGACGTGCCGCGGGTGAACACACGACACATTGACAGCAACGTAGACCTTGTGTGCGCCGAGCTTGATGAAGAGGCCGTTGCGCGGAAGAGGACGTGTGCCGAAGCAGCCAGCGTTGTCGCTGACGAAGTCCAACGCTCCAAAGCGCTGAACGAGCCCGGAGACGATGCGTTCGCCGGTGCCGATGAGGTTTCCCGTCTGGATCTTCACCCCTGCTAGCGCCGCTAGCCCCACGGTGGGCGCCAACTGTCGTGGTGGTGTCACGACAGATTCCATGGATAGGCTAAAGGTGGGGACTAAATGCACTAGGGGAATCCAGGGAGGGATAGTGTGGTGATTCCACACACGTTAGCTTTGTATTCTATTCACTCCCAAGGTTTACAAGTGCTCCACGAGCTGTATTGGGGAGAGGAGGAAGAAGAACTCTCTTACTCTCACCACTAGCCAAACTCAGCTCTCTAGGAGACAACTAGCCAAACCAACTTAATAGAGATCAACCTTTCTACAGAAGCCCTAGCCCTCCTTATATAATTCAATCACAAATGAATACATGAGCTATGTGTGTGTGTATATATATATCAAAATCACAATCAAACAATTATGACGAAAACTCAGCACAAGTTATGGTAACAAAATAAATTTGTGAATGTTGTTTTCGTACCTCTCTATTTCTTTGATTATTCGTTCTCTCGTTGACAATCTTGTGGATGTACTCGCAAATGTAGTGTCTACATAGATTAGTCCCCTTTGGTTATTTCGTGCATTTCTGTACAAGAATATAATTCAATCAAACAATAATCAAGTATGATAAAGGTGTGTGGACCTAGGTAGTACTACTTACTTTGTTCGCACACCATATCAGCTTCTGTTTCCATCCACCGGTCAGATCTTCTTGGATGAATGTTTGCCATACACTGCCCGACAAAAGAAAATGCATAAAAGAGTTATCAATTTGTTGATATCAGGAAATTAACGAAAAAATTGATCAGAATTAAAATTACTTTTTGAGCATATCAAAAGCCGTCTTGTATAGTATAGGCTCTTTGGTTAGTGAGTCAAACACTTCAACATCTCCATCGTACATTTTAATGACAATAAGAATAAAGTGGAACCTGCGCATGTTTAAATATGCAGTGTCATAGATATAAGTCATCGATTAAAATTTTAACATATGGTGAGCAAAATAGAATGTGTTATAAGTAAGTAACACTCACTTGAAGTTGTAAGGCCAAAGTATTATCTTTTTGTCATGTTGTCGCTTTAAAAACCTTAGCAAAGTCTCCGGTGTATCCTTGTTATAGATGGGATCTTCTATGGTTCTTTCATGTATTGTATCTGGGTCAATGAACCCAATGTCCGTGATTTCATCCCTTTTGTATTCGAGCTTCTTCAATCTGCATAATATAGCGCACAAAATATTAAATTGAGGATAATTTGCAGACAATGAACGTGCTGAGCTAAAGACTTCTCAAATTACATTAATAAATCACTTACAGACAATAGCAACTGATGATAGATTTGTCGAGGGCCCGGAGATTGTATAACTGAAGAAGTTCACAGAAGTCAACGCTCATAGAGTATTCTTGGAAGTAGTGTTCATCCTTAACTCGCACCATGATAGCCTCGATCCCTCTCTTTGTGGCATTAGTGTACCACACATGCAAATTACGCATACTTATTGGTAGCGACCTGATATTCTCGACCAAATCTTTCCCTTGAACAAATTTATATGCTACTTCAGCGATGGTGTAATCAGTTGTGTTTTGTCGAGAACTTTCAACGGCCTTCTCGTCAAACACCTTGAGAGGGGGGACCGATTGAACGGGTTGTTCTCTGAGCTGGTGCACTTGTTTCCTTTTTATACCTGAGACCACCAATTTATCGGGTTTTTTCGCCTCCACCGTATCGTCATACGACCTTTCAATAGAACGCCTATAGTAATATGGCGGTGATGGTACAGGGTCATATAGATTCTCAACGGTACGCACAACTTTCATCGGATCTAGAGTCTTCTCAAAAGGTATCTCTGGCACTTTCTTAGCAAAATGTTTTTCCACCTCGGACTTAGAGGTTTCGATGCATTCCTCGATAGTTTTTTCCCAAGGTAACTTCTCAATAGGCGGCAGTGGTTTCTCCTTGCTAGGTCTCTTCCTAGGCGGCATACCGTTCTGCTTAACAGGCACAGTCTTACGTGGAGGATCTCGAGATGGTGGACTCGCGCTGGGGTCCCTCTCAGGTAGGTGTGGACTTTGCTGCTCACGTGGACTGCTACCAGGAGGAGTCGATGGCCATTGATGCTCATGTGGAATTTGCTGCTCATGTGGACTGCTACGAAGAGGAGTCGGTGGCCTTGGCAAAAGGACGATGTATTTCTTGGACCATAGGGCGAAACCGCGCTTGACATCGGCCATTGTCTTCTCATCGTCACCTCCAGGAAAATCAAGCTCCACTGTTTCATAACCCGGAACAACATCATCCACCCCGACACGAGCAACGGATTGGAAGTACACAAATAGTGACCAAAAGAATTGTAAGATTCAACAATGCAGACATTGAAATTCAACAGATGTAGCAAGGCCTGATTCAAAAGGAAAGCGAGACCATATTCTGCACTCGATCGGTCGATCTAAGCAAGTACCAAAGAAAACTTTTGACAGGTTCAGTAGCATTTGAAAGATTCAACAATACATAATAAGAAATAAAAATATCGAGAGATTCCTAGTTCATATTCAGCGGCACTTGGATATATTTAGCATCATTTCAAAGTGACTGATTCAGTTTGCCCTTTTTTCCGAACACTCGATCATTGGAGCAAGCAAAACTGACGATCAAGTCTGCTTTTGTGTGCATACCTCCTTCTCACATCAGTGCATGTGTGTGACTTCCATAGGCAACTCAAAGTGCCCAAAGTCTCGTCTAGATTATGAGTTTATTACAAGGCCAAGTTACAAAATAAAAGCAAGACCATCTACCCCACTTGATCTAAACAAGTACCAAGTACATCAATATTAGTTCTATAAAATACTCAGTTAATAACAATGATAGAACAAAGGCAAAGTAGTACCATCTCCTGCCCTTGATCTAAACAAGTATAAGTATATAGTACAAAATACTCTGAAATACTAGAACTAGTACTATACTAGTACTACTTTGCAGCAAAAGTAGTTCAACAGGGCCAATGTCAACTGAGCTCTCCTATTACATAGTATTATGAGTACCTATGGTAGCTAGGTTTCAATCTTGGGCATTGGTGAACATCAGGATGAACCATAATGGAGTCTATAAAGATTTACATGCAACGTTGGTTGAGAAACCAACAACCGCTTCTTCGGTATTTAGACTGAAGGAGCATATTTCAGGAAATGGCATATATCCAAGTCCTATCACATGATGGGAGGTGCAGACATAGTTGCTTCACATCAGATATCCTAGGGCAACATCTGCACCGCCTACTGCAATGTTAATCAGATAGTTCAATCCAAGGAAAAGGGAATATGCTCCCAGGTCAGCAGTCGCTATCCATGGCTTAGGTGTATACAAGTAAGCAGTGTACTTTGAGTACACCTTGTAGCCAAACCCAATAGCATAGGTGCCAAAAGTGCGATCGCAGCGATCAACACTATGATCAGCAACATGATTGCCATGACCATTATAAGTACCGCCATAAAAGTCCTCATCAGTAACACCCTTGGTATGGATAAGAAGAAGGTGAGATTCATTTGCAGATATTGCTAAGAACCATAAACCAAGTCCGTACTCATCATCATATATGGCATCAAGGTTGCCCTCCTCGAGATGCGTGCTAGGTGGTGACGAGAGAAGAATAGGACCTTGAAAAAGAAATGACGGCCAAATCAGCCAAAACTAGCTTACATACATTAAAACTGAAGCTAGTGTTTACAACAAGAGTGGATCAAAATACAGATGATTCCAGACATAAACACTGCCACTCTCAGTGGCTGCAAACACTAGACCCTTTTGGATAAATGCATCGATGTATCTAAAATAGCACTGGAACTGGTTCTTAAGAACTGCCCATGCATAATCATCGCCATCAAAGGTAACAATTGAGTAGTCAAAGATAGCGACAAGAGATAAATCTAAATAATCCATAGCAGCTGCGGGAGCTCGGCAAATAGCAATCTCCCGGAGGAGAATAGGGTGATCATTATGCATGAATGTAAGGGGATCGTTGGTGCGTACTGATGGCAACAAACATTGGCACTTTTCATTGGGACTCCAAGTGTAGAGTGTTGTAGCAAGCTTCTTTTCCCCACAAGGGTGACTCGAGGGTTTATATCAAACTCTCGGGGAATTGGTTTATGGAAGGATGTTTGTCTTCTCCACTTCAAGCAACTTGTAAAGCAAAATAATTTGTCTTGTGTCCCCAACTCAACCAAGTGGTTGTCAAGCACAAGGTTTCATGTTAGTAATTTGAAATAAAATAAAATGTAAACTGAAATAAAAGCAGTAAATAAAGTAAAGTAGTGCAAACTAGATGAATGGAAGATAGTAGAGTTGTTTTTGGGTTTTTATAAGTGATTGCAAGTAGAGAAATTATTTTTATTCGAAATAATAAATTGCAGAAATTATAAAGGATAGTAGATGCAATGTAAAGGTGTTTCTTATGATAAATATTAGACCGGGGTTCATGGGTTCACTTGTCTACTCTCTTTTTAGGTCGTACTGATCGCAAAACAATTCATCAATGATAAAGATTCATGGAAATTATATAAGTGCTTAATAAAAATAATTAATATGGGAATCACATTCTAATATTGAGATGGAATACATCTCTCTCTTATACTCCTCAAGAAAGGGAAATCTCCATGCAATCTTGATTTAAGAACAAATCAGAGTATAGCTTTAAGCAATATTATATTATGTTTGAAATACGAATATGCTACCTTGATCTAACAAGGTCATCACACTATCACGTGATAACTAGAGCACATGATTTCACTTTACCCCTAGTGAGGCAGCAAAATAAAGATAAAAACCAAAGTATATCTTGAATATTATGTGTCACAATTCAATCTCCACCCCCATGCTACTCCATCTAACACACACTTCTCCCCATACAAGTTCTTGCATACAAGTTGGATCAAAACAAACAATAAAGAACCGGGTGCATGATATGCATCTATTAAAACATCTTACATAAAATAGATTCCAATCTCAAATATCAAATCATAGAACAAAGATCCACCACATAGGAATTACAAATGTAACCATAATCATGTTGGACAGCTCATATGGTACTAGATCTATGAAGAACAAGAGAGAAATAGATCATGCTACTGCCACAAACCCATAGCCTAGAGGTGGACTACTCCCTCTTCATCATGGTGATGAAGTTGGTGATGGCTCTGAAATATAGCCATCCACATCCACATTTAAACTGGATATTATTCATATTTTTGATGAAATATCTCTCTAAACCCTACCACTAATGCCTAATAATCAAAGGGGTATACAATCCTTTCTTTCTATTTTTTCCTGCGCAGATAATGTCATTTGAAGATGGGAATCACAACATTAAAGTCAAAGATACGAGATTTCCAACAACCAGAAGAAACCAGGAGCCCTGAAGCAGAGGCTGACGCTTTAACGACCAACTATATGACCGGAATAAAATTCTGGCCGTATAGTTCTGGTTGTATAGTTGGCGTCGCCACCGCTAGGTCAAACAGAACAACTTTCTTGAAGGGACCCCTATAAAAAAGAAGCCTCGGGTGACAAGAAAACTCTCCTTCCTCGCCCAAAAGTCTCTGCCCCAGATCATCAACCGCCTCTAGATCTAAAACCCTTCTCCATCTCCATAGCCATATTCCACCACTTGTAATAGTAGATCTCTTCTTCGATTGGCGACATTGTAAGACTATTGCTATCAATCTTATGATTTCCATTACAATGTTCATGATTGTTGATCTCATCTCTATGTGTGAGTAATTCTCCTTGGGCTAAAGGCTTCGGCCTAGCCATCATGTAGCGTTTGTGCCTGTTATTTATCATAGATGGGATCATGTATTAGTTTGTATGACATGATGATTATTGTATCCTCTCTTGCCTCAATATAAGGACTTGTCAGGTACCCAAGACCTTGAGGGTTGAGCCAGGTATAGGGAGTATGAGTAATGACTGATCTGCAGGTTGGGAACCCCAGTGATAGAAGGGGTAGTACGGCTGTATGTGAGGGATTTACTTGGGATTAACGGTGACATCACTATGCATATCATTAGTTCTCTATGGATGAGACTAGTAGGTTATTGCTATAAGCAGTTGTGGAGGCAATATCAATTATGGATGCACTGTCCACATATAATTTATCTTGCTCTAACAATTACATGCATACTTTATCTTTATCTTTTATTCCCATCAGATGTTTTGCACAGCTACAGATGAAACCGAACTCCCTAGGCCCTCTCTCTCCATCATCGACAACAACAAAAAGACGCAAACTCTTGGTCCGGTAAAAACAAGAAAGGGATTCTAAAACTCCCGAAGGTCCGTTAAAGTAACTTTACTACGCATCTGCTTCCCGAGGATTCGATAACCTAGGTCTACTAGGGAAAAATAAGCTATACTACATCCGGAATCCGGATCGAAGGTATCAACCCTTTTTCTGGCGCCGTTGCCGGGGAAGCAATAGCTACCCTGGTGAGGTTAGTAGGAACCTTGCTAGTTTTAATTCTTGTTTTTAATTTTGTTAAGTTTGCTTTCAGTCTTTATTTGAAAAACCAAAAAAATTAGTTAGCCTTTAAATTCTTGCTTTTACTATTATAAGTCTTTGTTTAAGAAAACTCAAAAACATTGGAACTATGGCTGAAAAGAAGCTTGGGGAGTTTGCTACTCCCAATAATGATTATTTGCGTACTCCTATTACTCAGTGATGTGTACGCACTTCTATTCTTGTAGACAGTTGTTGGGCCTCCAAGTGCAGAGGTTTGTAGAACAACAGCAAGTTTCCCTTAAGTGGAGTACCCAAGGTTTATCGAACTCAGGGAGGAAGTGGTCAAAGGTATCCCTCTCAAGCAACCCATCAATCAAGATAAAAGAAGTCTCTTGTGTCCCCAACACACCCAATACACTTGTCAGGTGTATAGGTGCACTAGTTCGGCGAAGAGATAGTGAAATACAAGTGGTATGGATATAAGACAACGGTGCCAGAAAAGAGCTTGACGGGTAGGAAGAGACTAAAGGCAAAAAGATGGAAGCAAGCAAACATGTAACAAATCTAGTTGCAAACGGTGTTTCAATGTTTAGAAACAAGGTCTAGGGATCATACTTTCACTAGTGAACACTCTCATATAAATATCTTCTCTTCATGATACTACTCTGAACTACTCTTCGATTGGACACTCTAATCCACGGTAGGGCTATAACAGCACACATCAAAGTTCGCTTTCCCCATCTAGATAACCCCTCACTATCACCTTGAGCGCTAGATGGTTCCAACAAACACCACAATTTCATAGAGACATCCAACTCCAAATATAACTCATAACAAGTATTTGTAATCTCTAGCCTAAGTGCCACACGGTGTGCACACTGTCAACTTCACACACGTGGGGAGAGCAGAGATCTATTAAAGCACTTGAGTAGCAAAGTAGATCTACTTGATTACAAAGCTCATGATCACAATATGATCATGCATAGAGAGATATGAACACACAGCTACCGGTAGAGCCCTTAGCCTCGAGGAAGAACTACTCCCTCATCATCATGGGAATCAGCAACGGCGACGGAGATGGTGGTGGAGATCGATGGAGATGGCTCCGGGGGCACTTCCCCGTCCCGGCAGGGTGCCGGAACAAAGACTTTTTGTCCCCGAATCTCCCCTTTGGTGGCGGTGGCACCGCGGAACTTATCGTGGTTGTATGATGGATTATTTAGGGAGGCTTCTTATAGGCGAAGAGGCGATGTCAGAGGGTGGACCAGGGGCCCACACCAACTGGTGGCGCGGCCAGGGGGACCCGTGCCACCACATGGTGTGGCCGGCCCCTGGCCCCTCTCCGTCTTGTCTTCTGGATCCGTGAGTCTTCCGGTAAAATATCGACTTTGGCTTTTGTCCGGTCCAATTCCGAGAATATTTCTTTTCCAGCTTCTGAAACCAAAAACAGCAGAAAACAGGTAACTGGCACTGTGGCATCTTGTTAATAGGTTAGTTCCAGAAAATGTGTAAAAATACTCCAAAGTGTGGACAAAATATAAGAAAGTAGATATAAAACAAGCATGGAACATCAAAAATTATTGATACGTTTGCAACGTATCACTCAGCCAGCAATTGCTGCTGATGACTATGAAATTAAGCCCATTATTTGTCCCCAAGAAACACTTAAGTCTTTTATAGACTCACAAAATGAACAAAACAATATTCTTGTTAAAATAACAGAGAACCATGATGCTATGTTTGGTAAATTATCTAACCAAGCTGTAAGTTTGAGAAATGATTTGCAGGCCCTCCAAGAAAGAACGAGGATCATTGAGGCACATCTAGGTAAGATAACCGAGAGTCAAACTCTCATTCTAGCCAAGTTTGCAGATAAAGCTGAGCCCAATCATGTTGAAGACCTCAAGATGATGAGAATCCAAAGGGAGGAGCCTGAAGAACTTGATTATGATAACGCTCCTTTACCAAGTTATACCGTTGAAGATCTCGTAAAAAGGATCAACATTAAGATTCCGGTAAGTGAAGGTAATGAGGAAGTTATGTACCAACACTTTGTTAATCAGGTAGCAATAAAGGTACGTGAGCTTGAAGAAGAATATAAGCAAGTTGCTGAAAAATTACTATGAAGCTTGATGACATATTTGAGCCCACTATTAAGATTAAAATTGGGACCAATGAGATAACTGCACTTTGTGATCTAGGTGCAAGCGTCTCAACAATTCCAAAGAGTCTTTTTAACAAGTTAAATCTTGGCTCCTTTGAGATCACCGAGTTAAAATTGCATCTATCAGAATCTACCTACAAACAAGCTGTAGGAATTAAGGTGAATACTTTAGTATACATTAAAGGCTGTCCTACTCTTATTGATTTTGTTATTGTTGACATGCCTGAAGATGCTACTGCTCCTATTATACTAGGTTGTCCTTTCTTAAGAACTATTAAGGCTTTGATTAATCTACATGAAGGGAACATGAAGCTTCAATTGCCTTTGTGGGATCCTTTTGTTATTCATTTCCCAGGAAGAAGAAAGCCAAGCATGATAAAAAGAAGGCCATCACTTTGAAGGCCAACTATTTTGGAGTGGGTGTTTCACTCATTTGGCCTAAGTGAGCAACATTGAGGTCAGGCTATTGACCATAAAAGAGTCCTTCAAAGGAGGCAACCCATGTGAAATAGAGGTTTGAGTTAAGTTTTAAGTTTTATTTTAAGTTTATGTTTAATAAAGAGTGCTAGAAAACTCCAATTAAAAAGAAGAAGTTTGGTAGTACTAAAAATTCTGCTTTATTCATGTTGTTGGTTGTCGACAATATTTACTGTCAATTTTATGTCAAAAATAAGGTATATCACTAAGTTACAGGATAAGAAATAATTTTCGAAGAAATAGAATTTTTTTGATGCATATAGAGAGTTTAACGACCAACTATATGGCGGGAATAAAAATTCCGGCTATATAGTTCCGGTCGTATAGATATTTTTGCCATCGACAATTTTTCTTTCATATGTACTAACTGTTTAACGACCAACTATACGTCTAGAATAAAAATTCTGGCCATATAGCTCCGGTCGTATAGATATCAGTGCTTTCGTACAAATTCTTTTCCACGTACTGACGGTTTAACGACCAACTATACGGCGGGAATAAAAATTCTGGCCGTATAGTTCCGGTCGTATAGGTATCGATGCCTTTGTATAATTTATTTTCCCAGGTACAGACGATTTGGCGACCAACTATACAACGGGAACATATTGTTCCGGTTATATAGCTGCGTCGCTAGGTGGAAACCCTAAAATTTTGACAGAAGGCCAACTATACGGTGGGAATGTTGGGGTTCCGCGTATGAAAACAATAAAATTTTACTCTACGCCCCTGAACCCCTGGAGCTGCCAGGACCTATCTATTAGTAATACAGTAACGGGAGGGTCTTTTTGCAAACTTACCCTTGAAGACCGAAAAGTGTTGTCAACACTCAAGAGAGCATGGTTGATGTAGACGAGCCGAAGCGGACCTCAAGGTCGTGATGAAGTCCTTGCGCTCCTTCTGGCTCCAACGACTTGAGTGCCTCAAGTGCGACAACTCGTGGGGAGTTACACACGTCCGGTGCCTGACGATGACTCCCGCTTCCTCGATCCAGC
This sequence comes from Avena eriantha, assembly GCA_910589775.1. Classification (NCBI taxonomy): domain Eukaryota; kingdom Viridiplantae; phylum Streptophyta; class Magnoliopsida; order Poales; family Poaceae; genus Avena; species Avena eriantha. The sequence goes on along the minus strand of OU342746.1, from coordinate 403,530,898 downwards.
AGCAGTTGCGGAAGTAGAGCTCCCGGATCCGAATCCCGCAGCGCGACGGCGCTCCGCGGTGAAGTTGTCTCTTGCTCGCGCAGTCCAAACTTGGGACCACGGTCACGAGAGAGAGAGAGGGGAGAGAGAAAATATCAATTCGGGGTCCTCCCAAAAGTGGGGAGACCTTTATTGATTATTGGTGTATTTTTCTAGGCTAAATACCCCACTATATATAGGGGAGGGGAGGTACTCCCTCCCTCAAAGTCCCGGGGTGGGACTAAAGGAGAGGAGGGGGAGGGGTGGCCGCCAGCCACCCTAATGGGCCCCGCGCGGGGGGGGGGGGGGGGGGTAGGCCCAGCCGGCCTCCCTCTCTCCCTCTCTCCTTTCCCCTAATGGGCCCTCTGCCTTCGGAATTGGCCCATTAAGCCTTTTTGACCTTTAATTGATTTTCTCTTTATTAAATAATTATGAATAAATGATTAAATCAATATTCAACATTCATTCACATATTATTCAAACTCCGTGGCCATGGAACACCTTCCACCTCCACTCCGGACATCCTCCGGACTTACCGAAACCCTTCCGGTTTTCTCCTTTCTTTTTGGCGATTCTACCGATCCTATAAACACTCTCTAAGCATCATCAAGCCCTTAAGCGTGATACCCCATGGTTCAGGAACACTCCAAACATGGTCGGGACACTCCCGCACCAATGATCGACAGAGGGACCTGGATGGCCATGTGACCCTTGTGCGTTCCACGAAGATCTTTCGTCGTTTGAACCGGGACAGTCGTGTCTTATTCCCTTTGTCACTCGATACTTGCATTGCCCGAGATCTGATCAATGACATGACCATGTTGTGTTCATTCTCGTTACTGAACAACGCTACTTGACTCGTTCCGACAAGTGATATCCCCGTGATCTAATCACACGCTGCGCAGCTATTGGATATGACTTCTCCGAGTGGGCCCTTGAGTATCTTCCCATCACATGGATGGACAAATCCCGCTCTTGGCATATATTGCCTCTACGGTTTCCTCTGAGTACCTGAATACACCTTTATAACCACCGTATTACCAGATGGCGTTTGATGCTATCTAAGCACTCTCGGGAGACAGTGATTGATATCGCCTCACGGTCTAAGGAATAGTCTACGAGGATCCATTTCTAATCATCGTAACTTGAACTTCGTGACATGATCGGGTCACGATGTTTAGATTAGGTATTGGTTCATCATCTCATTCTCAGAATGAGATGACCTCATTTCCAACTGGCATAAATGCCACATGATCAGAAACATGATCATATGTTGACCAATGAACCAGTGACTAGAGTTTCACTGAGAACCCCTGGTTGTTTGTATATCACACGTGCATTGATGTTTCCACTCAATACAGTTATATCATGATATAAAACTTAATCATAAACTATATGAAATATGATAATAGTCCTTACTACTATTTGTCTCTAGGGCATATTTCCAACAGTCTCCCACTTGCACTAGAGTATAAATACACTAGCTGCATTTGTTCTCAATCATTGGCACCATATATCCGGCACCCTGAACATGCTTGCTCATGGAAGAGGTAGAGCCTTGGTTCTGTACTTTACAGTCCCAAATCCGTTGCAACTTACTAATGTCACCTTGATTGACATTAATACTTTATCATCACATGATAGCATCTGTGTGTATGTATCGTCGCTATGGCAGCAGAACGAGGCCTGATTCCAGGAGCCTACAGTGACGTTAGATCAACCTCGAGGGCTTTCTCATGGGCACTGTGCCCTGGGACACATCATTCTACGTTAAAAGCGAACTAGCCCCGCCATAACATTATACAACACTTTAGATGGTACCCTTATTATTATAAATGTATTCATCGAAATACTAGTGCACTCTGTGCAACTTTCGATGTTTTGTTCACCTTGCTTCCTACTTGACTTTAATTGGTATCTACAGGAGTTTCCAACATATTCCCTTATAACATAACTCTTTATGCTTTAAGACATGTAATCCTTTATTGATTTGGAAAATATGTCTGCAGTTCTCTACCAGACACTTAGCTCAACGTTCTGTGATTTGAACTTAATCACCTTCAAACATTCCTTATTTTGGATCACATATTATGCTTTGGCCTAGCCATGTAGCGTCTGTGCATGTTATTTATCATAGATGGGATCATGTATTAGTTTGTATGACATGATGATTATTGTATCCTCTCTTGCCTCAATATAAGGACTTGTCAGGTACCCAAGACCCCGAGGGTTGAGCAAGGTATAGGGAGTATGAGTAATGACTGATCTGCAGGTTGGAAACCCCAGTGACAGAAGGGGTAGTATGGCTATATATGAGGGGTTTACTTGGGATTAACGGTGACATCACTATGCATATCATTAGTTCTCTTTCTTCTATGGATGAGACTAGTAGGTTATTGCTATAAGCGGTTGTTGAGGCAATAGAAATTTTGGATGCACTGCCCACATATAATTTATCTTGCTCTAATAATTACATGCATACTTTATCTTTAGATTTTATTCCCATTAGATGTTTTGCACAGCTACAGGTGAAACTGAACGCCCTAGGCCCTCTCTCTCCATCATCGACAACAACAAAAGACGCAAACTCTTGGTCCGGTAAAAACACAAAAGGAATTCTAAAACTCCCGAAGGTCCGTTAAAGTAACTTTACTACACATTTTCTTCCCGAGGATTCGATAATCTAGGTCTACTAGGTAAAAAGAAGCTATACTACATCTGTAATCCGGATCGAAGGTATCAGCTAGAGATGTTGGAGAGGGTGCAGATCTCCCCGGAGATGGCTCCGGTGGAGTTTCCCCCTCCAATCTTTCCTCGATCTGGTGGTGTTTTTGTCTTCGGTGGCTCTCGTCGCTTACCATTGCCTCTGTTTCGAGGACGCCTCGGGGTGTCCTTATATAGGGATTTTTAGGTCAAGACAACTCCGTGGGCGAAAGAATCAAGGCAATTGGACGGTCGAGGAGGGAAAGAGCATGGGTGGCGCGCCCACTAGGCCAGGGTGCACCACCTGGGCTCTTTTGGCCCTCCTGGCCCTCTTAGTGAGATTCCATTGCTCCATATGCTTCTCATGGATAAATATTGACATTCACAAAAGTGCATGTCCATTTGACTTCGTATAGGTCCTGAAACATCAAAAACGTTGAAAACAGGGTTTTTCTGCCCTGCAGGGTTATAACCAAAATAAAGGGGATCATTGGTAAATCCCCTAAAATCAATATAAAATAGGGATATAACATTATATATGATGCAAATATGTGGGAAAACATGCTAACAAACTACAAAGTTCATGTATGCATTTTACATGCATTAACAACCCCAAGCTTAACATGCTTGTCCTCGAGCATGAAGGTGATAAAACTAAACATGGACTTTAGAGTTTGTTAGCTTTGCTTCCTTCATTATCATGTAGAGTTCATAGGCTCAATTCCTTTCAATGAAACATAATATGCAAGTGTACTATCAAGTTGTATCTTTTACACATCCATAAATATGCTAAACAATAAGTGATGGTGTGATAAAACAAATGATGAACAAAATAAACCTTCAAGCACACTTTGATGAACCTATAGAATATGAGACTCTTTTCATGATTGTCATTGGTGTTCATGCCTTTATTTTTGGGCTACTTCTTAGTTTCATGCCCTTGACTGGAAGACTCACTTCTTAGTTTTATGTCTTCCCTTGAGATGTTTTGCATCCCGTACTAAAAGTAAGCATTGAATACATATGGTAATCCTCCATAAAGAATAAAAAGTAGAATTTTGAGCTATGTAATTCATGTAAACAATACTAATAAGGATGGGGTTTCCAGTAGCTTTTTATTTTCACTTTGTTTTAAAGCATCATATGGTTTATGTGCTAAACATCTTACAAGTTGATTGTTTCCTGCACCTAGTCTATGACCTTGCACTCCTCATGCTACTCAACTTAGGCCTATCATTGTATACTCATATTGGTCTTGTGAAACCGCATCACTGAAGTACTTCTTGCCCCTGTGTAGCTATATGCCCCCCCTTTTTGGCATTTATTCATTTCTTATTTTATCATAAAATATAATATAATTCCTTGATTGTGTTCAAGGTGGGAGGGGCAGTATCTCTACTCCAGAAGACAAGAAAAATAGACATATGAATCATATTAACAAGGATCATCATGCTGTAAGTTTCCACCATGTCATGCATGGCTTTGACTAGCGGTTCAGGAGCGTTTTCTACCAACATGCCTACTGAAGTGTGCACATTTCATTTCACATCATTGCAATCCATAGGTAGAACTTAAACATGATTGATATTCAACATTTAATATTGAAAGCTTTGTGCCATGCCAATCATGGTTTAGCTAACAACCACTAATAACATGTGAAGCATACAAATTTCCATAGTGGTATCACCCCAAACCTTACTTTCTTATGAGCTTTAAAATACATGAAGAAGGCTGTTTTTAATAGTGTTTGGAGGATTAACATAAATACTATACTTGAAAGTAGCTTTTTCTACAAGTAGGTGGGTATGCCTAGTCTAGTTTTAAGGGGCTTGGAACTAGTCTTAGCTTGTGTAGAAAAGGCTTAGCAAAAAGAGATCTAAGGACTGTGCCATCTAGTTCATAATGTCAACATTTGTTTTCTCACCTTGCTTTTTAATGTTGAACATAAATATGCACAAGTAAAGGATACAATTTAATAGGCATAAAACAGATCATGCTTCATATAAAACACTTGAGCTTAAGAACAAGAATTTCATCTTTTGTTTTTATCTCCCCTTTTAGTTTGTTCCATGGCATTCTTTTTCAGTTTTAATCTCATCAAGGTTGAGTTTATTTTCAGTAGCTAATCATAAGTATTTATAATAATGGTCGGGGTGATCTTTCTAATGAAAAATAAAAAGTAAAATGACAAAATAGACGCTCCAAGTTTCTTCGATAGTTCTATGTTGCTGAAGAAACAAAGTTTAGAGGTTTGCAAACCAAGAGTTGAGTTGGTCCAGTGGGGTTCCTTGAGCATCCCCAAGATTACTGTTTACACCATCCTTGGATTTCTCTTGAGTTGTTCCTCTATTCCCTGTCAAAAAACTTCAACACAAATTTTTTTCTCCCATCTCTTTTCTGAGAGGTGACATTAGTGGCACTCTCTTTGGACAATATTAAAAATGCAACGCCGGAACAGATCTTGAAAGGGAAAAATTTCCTGGGGTGTGTGCACACGGTGGAAGGGGTACAGAATTCGCTATCGCATGCAGTCTGGTCTCGGCCTCCTGTTGGCGTACTGAAGCTGAACGTGGATGGTGCATATATGGCGCATACTGGAGGTGCAGGTGCGGGTATGATTCTACGTCGCAGCGATGGCTCTATCGTATTCTCTGCCTGCAGGGAGCTTCGTCAGTGCTCTTCGGCGCTGGAGACAGAACTACAAGCGTGCATGGAAGGGCTTCGCTTTGCTCTCGATATGAGCGACGAGCGAATCATCGTCGAGACGGATAGTGCAGTCCTGGTACATATGACGACGAGCATGGAGCGTGATGGCTCGCTGCTTGGCCATCTGGTGGAGGATCTTCGAATAACTTTATCTTCGGTTCGCATAGAGTCATTAGTTAAAATTTCTAGACTATGTAATAAGGCTAGCCATGAATTAGCTAGATTTGGGATGTTGTACCATAAGACTCAGGTTTGGCTAGGGTCGGTTCCCGATGAACTTCGGGATCGTATCCAGGAGGATTGTAACCACGCTATTATCTAATTAATACAATCCATTTCCCGCAAAAAAAAAGAAAAAGAATTCCCGAATCCCCAACCCACGCTTTTGTATTTTAGATATAGTGGAAGTTGTTATATTTTCTACTCCGTGCAAAACCTAGGGCAGCCACCACTTAGCAAAAAAATGGCCGCCGCCATGCGGCCACCTGATGCGATCGCGGTGCTCTTTCCAGCGAACTCTCCTCTCCGGCTGTCTCATGAAGTTTCAATCATGTGTCGTTGCAACCCGTACAGCGACACACGATTCCGATGATCCATCTGGCCACTAGACTTGATCTATGTTGAATCTGATGAGTTCCTGACCGCTTGACTCTGTTTCTTGCCGCTGGATTCGATCAACATTTCCTTGCTGCTGGACTCGATCAACTATTCGTTGCTACTCCTTATTCCTCTCTCTGTAAGTAGATACTTCTGCCACCTCTCCCATGATTTCCTAAACTTATCCTTCTATGTTGCAGATTAGTGTCCGTGCTTGTATTTGTCTACTGGTCATGGATATTGTTGCTACTTTTGATTAGACGAGTTGCACATGGAGGTGGTATTCATAGCCGAGGACACAAGTAGTTGCATCGACCAACAAAAAGTAAACATATTTTTAGATTATTTTAAATTCACCTACCTTTCTCGATTCCGCTGATGCGGTGTCATGGATTTACGTGCAAACAGGATCAGCTTTGTTCATCTAGTACATAGAGGAGCATGCTTATATCAGACTGGAACTGTCGGTAGAATTTTGATTCTACACACGGGGTATTTACTCTGTAATCCTAAGCATATTAAATCGTTGTCGATTTTTTAATACTTCACCTATTGAGTTTTGATCATTCAGTTGTCCCTCGGCAGGATTTGTCGCGAGGATTCTTCAAGCGAGAGCAAAGAAAGCCTGCAGAAGCACCGGACAGTAGATGATTTCAAGATCTGATAATAGATTAGTTTCCCCTAGTTACGAACTTACGTACGAAAAGTCTATGTACTATTCAGTCGTATATGAAAATCATTGTAAGGATGTATTTTCACTTGTAAAGTACAGTTGCCATCAAATGATATAATAAATTTTTCTGCGGTTACCCGTATTTTTCAATGCTTCTTTGTTCTTTGAGTGTTTGATGGATGTAATTAGATTTTAGTCATATCATAATGTGCATTCCTTCAAATTTTGCAAAGGTTTGAATAGTAAATTAATTTATACAGAACACAAAATAATCTGCAATCAAGGATGCAATAAAGCGACTCAACCTTGGTAGAGACGCACCTCTATTATCATAGCCACGTTTTTTAAAACGTCTCATTTTACTTTTGGGACGCGGATAATGCGTCTTTCGGGTATTTAAGACGATGCATAAGAAGACGTTTCTTCGACGCTTTGTAGTAGCGTCTTTACAACCCCATATAGATGAAATTTGGCGTCTCTAGTCTCTAAATTAGATGTCTCTACATGACCTTTTTCTTGTAGTGAAATATGACTCATACAAATCATCTTAGGACACCTGGGAATGGTTAAAACAAAGCATGGCAGAATCTGTCCAGATTTTTAGTAACAGCAAAACGATTTTTTCGTCCACTTAGATATGTTAGAAATTTTAGCCAATTTTTGTGCATACATAGGATGAAAAGTTGTAAATGCTGTATGAATCTGAGCGCAATTGGAGGTACAGGAAAAAATCATAAAATTCTCACGCACTAAAAACTGTTCTATAGAAATTTGCTACTCCATATGTTTAGCAAATTTTAAAACATCTAAAATGGGTTCCACTTGGTACTTTTATTAAAAACTTCAGAAATAAAACCCAAACAAAACTTTCTTGCTACAGCAAGAGTTCAAAACAAAAATCAAAAAGAAAAAAAAAGCGGGTTGCCTCCCACAAAGTGCTTTCTTATAGCCATATAGCTAGGCTTTACTTACTTGGTTTAGGTGATGTGGAACTTATGGGATAGCTTGTGCTTTTTAGCTACCTCCTTATTCCTTGGAAAGTGTTCCATACACTTCTTGTGAGGAAATTGAAACTTCACATTTCCTTCTTTTGCGTCAATGACTGCACCTGTGGTTCTTAAAAAAGGTCTACCAAGTATTATATGACTTGAGGTATTGCTCCCCATATCCATGACAATAAAATCAATAGGTACAAATGTCATATGTAATTCAACCATAATATCTTGAAATTTTCCTAGAGCATGTTTAGTTGAATCATCAGCAAGTAAAAGATCTATTGAGCATTTTTCCATAGGTTTCAATTCAAGTAAGTCATATAGATCTTTAGATAAAAATGAGACACTAGATCCTAAATCTAGAATAGCATGATGTGTATCTTTTCTAATAGTGATTAATATATTGGGGTTCCATACATCCCCAAGTTTAGGTGGTATCATAGCTTCTCTATTGTATCTTTCAATCTTTTCTTTTATAACATAATTTGCTAGGTAGAAACCAATTCCTGCTTGATGACCATTAAAGGATGGATCATTAGAATTTTTTTGCAACAAGTTAATGAGTTCATGCAAGCTACATTTATCAATATCAAGTAGAAGTTCTTTTGTTTCACTGAGCATTTTGACTTCTTCTACTTGTTTTATCATTAGTGTTTCATTTTCCTCCATCATATTAAGAGTTTCCCATGATTTATCTATCACTTCTTGCACATATTTGATTGTTTCCTCATGGTTGTTTTGAGCTTGAATAAGATTTTTGAATGATGTGACTTATTGTGTTAGGAGATCTACCCTTTCAAACAAAGCATCTTGTCTTTCAAACTTAGCTATAAATTCCTTATTAAGTTCCGTTTGAGTGGCTATAAAGGATATTATGGTGCTTTCTAAATCATTAGGAGCATTATTACCACTAGTATATTTATTAGGAACAAAAGGTGGCCTACCATAAGAGTTATTATAGTTGTTTCCATTACTACCAAAGTTTCTTATGTAGTTGGCATCTACACTTTCATTGGTATTTGTTACTAATTCTTGTAGAGGAATATTATCGATAGTTTGCTTAGATATGTAGGCAAATGTGGCATCAAGTTTACTTCCTGTGAAGTCTATTTCTTCAATGGAGTTAACTTTCTTAGATGGGTTTGGTGCTCTTTCAGTATGCCAATTACCATGGTTGTGGAGCATTCTTTCTAGGATAGTTTTAGCTTCAGACACAGTTTTACTCATAAATCCACCCCCGCAGCAAAATCTAGAATGCTTCTTGACATAATATTTAGGCCATTAGAAAAAGAATGCAATATGGTCCATTCGTTTACTCCATGTGATGGGCAAGATCTAAGCATGTTTTAAACTCTCTCCCAAGTTGTTGCTACATGTTCATTGTCATTTTGTTTAAATGATAGGATACTATTTCTATTTTGTAGGATCTTAATCGGTGGGTAGTATTTCTTAATGAAAGCTTCCTTTAGGCCATCCCAAGAGTTTATGCTAGCAGCAGGAAGCAATAATAACCATGCTTTATCTTTACCTCTTAGTGAAAATGGGAATAGTTTAAGTTTGACAATGTCATTTTCCACATTTTTAAACTTTTGCATACCACAAATTTGACAGAAATCATGCAAATGCATAGAGGCATCCTCACTAGCACTCCCCCAAATTGTTCTCTAGTTATAAGATTTAAAAGACCAGGACTTACTTCAAAACTTTTAGCAGTAATTTCAGGAGTGGTAATGGATCTAGCCATGAACTGATCATTAGGGGTCTTTGTGTAGTCACAAAGATTTGTTCCTCTTTCGCCTGTGTTAGAAAATAAAAAGGTAATGCTAATTTTTATGTGTTTTTGTGTTTTTAAAGAAAAACTTAAAAAGACTAATAAACAAGACAAAATAAAATACTTTAAAAATCTAAAACAAGAAGAAAAGGCTCAGAGTGGTGCAACCTCCCCAAGCTTGGGTTGTTGCACAAGTTGATGAAGATGACAGCGCCAGAAAATAAGCAGTTATCGTGGGAGTTACCTTGCTCTTCAAACTTTCTCTTCAAACTTGATGAGGATATAGTTGTGATGTACCTTCACCAATTCCCTGGTAACGGCACTAGAAAATAGTCTTGATGGCAACAAATGTGGCCACTTTTCGTTGGGACTCCAAGTGCAGAGTGTTGTAGCAAGCTTCTTTTCCCCACAAGGGTGACTCGAGGGTTTATATCGAACTCTCAGGGAATTGGTTATGGAAGGATGTTTGTCTTCTCCTCTTCAAGAAACCTGTAAAGAAAAACAATTTTTCTTGTGTCCCCAACTCCACCAATTGGTTGTCAAGCACAAGGTTTCGTATTAGTAATATGAAATAAAATAAAATTTAAACTAAAATAAAAGTAGTAAATAAAGTAAAGTAATGCAAACTTGATATGGAAGATAGTAGAGTTGTTTTTGGGTTTTATAAGTGATTGCAAGTAGAGAAAGTATTTTATATTTTCGAAATAATAAATTGCAGAAATTATAAAGGATAGTAGATGCAATGGAAATGTGTTTCTTATGATAAAACTGGACTGAGGTTCATGGGTTCACTTGTCTACTCTCTTTTTAGGTTGTAGTGATCACAAAACAATTCATCAATGATAAAGATTCATGGAAATTCTATAAGTGCTTGATAAAAAGAATTAATATGGGCATCACATTCTAATATTGAGATGGAATACACCTCTCTCTTATACTCCTCAAGAAAGGGAAATCTCCATGCAATCTTGATTTAAGAACAAATCAGAGTATAGCTTTAAGCAATATTATATTATGTTTGAAATACGAATATGCTACCTTGATCGAACAAGGTCATCACACTGTCACGTGATAACTATAACACATGATTTCACTTTACCCCTAGTGAGGCAACAAAAGAAAGGTAAAAATCAAAGTAGATCTTGAATATTATGTGTCACAATTCAATCTCCGCCCCCATGCTACTCCATCTAACACACACTTCTCCCCATACAAGTTCTTGCATACAAGTTGGATCAAAACAAGCAATGAAGAACAGGGTGGATGATATGCATCTATTAAAACATCTTACACAAAATAGGTTCCAATCTCAAATATCAAATCACAGAACAAAGGTCCACCACATAGGAATTACAAATATGACCATAATCATGTTGGGTAGAAGAACAAGAGAGAAATAGATCAAGCTACTACCACAAACCCATAGCCCGAAGGTGGACTACTCCTTGTTCATCATGGTGATGAAGCTGGAGATGTTGGAGAGGGTGGAGATCTCCCCGGAGATGGTTCTGGCGAGTTTCCCCCTCCAATCTTTGCTGGATCTGGTGGTGTTTTTGTCTCTGGTGGCTCTCATCGCTTCCTATCACCTCTGTTTTGAGGACGCCCCGGGAGGTCCTTATATAGGGATTTTTAGGTTAAGAGAAATCCATGGGCGAAAGAATCAAGGCGATCAGACGGTCGGGAGGGAAAGAGCATGGATGGCGCGCCCACTAGGCCTAGGCGTGCCCCCTGGGCTCTTTTGGCCGTCATGGCCCTCTTGGTGAGATGCTCTAGATGCTTCTCGTGGATAAATATTGGCATTCCCAGAAGTGCAGGTCCATTTGACTTCGTATAGGTCCTGAAACATTAAAAACATTGAAAACAGGGTTTTCTGCCCTGCAGGGTTATAACCAAAATAAAGGGGATCATTGGTACATCCCCCCAAATCAATATAAAATAGGGATATAACATTATATATGATGCAAATATGTGGGAAAACATGTTAGCAAACTACAAAGTTCATGTATGCATTCTACAGGGGAGGCCAAACGACTGAGAAGTATGTAAAGTTGCACTATATTTTGCCAAGTCAAGAAGATATTTGGACGAACCGGCAAGGCTCGCGGTAGGAATGATGTCGCATCTGGTTATGAGTTCTTCAAGCAGGCCTTCGGTAAAAACCTCTTGCAACAGCTCTGAATCATCACTGTCGTTGCTTGGTCCTGCCATTGCAAAGGAGTTGATGGAAGTTGGGACGATGGCTTGATTTGGTTTTCTGGAAAAGAGGGAAGATCGATGGTGGCAGGCGGGACAAGGAGAAGAACAAACACTCTCATACTATGCGGTGAACGGGGTCAGAAAACAACATTGTAGAGGAGAAGAACAATGGTGCTTGGCGTAGAGGTAGGGGAATGGGGAACTCGGGATAGAGAGTATATGCAAGGTTGAATAAAATGAAAACGGACGCATGTTCCTCTGCTCCAGTTCTCTTCAGAATAGTACTAGAATGTAGGGGTGGCTATAGGAGTAGTGATCCACTTGTAATAATAAATTTCTCGGTTCTCAAACTCTTTTGTCGTACTAGTTTCCAACAAAAAAACTCCTGTGTAATTTATGGTCAAATTTATGGCCATGCCAATTTATGTGGTGCGATTCTGATGTGTTTTATTTTTACTAGTACTTACTTCACAAAACAACACATTTTTGCACCTGGGAATTTAATATGCTATTTTTTGGACATAAAGGGTCCAACCATAAGAAACATTGTTTACCATTCCACGATGAACCCATCTACAAAATATGGGCACATTACCGTAAACTACAAAATAGATATGGCATTTGACCTCGGTCTTCTTGCATACCATGTACGGGCATCCTTGGGTTTAAGACAAATTGACCATCATGCTTATGTGATAATTGAAGGGTTCCGCAACAGAAAACAATAATTTTCCTACGTTGGAACTCTAATACGCCAAAGATCTATCTAGGTAGTAATGCGGTAACGACTGGAGCATAGAGAATACATACCCTTATAGACCGTACACGGTTAACGTTCCGAGGGGAATGTGGTTGAAGTAGTCAAACTCGTAGCCAACCTCAAGGTCGTGAAGCTCCTCGCAGGTGACCCCTTGCTCCTTCTTCATCGTGCAGCAGCTCCGGCTCACGACATCCAAGGTTCCTCATGTGAGGCCCCTCGTGGTTTCGTACACATACGGTGTACGATGACGACCTCCGGCTCCTTGATCCCTCCTGGGAGTGCGGAAGTAGATCTCCGGCTTGGAATCCCTGCAGCGCAATGGCGTGCTGCAGGTGCGGTGTCTCTTGCTCGGACAGTCCTTACTTGGGACCATGCCAACGCATGGAGACGGGAGAGAGAGAGGGAAGGAGAAATTCAACTAAAGGACTTCTCCAAATATTTGTGTTTCTATTCCCACCATGGGCACCCCTTTATATAGGGGGAGGGGGTGTGCCCTCCCCTTTGGGTTTCCCATGTGGGACTAAACAAGGGAGAGAGGGGGGAGGCGCATGGGCCTAATGGGCTAGCCGGCCAGGGGTGGGACCCCCTTGAGGCGCCTAGGCCTTCGCCCTTGGCCCTTCCCTCCTTCGGTTTTCTCTCATGGGCCCTTTTTCCCTAGGAAGTTTGGCCCATTAGTGGAATACCCCTTCAAATTAGATTTTAATATTATATTTAATATTAATTACATTAATTAATATGTAAATACTGAAGGGTTCGCAACATAGAAAACAAAAAATTCCTACGATGAGAACTATACGCCAAGATCTATCTACTAGATACAAGCAATGGGTGGATATACATCCATGGACAACTTACCCTCAAAGACAACACAGTTTTGTTAACAAGTAGGAACTCGTGGATGATGTAGTCGTACGCTTGCCGATCTCAAGATCGTGTGGAACTCCTAGTGCCGCAAACAAGCAGCGCATCCACACTCGCACACATGTTTAGGCCACCGAACAACCCCTGCCTCCTCGCTCCAGCGATGCAGTGCAAGCAGCAACTCCTTCCAGACGAAATTCCACCGGGAACATGTATCTCGCTAATCCGAGACCATGGGGGAATGATTCTAGAGGGGGAGAGAGATCCTTCACGAGGAGGTGTGAGGAAGAAGGGTGAGAGGGGTGTCCTTTTATAGGAGGAAGGGGTACCCCTCCCCATGGTCGGCGCCCCATGGGGGTGACCCCTCACCTCCCCCATTCATGTGGTGGTCACTCCCTCCGTATTAAAATGCTCCTTCACATTCTCTTTTAAACTCTCCACTTTAAATGCATTAAATTTCTCCAAATTTAATGTTCTCTCATTTAATAAAACTCTTTTATTAAATTTATTCAGAATTTTGTTAATTACTTTAATTAACAAACATTCACATAAAACCTCCTACAACATTTCAATATTACATGCAAAACCAATTTCAGCAATTTCACCCGAAACAGTTTCGGTATCTCTTGAAATAATTCCAGCGCTTTGCAGTTCAGTCGTCTAAAACACATTTGCTCCAAATGGTGTTGGTGTCCCTTAAGTGTGTCACCCTACGGTTCGTGAATAATGTAGACATGATTGAGACCCCTCTCAGATCAATAATCAGAAGCGGGACCTGGAGATCCATACTGACTCCTACACATTCTACAATGACTTCTATGATCGTGATAACCTTTAACATTAGTAACTAAATACCTTTGTCCCGCGATATATTACATGTTCGAGATTCGATCATCGGTATATCCATACCTAGTTTGATCTCGTTACCAACATGTACTCTTTTCTCATTCCCATGATATAACATTCTAGTGATCTTATCACTTGCTTGCAAGCTAACCAATGTGATATCACCGAGAGGGCCCAGAGTATATCTATCCGTCATCAGGATGGACAAATCCCACTCTTGATCCATGAGCTTCTACATAACACTTTCGTAGCACTGAACCCATCTTTATAATCACCCTTTCATGGTGTGACGTTTGATGTTATCAAGATACTCTTCTAGTGTTAGTGATTAACATGATCTCATGGTCTAAGGACTAGGATTACTTTGTTAGATGTTATAGCAATATAAACAAAATGACTTTGATCATAATTCTATACTTCAGATGAATGTTCATCACATCATTCCACTAATGATCTGACCTTGTTATTAACAACATCCAATATCCATGATCAGGAAACCTTGATCATCTTGTTAATCAACGAGCTAGTTTATAAGAGAGGCATAACTAGGAACTTTCCTTTTGTTTATTAAACACACATGTATTAACGTTTCCAAATTAATACATTAAAGCATGTAAAATAAACATCTATCATATACTTGGAATATGTATAATAACAACTTTATTATTGCCTCTCAGGGCATATTCCCTTCAGTATCCCACTTGCACTAGAGATAATAATCTAGTTACATGGTGATAAATCTAACACCCATGGAGTTTTGGTGTTGATCATGTTTTGCTCTAGGGAGAGTTTTAGTCAACGAATTTGCTACATTGAGATCCGTATGTACATTATAAATCTTTATATCTCCATCCTTGACATGCTCACGGATGGAGTGAAACCGACGCTTAATATGTTTGGAATTCTTGTGAGACCTTGGTTCCTTTGCATTGGCTATGGCTCCATTGTTGTCACAATAGATCACCATTGGATCCAATGCACTAGGAACCACACCAAGTTCGGTAATGAACTCTTCATCCAAACTGCTTCCTGTGTTGCTTCTGAAGCAACAATATATTCCGCCTCCATTGTTGACCTTGTTACCACGGGTTGTTTGGAGCTCCTCCAACTAACTGCTGCTCCGTTCATGAGAAATACGTATCCGGATTGAGACTTAGAGTCATCCGGATTAGTGTCAAAACTAGCGTAGACATAACAATTAGCGACCAACTCTTCTTCACCTCCGTATACAAGAAACATTTCCTTAGTTCTTCTCAAGTACTTAAGTATATTCTTGACCGCTATCTAGTGTTCCAAACCTGGATCAGATTGGTACCTACTAGTCAAACTAATAGCATGTGCCACATCCGGTCTTGTACATAGCATGGCGTACATTATAGAGCCTATGGCTGAAGCATATGGGATCTTATCCATTATCTCTCTTTATTCTGCCGTAGCCGGACTTTGAGTCTTACTCAATGTCTTGCCTTGCAACACAGGTAAGAACCCCTTCTTACTTTCGTCCATTTTAAACTTCTTTAAAATCTTATCAAGGTATGTACTTTGCGATAACCCTATTAGGCGTCTTGATCTATCTCTATAGATCTTTATGCCTAATATGTATGATGCTTCACCAAGGTCTTTCATAGAAAATTTGTTGTTTAGATAACTTTTAACACTGTTTAAAAGATCTATATCATTTCCAATCAATAATATGTCATCCACATATAATATCAGAAATGCCACATTGCTCCCACTCACTTTCTTGTAAATACAAGCCTCTCCATAAGTTTGGACAAATCCAAACTCTTTGATCACCTCATCAAAGCGGAGATTCTAACTTCGTGATGCTTGCTTCAGTCCATAGATGGATCGCTGAAGCTTGCACACCTTGTTAGCATCCTTAGTATCGACAAAACCCTTTGGTTGTATCATATACAACTCTTCTTCAATATTACCATTGAGGAACGCAGTTTTAACATCCATCTGCCATATTTCATAATCGAAATATGCAGCAATTGCTAACATAATCCTAACTGATTTTAGCATCGCCACGGGAGAGAATGTCTCATCGTAGTCAACTCCTTGAATTTGTCGAAACCCTTTTGCGACAAGTCGAGCTTTATAGACAGTTACATTACCATCAGCATCAGTTTTTCTTTTGAAAATCCATTTATTCTCAACGGCCTTTTGATCATGAGGTAAGTCCACCAAGGTCCAAACCTGGTTTTCATACATGGATTCCATCTCGGATTTCATGGCTTCTAGCCATTTGTTGGAATTCGGGCTCATCATCGCTTCTTCATATGTCGCAGTGTCATCTATTTCATCAACCATGAAATTTACAACAGGATTCCCGTACAGTTCAGGAGTTGCACGTGTCCTACTTACCTACGAGGTTCAGTAGTGTCCTCTTTCAGAGTTTCATGATCATCACCATAGTTTCTTTTTCATTTGGTGAAGTCAACTCCGGAACGACTTCCGGTGTTGTGCCACTCGCCATTTCATGAAGAGAAGGTTCAATAACCTCTTCGAGTTCTACCTTTCGACTACTCACACCTTTCGCGAGAAACTCTTTCTCTAGGAAGGATCCATTCTTGGCAACGAAAACCTAGCCCTCGGATTTGTGATAGAAGGAATACCCAATTGTTTCTTTAGGGTATCCTATGAAGACGCATTTTTTCACTTTGGGTTCGAGTTTATCCGGTTGAAGGTTCTTCACATAAACATCGCATCCCCAAACTTTAAGAAATGACAACTTAGGTTTGTTTCCAAACCATAATTCATACGGTGTCGTTTCAACGGATTTAGACGGTGCCCGATTTAAAGTGAATGTAGCGGTTTCCAGTGCATAAACCCAAAATGACAGTGGCAAGTCAGTCAGAGACATCATAGATCGAACCATATCCAATAGAGTATGATTACGATGTTCTGACACACCATTATGTTGTGGTGTTCCGGCAGGCGTGAGTTGTGAAACTATTCCACACTCTTTCATGTGTGTGCTAAACTCGTAACTTAGATACTCACCTCCATGGTCGGACTGCAGAAATTTGATCTTTCTATTACAATGATTTTCACTTCATTCTGAAATTCCTTAAACTTTTCAAAGGTTTCAGACTTCTGTTTCATCAAATAGATATACCCGTATCTACTCAAATCATCCGTGAAAGTAATAAAAAATGATATTCACCTCGCACCGACACACTCATTGGACCGCATACATCAGTATGTATGATTTCCAATAAATCTGTCGCCCGTTCCATTGAACCGGAAAACGGCGTTCGAGTCATCTTGCCCATAAGGCATGGCTCACATGTATCAAATGATTCCAAAAGTCCATCAGAATGGAGTTTCTTCATGCGTTTAACACCAATATGCCTAGACGGCAGTGCCACATATATGCAGATATATCATTATTAAGTTTAATTCTTTTAGCATCAACATTATGGATGTGCATATGAGTACTATCGAGATTTAAGAGAAATAAACCATTCATCACGAGTGCATGCCCATAAAAGATATTATCCATATAAATAGAACAACCATTGTTTTCAGATTTAAACGAATAACCACATCGCATCAAACAAGATCTAGATATAATGTTCATGCTCAGTGCATGCACCAAATAACAATTATTTAGGTTTATAACTAATCCTGATGGTAGGTGGAGAGGCAGCGTTCCGACGGCGATCACATCAATTCTTGATCCATTGCCGAAACGCATCTTGACCTCACCCCTTGCTAGCGGTCGCTTGTTCTGTAGCCCCTGATTCGAGTTACATATGTTAGCAACCGATCCGATATCAAATACTCAGGTGCTACTACGAGTACTAGTCAAGTACACATCAATAACATGTATATCATATATACCTTTGTTTGCCTTGCCGGCTTTCTTGTCTGCCAAAAACTTGGGGCAGTTGCGCTTCCAATGGCCAGCCCCCTTACTATAGTAGCACTCGGTATCAGACTTAGGGCTAGCCCAGGATTTCTTTTTAGGCGCATCAACAGATTTGCTGCCCTTCTTTCCCTTTTGTTTACCCTTCTTGTATTTCTTGGAACCGGTGGTTCTGTTGACCATCAACACTTGATGTTCTTTCCTAATCTCCACTTCTGCAGTTTTAAGCATTGACGAAATCTCAGGGAGAGTCTTCTTCATGCCTTGCATGTTATAGTTCATCACGAAGCTCTTGTAGCTAGGTGGCAGAGATTGGAGAACACGATGTATGCCTAAGTCAATGGGAATCGTTATTCCCAAGGACACAAGCTTATCGCCGTACCTAGACATTTTGAGTATGTGCTCACTTACGGAGCTATTCTCTTCCATCATGCAGCTAAAGAACTTTTCTGAAGCATTATAACTCTCTACGGCAGCATGAGTATCGAAAATCATTTTCAATTCACCCATGGTATCAAAGGCATTGCCATTTTCGAAACGCTTTCGAAGTTCTGGCTCTAGCCCATACAGTATGCCACAATGAACTAAGTTGTGGTCCTCTTGACTAGTCACATAGACATTATTTTGCTCATCAGGGGCATCAGGAGCTGGTGGGGGGCCTAGCAGCGCTTCTAGCACATATTGCTTTTGTGCATCAGAGAGGAGAATCCTCAAATTCATAGCCCAGTTGGTGAAGTTGCTACCATTCCCAGCAAGTTTCTCTTTCTCCATGAACACATTGAAATTAAAAGCAGGTGGTGCCATCTACAACAGTTGTAAAGTTTATTTAGACTAAGTTTATGATATATTGAGTTCAACTAAACTCCCACTCAAAAACAACATCCCTCGTGTCTTTTTGGTGATTACATGAACCAAATCCACTACACCTAGTCTGATCATCACGTGAGTCAGTGTAGCTTCAAAGGCGAGCATCTATATGGGCATCATATCAACTATATGACTCATGCTTAACCTTTCGGTTCGTGTTCCGAGGCCATGTCTGTACATGCTAGGCTCGCCAAGTAAGAAACTTAGTACTCGCGTGTGTAAAACTGTCTTACACCCGAAATATGATCTTGGATTCAAGTACACCCGATCATCACGTGATGTCTTGAAGCGGCGAAACATAAACGATGCGTACTTAAGGAAGAACACATTTTTATCTTGATATTTAAATGAGGGATCATCTTATAATGCTACTAAAACTCCAAACTAGCAATATAAGATGCAAACATCATATGTGTAAAGTGAAATGATATGGTTCTTGGATTTGATCACTATCATATGCATCGTGGTATGATCTCTATCATTCCTTTGTGTGTAAGGCCAAGGTCTATGGAACTTACACGTTAAGTGTGTTGTAAGTGTATCAACTATACATCAACTCACAACATTACCATATCATGACACAAGCCCAGCAATGATCTAAACTAGACGCCTCTAATTTATCAATTGCAAGTTTTACGTGGCTTAGGGCTTTCGAACATAGAACCGTTCTTACCTATGAACATGGAACCACAACGATGATAACCAAATTATTAGCAACTCATTGTAAATCAGATATTGACTATAGTAGGAGAGACAGAGACCCGCTAGCCACTTATGCAAAACTAGTTGCATGTCAGTCGTGGAACCGGTCTCATGTGCGATGACATGTAAGGTTGGTCTGGGCCGCTTCATCCCACTATGCCAACAATATCCAAAGTACATATAAGAAGCAATAACATGATCATCACCGCCCACATACTCTTATGTGTTCTACCCGTGCAAAGCACCTACGCATAGATCGGGATCTGATACCACTAAAGGGTTCGCAACATAGAAAACAAAAAATTCCTACGATGAGAACTATACGCCAAGATCTATCTACTAGATACAAGCAACGGGTGGATATACATCCATGGAGAACTTACCCTCGAAGACAACAAAGTTTTGTTAATGAGTAGGAACTCGTGGATGATATAGTCATACGCTTGTCGATCTCAAGATCGTGTGGAAGTCCTAGCGCCGCAAACCAGCAGCGCATCCGCACTCGCACACATGTTCAGGCCACTAAACAACCTCCGCCTCCATTAAGTTTCATTTCCATCTTACGACTTTGAAGTCATTTAGAAATATCAAGTAAACTTTTTTACTTAATAAGATCAAGTAACATATTACTTAGCAATCTTAAATGTAACTTAATATAGGATTTTATGACTCCTGGTCATTTCTCGCACTTAGGTCCATCATGCTTCTTTGTAATTCGTAGGTATTTCTTGTTCATAAACATGACAAGTGAATCAATAATATATTTCCACGAACTTGCAGAGTATATATTGTTGAATCCTACTTTCTTTAGTAAAAGTATTCACTAAAACTTTATGGTTATTATCATTAGTTTCTCCTCTATTTGTAGAGTTTGGTTTCACGAAACAAATTCCGCTGTGCCACTAAATAATTCGGAGGCAAGGATAAATGCCTTGTTTTGATCTTTTACTTTCTTCCACCTGTATGTTCATCAAGACACGTCAACTTTGGACAACAGCAGGTTTGCCCCTTTTTGGAAGATGTATCCATAGTTTCCTAAGAATACGCTACAAAAGACTTGTTTATTCGCCACGATTTCGAATTATCGAAACCTCTAGAAACTCGAACATGCCATAACTCTTATGGTGTTGTTTCCACGAATCCTTTTTAGATGTTCCTTTGTATTTCAACCGAGTGTTTGCTCCTTTCAATCTCTAACTCTAAACGATAACTATAACCCCTATAGGATATAATTTTATACCATATGTATCTAATACATAATGATTATGATATTTAGACATTTCAATACACTTTGAAATTGCCCTATTATCATATTTTGTGAAACCTCTTTCACATGTCCTTTTATGCCAAAATTAACTTAAATACTTTAGTCATGTCGATCAAATCGAAGAGACTTTGTATTCTTGTTAATTTCAATATCCTCCTTCACTTTGAAATCTTTTGAACAATTCAAAACAGTTTCAAACTTATGTTCATTAAGTAAATATTCATATTCACTTAAATCCACAATGAAGTATGAAATAATGATTTCCACTATTTGTTGAAAACACAATACATCACTATGTATAAGATTCAACATTAAGTATGAATAATGATTTCCACTATCTTTTTGAAAATATGATACATCGTTATGTATAAAGTTCAACATTTCTTCGCATATTACCGTTTTACCAAAATGCGGAGTTTTAGTCATTCTGCCCAACGAGGCATGGTTTTGCAAAGTCTCTAGATTAAGAATCTAGGACCCCGATCTTCATTTATAATGAAGAACATGCAATAACCAAAATGACTTAAACTATAGTGCCATATCATAATTAAACTTTGGATATCTTTTAGCATCCTAATCTTTTATAAATGCTTAAACTATTATCATTAACATAGTGATGAGAATAACTCATTTATAATCGTAATGCGACCATAAAGGTATTATTCATAAGAACAGTACAACTGACTTGTAACTTATTCATATGAACAATTGTCTCGCCAAAAGCAAGACACACATACAAGGATTACAAAATTATATTCAAGTCCACTAATCCAAATGATAAACCTTTGAGGAAAGGGGTGATGTCGGCCATCAACTGTTTTGCTTGCCGTCAACAAGCCACATTGCCTCAATTCCAGCAATTCTCAAGCAAACCATCCTATTTTCACAAAACGGGACAAGTATCCAATACTTATATAAAATGCAATGAGTTTTGCAAGAATTACATTTATAACTTTGTATATCTAACATATACCCTTTTTCATTCATGACCTCTATTGCAATCAAGCCCTTCTAAGAGTTCATAACTTTAATGCAAGATTGCTAAGTGTTTCTCCAAATATTATCTTTTTCATCCATCATGGAACAAAACTCATCCAACGGCTCATACTTCATGTGCCTGATCTTGTAGAATACAAGATTGTAATCCAACTCTCCATCGAATGGAGAATGGCTTGTTGGATGATTATGGAGAACACACAAACATTGCGGAGTCATCGGATTATCTCCTAATGGTCATTGTATCAAGAAGAGAAGATCACCATTTATGAGGATATCCCTCCGGCGTGGGTATTAATCTATGAAGTTGGACCCTTTTGCTAAGTTCCACATCAAGAAGTATATTCCCATGGTCAGAAAGGACCTATATGGGATATGCCATGATCTGCTAAGATATTTGCAAACAAACATCAAGACTAAGTTCATAATATGAGTTCAATCCTAATTGAGCTCCCACTAAAATTGTCATCCCCTCGATGATTTTAGTGTTCACATGATCCCAATCCTCTGCACCTCCCCCGATCATCACGGCCATCAGTGCAACATCAAAGGTAGACACTCCCCAATGTCAATCACATCAGCCATGTGACTCATGCTCGATCTTTCGATCTCTTGTGTTCCAAGGCCATGTCTACACATGCTAGGCTCGCCAAATCTAACTTGTGTGTATTTGATGTGCAACATGGCTTACACCCACTGTATGCGAATGTAGATATGTCTAGCCCCCGATCGTCACGGCCGGCTTCATAATGGCAAACTTTCTTGGTGGTGCACACACAAGGGGAACACTATCATTGGAATTATTTAGGGATTATCTTATTTGCTACTGTTGAGTATCTAATACTAGCATATAATAAGATATAAAGCAGGCATTAACATCACATGTGTATTGTGATATGATACGGTCCTTCTTGTACCTTGATCTCCATCGAGCGCTCCGGCATGATATCCATCTTGCCCTTGGTTTGATGCCAAGTCCACGACACCACCACCCGGTCATCCATCGGAATGATGGCCATTACTACTTAACTTAGTAATATAAAAGTAAACTACTTTTGCCTTCATAACAAGCAATACCATATCATAACACAAGCCCTCCTGCAAAATAAAGTTAGACGCCTCTACTTTATCTTTTGCAAGTTTTACGTGGTTGTTAGGTGTTCCACGAGCAGACAAGCAGGAGTAGGGACCTCTACGAGGCCTGAAGCTGGGTAAATCTTCGAGTCCCCTGTGTGCTTGTTTGCTAGCCGATAGATGTCTCCAGCGCTCCCTCCTTCTCCAAAATCCAAGTCCATAACAATGGGCATTGATGAGTTAAACCATCGTCAATTGGCGCCGTCTGTGGGAATTGGGAGTGCTGATGTTGCGGATTCTTCGGCCCCATCAACCGCGATATATAACTCCGCAATAGCGGAGATTCACTAGCTCTTCGACGTGTTCGACTTCACCGTCCACACGCCAGCCACTCGCCCGGCCTTCGAGTCCGTGGGCGACGGAATCAGCCTGGCGATCGGGAGCTTCCGCTTCCAAGTTGGTCAGATGGGCACGCTTTGCATGCCTGATCCGCCGAGGGTGCCATCAATTGCCCCAGCATCATGGTTCCCTCCATCGATTGGCACCCTCAGTGAACTCGACACCCCGACAACAATCAAGAACACGGTCAGCGACAACAGTCGCGAGTCCGATCTGAGCGATCTGGCAACCGAAGATGAAGCCTACGGCTTTGGATCTGAGAGTTGCTGGAGCAGAAACCTCCCCAATCACTTCATGTGCGCCATCATTAACGCGGGCGACACCTCCGCCAATCGCAACAACACGGGCAACCGTGGCAACGAAACCGACCCGCGTAACAGCGGCATACCCAATGGTGGACCAACGCCCAACGGCGGCAATGGCGGCAACGGCCCCCCTGGTCAACAATGGAGGAGCAGTCGAACCTCCAACCATAATAAACGAGCAAACCGGCGAACGTGTCATGATCAGGCTCAACGAACAAGAGTGGGCTCGCTGCCGCGAGGCCCTACGAGGCAACCCTCTACCCTTCGGATCTCCGCAAGAACTGTTAATGGGCTACCATTGGCTCCTGAAGGAAGAATTCAAGCGCCAAGTGCAAACAATCGCGCAACTCGAGGCGCGCAAAAGGGCGGCAGACGAGTCGAGTCTTCGACGCGCTGGGCTCTCCTCCCACGGAGGATTCTCCTCAAAGGGCAATGAGTACCTCGCAAACAAGAGGCGATCTCGGATGGCCCACCTCACCAAGCAAGAACGCATAGAAGCTGCAAAGGTCCTCGACTTCAGCTCTATGACAGTCGATACACGGGGGAACATAGTCCCCAAGACGCTGCAGGCCGCGGTGGCAGCAGCCACCATGTACTCCTCAACAACCAGCCGCCAGCTGGAGATCCCCGAGCCACCATGCACCGATCTACGATCGCGGGCTTGGGGCAAATCGAGGCTGCCCTCGACAAGGAGCCAACACCAGAGCCGAAAAAGGGCAAAGCGCTAGCAAAGCGCTACTCCTCGCCCTCATCCAGCGACAATAGTCACGACCTGTCTCGACGCCGCTGCTCACGGCGACATGACCGCGACTATGATGCGCGCGATGACCTCACGCAGCACAAGATCGACAAATCAAGGGCGCGACGCGCCCGTTCGACTGATTCACAAGAGGAAGATGTGGAGCTCTGCGGCGCCAGGTGCTTCAGCAGATCCATCAGGCAAAAGCGAATGCCCAAGGGGTTCAAACTCCCATCGAAGAACCCTGAAGTTTGACGGCCTACAGGACCCGAAGATCTGGCTGGAGGACCACATCTCCTCCGTCAGGCTCCACGACGGCAGTCGAAGCACGGCCATGCAATGCTTACAGCTACAGCTGCAAGGCGCCGCTCGAGCATGGCTTAACAACCTCCCACGCGGATCCATTCGCAGCTGGGATGAGCTGGTTTACAGCTTCGTGCGCAACTTCAAGGGCATGTACAAGCAGCCTGCATCAATCGAAGAGCTGAGATGCTGCCAGCAAAGATCAGGCGAATCACTATGCTCTTACATCCAAAGGTGGTCCATCATCAAGAACTCTGCAAAGAACATCTCGAAGGATCGCGCGATTAACGCATTCAACGGCGGCGACGCCGCCTAGAACTCAGGGAGGAGTTGGGCCGCTCAAAGCCCAAGACCATCGACCACCTGATGGAAATCACGAATCGGTGGGCCAATGGAGAAGATTCGATGAATAATTGCGTTCACTCCGACGAGGAGGCGGAACTCGAGCGCAGACGCGATCGCCGAGGCAAACGCCGCATGCGCATCTACAATGACCGCGACGATGTCAACATGGTCGCAGCTGGCTACGCTGATAGACGCGACGATAACCGCAACAGCGGATACCTTAACGGCGGATACCGTGACTCTGGGAAAACCACGCAAGTGTGGCAACGCCGCAATCGCGATGAGGCACCCGCGACATCCACTGAGGACAAACTGTCCGGGCCATGTACGGTGCACTTCTAAATCGACAAGCATGATGGAAAGAAGAAGTCCAGCCACCTCCTCAAGGACTGCCGCGAGTTGCTCAAACTACATGAGGGATTTGGTTTGGATGAATCGCAACGCAGTCAAAAGAGGCTACGGAGCCGCTCCAGGCGCCGTGGCACACGGCGCTCCGCCACCACCACCCGGGCCACCCCCGAATGCAGCTGCGCTAGACCAGCACCACGGAGGCGAACCATACCCACGGGCGATGGGTACCATGATGATCCAAAAATGACGCCCCTCGAATCGGGTGCATAAGGCCATCACTCGCCAAGTCAATCTGGCGACACACTCGCCACCATCTACCACTAAGTACCTCAGCGGAAGTGAGTCCTGCATCACCTTCGACAAACGCGATCATCCGCCTCAAGTACCCCATCCATGCCATTGCCCCCTCGTACTTGAGGCGCAAATCGGAGGCTTCGACATGAGCCACGTCTTCATGGATGGCGGAAGCGGCATCAACCTTATATTCACGAGTACCTTGCGAGCAATGATGATCCCTCTAACTTGCCTGGAGGCCTCGGACACAACATTCCACGGCATCGTCCCAGGAAAAGGCGTATATCCCCTAGGCAAAATCAAACTCGACGTCATCTTCGGCACGCCGAAGAACTTCCGGCGCGAGCGCATCGCCTTTGAGGTCGTCGACTGGCCCTCACAATACCACTGCATCCTCGGACGTGTGGCGTTCACTAGGTTCATGGCAGTGCCACACTACGCCTACCTGCAGATGAAAATGCCAGGTCCCAATGACGTCATCACAATCAACGGGAGCTTCGAGAGATCCGACAGTTGCGATAGGGAATTCAACAGAATTTCCTAGTCCTTCAGCATGCAGGAAGAACTCGCGAGACTAAAGGAGTCGACAGACAACAGTCTGCCCCCTGAGCCGGCCAAGTTCGCCCGATCTATCCTTCGACTCATTGGTGCACACAAAGAAAGTGCAGGTCCACCCATCGGACCCCGCCAAGACGGCCCTCATCGCCAACAACTTGAGTCCCGCATAGGAACTCCCGCTCGTCGAATTCCTCCGTGAGCACTGGGAAATTTTCGCCTGGTGTCCAGCGGACATGCCAGGAGTTCCCAGGGAATTCGCCGAGCACACACTCAACGTTAACCCAGACGCAAGGCCAGTCAAGCAAACAATCCGGCGATTATCTGAGCCAAGAGCAAAGGCAGTCGGAATGGAGATCAACAGACTCCTCGACGCCAAATTCATACGCGAGATCAAGGAAAGCACTTGGCTCGCCAACACGGTGCTGGTACCATAAAAGGACACGGATATCCTACGGATGTGCGTGGACTTCACCTCTTTAAATAAGCACTGTCCAAAGGATCACTTCCCGCTACCGCGAATCGACCAGATCATCGACTCCACCGCGGGATGCGAGCGCCTCTGCTTCCTCAACGCCTACTCAGGCTATAATCAAATTCGAATGAAGGAGGAGGATCAAGAAAAAACAGCGTTTACAACGCCCTTCGGTGTGTTCTGCTACAACACAATGCCTTTCGGGCTAAAAAACGCCGGAGCCACCTACCAGCGATGCATGCAGGCTTACCTCAAAGAGCAACTTGGTCGCAACATTCAAGTCTATGTTGACGACATAGTAATCAAGACCAAGGAGGAAGCCTCCCTAATCGACAATTTGCGCGAAACCTTCGCCAACCTCGACCGCTACCGGATCAAGCTTAATCCGGACAAATGCGCCTTCGGCGTACCATCTGGGCAACTACTCGGGTACCTCATCTCCGCGAGGGGAATCGAGGCAAACCCAAAGAAAATAAAAGCCATACTGGCCATGGAGAAGCCGAAAAACATAAGGGGCGTCCAGCAGCTGGCTGGGCGAATCACGGCCCTCAGTCGATTCATCAGTCGGATGGGAGAAAAGGCACTGCCCTTCTACCAACTCCTCCGCAAAGCTGAAAAGTTCGAGTGGACCAATGAAGCGCAAGAAGCATTCGAAGACCTCAAGCGCCTGCTATCCACCTCGCCAGTACTGGTGACCCCACGAGAAAGGGAACCACCGTTGCTGTATATCTCCGCCACCAACCAAGTGGTTTAGCATAGTACTTGTGGTCGAACGAGCCGAGGAAAACAAAGTCCACGGGGTACAACACCCAGTATACTACCTCAGTGAGGTCCTCACGCCAACAAAACAGCGGTACCCGCACTACCAGAAGCTGGCGTACGGCGTCTTCATGACCGCCCGGCGACTACGCCATTACTTCCAGGAACACCCAGTCGTGGTGGTCAACGACACCCCGTTGGGGCATATCCTCAATAACCCCGACGCCACGGGACGAGTCGCGCTCTGCGAATAGAATTGTCTCCACGGGACATTACATACGAAAAGCGCGACGCAATCAAGTCGCAAGTTCTTCCTGACTTCCTCATGCACTGGATGGAGAACCAGCTCCCTGACAAACCAGACATATCCTACCTCTGGACAATGCACTTCGATGGATCCAAGAGGAAGGACGGAGTAGGTGCAGGTGTCATACTGACATCACCTCAAGGTGACAAGCTGAAATATATCCTGCGAATGCAGTTCACCGCCTCCAACAATGAAGCTGAATACAAGGCCCTGCTACACGGGATGAGGATGGCAAAAGCCTGCGGCGCCAAGAGGCTCATTATATACGACGACTCTAAGTTGATCGTCAACCAAACAATGCATGAGTGCGACACACTGAACGCCAATATGATCGCCTACCGCGACCTCTACGACACACTCGAAGGGGACTTCGACGGCTACGAACTGCGACACGTAGGTCGCGAAAGCAATGAAGAGGCGGACGCACTCGCCAACATAGGCTCTACATGTGCCCCCATACCACCTGGGGTATTTCTCGAGCGCATCTGCGAACGCTCCATCAAGCCAAAGGCCGCAGAGAAGAAAACAAGCGCAGCAACGGACTCGGGGGCTACGCCGCCCAATGAGCCAATGACACTCGATGACTTGGAGCTGGACACAGGACTCGAAGGACCAATGAGCGTCATGATGATTGAGCAATCCTGGACGCAACCATACATCACGTACCTCCTCAGCAAGAGGCTACCGGATGATCCGACTGATGCACGGCACATCGTGCGGCGATCCAAGGCATTTGCTGTTATCAACGGCGAACTGTATAAACGCAGCATCATAGGAGTACTCCAACGATGCGTCTCCACGGCCGATGGAAGAGCTGTTCTCCTCGACATCCATGAGGGGACCTGCGGGCACCATGCCGGCAGTCGCGCCCTCGTTGCCAAAGCTCTACGAGCTGGATTCTACTGGCCTACGGCCATGCACGATGCCAAGGACATCGTCCAAAAATGCAACGCTTGCCAGCGATTCGCGGACAAGCCGCACGCACCTGGCGCAGAGCTACGGCCAATTCCATTGGCCTGGCCCTTCGTGCAATGGGGACTCGACATGGTTGGCAAACTCCCAAGGTCCTCACGAGGAGGCTACGTCTACCTCTTGGTCGCAGTCGACAAATTCACCAAGTGGATTGAGGCCATGCCAGTGACCAACCAATTGGGACACAGCGCAGTCAAGTTCTTCGAGTCCATCATCTACCGCTTCGGAGTACCGCACAGGATCATCACCGACAATGGGACAAACTTCACATCCAAGGAGTTCCAAGAATCCTGCGAGAATCTGGGGATCAACATCAGCTACGCTTCGGTAGCGCATCCACATTCCAACGGTCAGGTGGAAAAAGCAAACGGGCTCGTCTTCGGCGGCATCAAGAAGTGACTCCTCCGGCCACTCGAGCAAGCCGCGGGTTGCTGGCCAGATGAACTACAATCAGTACTCTGGAGCCTACGCACAACTCCAAACAGTGCTACATGCTACACCCCGTTCTTTATGGTGCACGGGGCCGAGGCAGTACTACCCGCCGAGGTATGGTACAAGGCACCGCGTGTGGTCGCTTACAGCGAACAAGAGTCACCCCTCGCACTCGAAGACTCTGTCGATCTCCTTGACGAGGCAAGGGAAATCGCCGTGGAAAGATCAACGATCTACCAGCAGAACCTGCGCAACTACCACGGTAGGAGGCTACGCCCCAGATCCTTCGTCGAAGGCGACCTGGTCCTGCGACTGAAGCAACAGGGACATCTCAAGCTCGAGTCCCCTTGGGAAGGACCATACGTGATTACAGAAGTAATCCTAGGTGGCGCCTATCGCCTTCAAGATTTAGAGACAGGAGTCGCATACTCCAACCCCTGGAATGTCGCACAACTACGAAGCTTCTACCCTTAGTCGTTTTTCTTTTACATTACAAATAAGGCACTTGGCCAAGGCTACTTAGCCACACATTATACTTCATATTGTCCCTCGAATAAATAAAGCTAAGTGCCCCAAAACTCTGTATTCTCCTTTATTTTTCCATAATTTATCTACTCGGGGGCTGCGCCACCCTGTACACATCTGTTCTACGAACTAAAATGCGATATCCTGAGTAGCTGGCACATCAATCGAAACCCTTGACGCAACACCAACCCAGTTGCAACGCACCTGACAGGTTGACAAGGGACTGAGATAAGGCACATGTCTAGGCTAATGAAAAGGAATCGCATAGTGCAACGCACTCACACGCTAACAAGCTCTTTATAAATAATCTACAGTCAGTTATACACCATATATATGAACTTTACAACATTGGTACACTTATGTGCATGATACAAATTAAGCTACTACTGCAACAAAAGAACATTGGTCTGCTCCTCGAAGAAATCAACGATCTCCTCTGATGGGCGGTCCACCGCCTAATAGTGTGGCACCATATTCCAAACAGAACCCGCCGGTGGTGTGGGTGGACCAGCCGCAATTGCCACAACATCTACGTCCGGCCTATGCAGTTGCACCAGCGATAGAGCAGCCTTGGCACTAGCCACCAACCGTTGCCTTACGCACTCACGAACCATAGCCAAGTCTTGGAACTTGGCAAGAAGGGCCAACAGGCTTGAGGGAGCAACATCCAGCCGAAACATCGTCTGATAAATGTTCTTCAAGCATGACTGCGATTTCTTCAAAAACTGCAGCACTCGCGACACACGATCCTGCAGGGTCGCCAGCGCAATCGCACGATCATGATCCACCCAGAAGTACCCCTCTCCCGAAGTTGCTCTTGGGTCAGATCATGCATGTGAATGGCAATCCTATCCTTCTCATCCTGTGGATGGCGCGCGTTGACAACTATTCAAAGCAACAACGGAAGCATAAGGACAGCACATCACTGCGAGTGACTACAAAGGAAAAGATAAGAGTAAGCAAACTAACACTTAAATTGGTCGCCAAGTTGCATCATCTCTCCTAGCAGATACTGCTCTCGAGCGGCAGCTTTCTCCGCCTTTGACTTCCATACATCCGTGTTACCGTGGAGCACGGGCAATTCACGCTCTAGCTGCTTCACGCGGTCACGTAATTGCGAAAGCAGCAACAGCTCATCTATCCTGGAGCACGGTGGCGCCAAAGTATCATCAAGGGACGACGAGTCCTGAGGTTCCCTCAAAGGATCACTTGATGTACCCTACCACAAGCCAAGATAGACGCAAATAAGACGATCAAATCGACACAAAGACAAAATATTCAAGTGCATTCAAGACTAGCAAAAGTATCAATAGATACACTCGCCAATAGGCATGTTCTTGACAAAGGACATAAACTAATTAACTATTACAAAGCTACTGAGGAGCGATCGGCTTCTTTGACTTCGACGGCTTCGGGGGCTTCATCGAGTCCGTGGTAGTGTCAGATGCCACTGACTTTCCACCAGCCCCTGATGCCGCAGCCTTTGCTGCCTTCTTGGCTTGCTGCAGTTCCTCAGAGTACTTCGCAACCGTGTTAATCAGCTGCGGCCCATATTTGCCACAGGCAGTCGCGAAGGGAGCAAAGACTACCTGCTGGCCATCCGCGCTAACGGGCATCGCCTTCGACACCGCTGCAAGATCAACCTCGACTCCGTGGGCCTGCACCCTGGCAAATGACATGGACGCGCCAACCGCGCGGAGTGAGTTCTTGAAGCTTGAAGGAACACCCTCGGTGAGAGACTCCACCAGCTCGTCCATGTTCTCGATTAGCTCAGCCTTGGGCATCAACTCCTCCCGGAGGTGACTGAGAATGCCCTTGGCCTTGGAAAGCATATCCTGTACGGCGGCGTTGCGGTCCTCGACTGCTGAAAGCGCACCCGCCAAAGCGTCGTCGCGGCGGAGGGCCTAAGGGTCGAAGCTCAAACCGCCAGCATCTGTACATAAGCCCACACATGGACACAAACATCAGAGCCAACGGCAAACATCGAACAAGAGAACAATAATGATTTCCAAACAAGGTACCTAAGAGGGCCTTGGCAATCGAGAAAAGCTATTCTTCGAACAACTTCTCCCTAGCTGCAATGGAGGCACGCAGGCCCTCTTCATGCTTTTGCGCCTTGTCACGCGCCGCGATTGCCTCATCGCGGATCTTCACAGCCACGGCGAGCGTCTTTTCCATGGCGGCGGCGTCGCGGAGAAGGGCATTATGTTCAGCTGCAAGACAGCACAAAAGGGATTGACTATCAGTCGACTATAGGACAACGATGTAGAAGAATGAGAAGAAAAGGTACTTACTTTCAACCACGCGATATCGTGTATCCAACATTGCATGCTGGTGACCCATCGCAAGCACTTGCTCCACCAAGTGAGTGGCTTCCTTCACAAGGAGCTATCGCACAACAGGGGATCAGCAGAAGCAATAGATAACATCGACTGCAACTTTAAAAGAAGAAATCCTACACTTACATGATCCTCCAATGACTCCGAAGTTGTCTGGTGTGCCGTCATCCAGGCAACCATTCGATGCCCCCTTCATGCGGAGAGCTAGAAGAGTTGTGCCTGGAGTGGGCCGCCAATGGAGGGGAAGGAGCACGCCCGACCTCTTTCTTGGCCCTTGAAGTTGCGACTCCTGATTCTTTCAAAAATTGGATGTTGCCAGAAGATGACGATGCCTGCTGACTGCAAGATAAAATCAACATCAAGAAAAGGCAACTGCAAAGAAGAACCAAAAAAGGAAGATTCGAATACTTACCAGTCAAAATTATCAATGTTAAAAGTTGGCTCCCCCGACTCTGACGAGGACTCCTTTGGCAGTCACATCTTCTTGCGAGAAGAGGGCCCACGGCACTCACAGGAATGGCAGGGATCGGCGACTCCACACCAACACCTGCACCTTCCGGAGTCGAAGGAGACGACGCATCGGAATCCTCGCTGCGCGAACGCTTGCGAGTATCCGGACTACCGGACTCGGGGGCTTCCTCCTCCACATCAGATGGGACGGTCGACTCTAACTCGTCCTCTTCCAAGGCTTCACGAGGAATAACCCCCTCAGGAGGAGGGGGCATACAGGGTGATACCGCCCAATCCTGCATACAGACAACAATTTAGCACAAAGATAAGAAACAACAGAGAAGCAATCGACAAACTAAGCTAATGCGTAGCACAACTATACCTCGGGAGAGGGTTAGCAGCATCAAATAGAGGAACAACTGGTTCACTGGGGAGCACATCCTTGGTGGTGTACTTAGTGACCAGTCGAACCTTTTTATCCACCTCACTCGCGGACATGCCATCGGCAGAGACGCGAGTGACATCGTCAACGCCAGCCCACTGAAACATGGGGTGGACTCTGGCCTACAGGGGCTGGACGCGACGGTGCAGCCACGTGCGAATGAGGGCGCAACCTCCCTCCTCTTTGCCTATGCGACTCTCGAGGTCATAGACGCGCTCGTACAACACATCTGTCTCCGCGGACTCGCTAGGCATGACCACATTCTTCCAGGAGCGCCTCCTCTTGCACGGCGTCGCGGGATCGAAAGGTGCGAGTCCGAAGTGCTCCCCATCAGCCTTCTCGTCAAGGACGTAGCACCACTTGTCCCTCCACCCTTGGATGGACGCTGTGAGCTTGATGTCGAAATAGGTGGCGAATGGGTCGACATGGATTCCGCAGCCACCTACATCATAGACTAAGGAGCCAGACGCAGATTGGCGCTTCAACTTGAAGAGGCGCTTGAAGAGGCCGAAGTGCGGCTCGATTCCGAGCCAGCACTCGCAGAGGGTGATGAAGCAAGAGATGTGGAGGATAGAGTTCGGGGACAGCTGATGGAGCTGAAGCCCGTAAAAACAAAGGAGGCCCCTGAAGAAAAGATGTAGGGGCAACGAGAGGCCGCGAATGATGAACGCCAAGAACATCACTCAAAAACCAGCGGGAGGAGAGGGGATTATCTCACCGCCGGGGACGCGCGCGTTGGCCACTGCGGCGAACAGCACTCCGTCTTGGTGAAGAAGACGAAGATCAGAGGACTTGATGATGGAGGGATGATACATTGCAAATGTATCTATAATTTTTGATGTTCCATGCTTGGTTTTATATACTTTCTTGTGTTTTGTCCACACTTTGGAGTACTTTTCATATGATTTCTTGGACTAACCTATTAACAATATGCCATAGTGCCAGTTGCTTGTTTTCTGCTGTTTTTGGTTCCAGGAAGTCAGAAAATGAATATTCTCAGAATTGGACGGGACAAAAGCCAAAGTTACTATTTTCCTGGAAGACTCACGGAGCCAGAAGGAGAGTCGGAGAGGGGCCAAGGCCTGGCCACACCCCCTAGGAGCAGGCTAGCCCTAGCCGCGCCACCAGGTGGTGTGGGCCCCCTGGCCGCCCACCGACCTTGCCTCTCCGCCTATAAGAAGCCTCCCGAAGCCAAAACCCTAGATCGTCAACCAGAAATCCACGAAAAGTTCCGCAGCGCCGCCGCCACCGAAGGGGAGATTCGGCGGACAGAAAGTCTCTGTTCTGGCACTCTACCGGGACAGGGAAGTGCCCCCGGAGCCATCTCCATCGATCTCCACCACCATATCCATCACCATTGCTGATTCCCATGATGAGGAGGGAGTAGTTCTCTCTTGAGGCTAAGGGTTCTACCGGTAGCTATGTGTTCATCTCTCTCTCTATGCATGATCATATTGTGATCATGAGCTTGTAATCTATAGATCTATCTTGCTACTCAAGTGCTTTAATGAATCTCTGCTCTCCCCATGTGTGTGAAAGTGACAGCGTGCTCACCATGGTGGCACTTAGGCTAGAGATTACAAATACTTGTTATGAGTTATATTTGGAGTTGGATGTTTTTATGAAATTGTGGTGTTTGTTGGACTCATCTAGTACTCAAGGTGACAGTGTGGGGTTCTCTAGATGGGAAAGGCTTACTTTGAGGTGTACTGTTATAGCCCTACCATCGATTAGAGTGTCCAACCGGAGAGTAGTTAAGAGTAGTATCATAAAGAGAAGATATTTATATGAGAGTGTTCACTAGTGAAAGTATGATCCCTAGGCCTTGTTTCTTAGCATTGAAACACCATTTGCTACTAGATCTGTTACATGTTTGCTTGCTTCCATATTTATTTTAGTTTGCCTTTAGTCTTTTCCATGCCATCAAAGTATTTTCTAGCACCGTTATCTTATATCCATACCACTTGTATTTCACTATATCTTCGCCAAACTAGTGCACCTATACACCTGACAAGTGTATTGGGTGTGTTGGGGACACAAGAGACTTCTTGTATCTTGATTGCAGGGTTGCTTCAGAGGGAATACCTTTGACCACTTCCTCCCTGAGTTCGATAAATCTTGGGTGATCCACTTAAGGGAAAACTTGCTGCTGTTCTACAAACCTCTGCACTTGGAGGCCCAACAACTGCCTACAAGAATAGAAGTGCGTAGACATCAAGCTATTTTCTGGCGCCGTTGCCGGGGAGGTAAGGTAAGAGGTATTCACACCGGAGGACTAAAGAAGAAGAACCTCCCACGGCAAACGCCTATTTTCTGGCGCCGTTGCCGGGGAGGTAAGGTAAAAGGTACTCACATCCTCCGGTGTGAGTGCTCGAAGTTATTTCCTTTAGATTCTGCAATTTTGTCTTTTTGTTTCTTGTTTTCACTAGTTAGGCTTAATGGAAAACAACAAAATTAGAGAGCTTTATAGCACTTATCTTGAGTTAGAACATGAAGTGTTTGAAGAGAAAATTAAAAAACCTATAGAACTTTATTTGCATGCTAATAGGAGTGTTGTTAGTATGAATTCTTTGGACACCATTATTGCTAATGCTATGGAAAAGTCTAAGCTTGGGGAAGTTCGTTTTTATGAAGATGATCTTTTTAGGACCCCAAGCATTGAGGAGAAAATTTACTTTGATGATACAAAACCTCCAATATATGATGATTACAATGATGAGTATGATATTTTCAGTCCACCTACTATTGAGGAGAAAATTAATTATGATTACAATATGCCTCCTATATTTGATGATTATGGTGATGAGAATAATAATGATAGCTATTTTGTTGAATTTGCTCCCACTATAATTAATAAGAATGAATATGCTTATGTGGAGAGTAATAATCATTTTTTGCATGTGGCTCATGATAAGAATGTTTTATGTGATAGTTATATTATTAATTTTATTCATGATGCTACTGAAAGTTATTATGAGAGAGGGAAACATGGTTTTATGTATCTCAATAATATTAAGTTTCCCCTCTTTATGTTGAAAGTCTTGAAGTTGCACTTGTTTTGCTTTCCTATGCTTGTTGCTTTGTGCTTTCATGACTTGTTTCTTTACAAGGTTCCTATGCATAGGAAGTGGGTTAGACTTAAATGTGTTTTGAATTTGCTTTTTGATGCTCTCTTTTACTTCAATTCATATTTCTTATGTGAACATTTTCTCAAACTATCATGCCTAACTTAAAGGCGTTAAAGAAAAGTACTTATTGGGAGATAACCCAAAAGTTTTAGATGAGTCTTGGAAGTTATTAATTCAGTAATAACCGCTCCTTATCCATTTTATTTGCTTTTTGTGCCAATAGTAACCTCTAATGAGAGAGAAGTAATGATTGGGAAAGTTGCTGTCCCAAAACAGATTTCTGTGCTTCACCGTAAAAATTCGTGTAAAATCTCTGAACGTCCTTTTGAGGCGCGAAGTTTTGTGCTTCTGCCCCAGGTTGTTATCTAACTTTCGTTAGTTCAACACTTTTTGATTTTAGCAACATAAGTTCTTCGAAAAAATTCGTCTTTATCTGTTGGTCTGTTTTGACAGATTTCTGCCATTTTCTGCATTTGCTTCTTGTTGGTTCCTTTTTGAGTTCTTTTGGGGAATTGAGCTTTTTGAAGGAAGTGCTACAGTAGCTAGTGTTGTAATGGAAGTTTATTTGGTGTTATAACTGAACCTTAAGACTTATTTATCTTGAGTGCATTAATGTTGCTAATGAAGATTGTGTGAAGTTTTGTATGAAGGAAATTTTTCAGGTGTATGGAAGGAATGAGTAATGGGATGAAGGATGGACTAAAGCTCAAGCTTGGGGATACCACGCGTGTCATCCCAAGAAATATCCAATAAGTACAAGCGTCAAAGCTTGGGGATGTCCAAGGCATCCCCTTCTTCATCAATAAAAACCCCAGGTTTCTTCCAAACATTTCATTTTTATTGTTTCATGCACAGTTGTGTTGTTCTTGGAGCGTCTTCTTTTTCGTTTTCGTTTTGTTTTTTTAGTTTGCGGAATAAATTGGTTGGACCCTCTCTTTCATACATTGGTTTTCAAATAGTTTGGTTTGGTTTGGAAAAGAGTAGGAAAGCTCATGCTTAAGTGATAAAAAGAGCTTGTTTTTGACTGTGGCCTATGCTTTGTCATGTCATGCTTGATATTGTTTTGGCCTTATGCTTAGTATTCTTTGTTGTAGCATGACTTGTTATAAACAATTGAGATTGCTTAATGTGCCTTGGATAAATCATGCGTTGTTTTAGCATATTAAAGCATAGTATAGTTGTATTCTCCTTTGATGCTTTATTTGGGTTGACTTGGCGCATGCTCACACCATGTTATGACTATCTCAAGTCACCATAGCCTTTATGATCCTTTAGTTTTCAACTTTTAGTATCACTTTATGCTTTGATCAATGATGTTTTGTTGCTCTGCATGATTATGGCCATTATTGTTCTCTTAGTTTGTCGCTTCCTGTCTTTTGCTAGCCTCCACAACCAAGTATGAGTTCCACTCATGCATCCAACTCCCTAAACCAAGTTTTTCCAAAGAGTCCACCATACCTACCTACTAGCTTATGCTATTCCAAGTATATTCATGCTTTTGTTTACCTTCCAAATTAAACTTGTTATGAGAAAACTAGTGATTAAAGCTCTCACGAACTTGATGGCACACTTTACTTTATTACCTCTAATAAACTTGAACCATTGGGTCCTTATTTGTTGCGTATATGCTTGCGCTTTATAAGTTGAAATTAGCAGAACCATGTACCATGTGGAACGCTTTCAACATTGCACTTGTACTTTGTACCCCGTTGATATCATGTTCTTTTGCTTACGGATCCCGACGGTGTGAAATAAAAGTGGAACTTGTAAGATCATGGAGTTTGTATGTGTGTTAGAGAAACGTCTGGGCCCCTAGCCTAAGCCATGCCTAATCATGGTGGAAACTTGCAGCATCACCATAATGAGCACTCTATGAAGCATTCTCAATAAAAACCTATGCAAATAGCAAATAAAAAGATCGCTGAGATGCTCATTGTCTGCTTGCCTTATCATTTTGATTAGGGGATAGCTCCTTGTCATAATCGGAGGTATTCCTGCCACTTTAGCGGGGGTTGCCAGGGACATGATGTGCTTACAGAGTCTTCAAGAGGTTACCAGAGTTATATGGGGTGTCGTGTTGTCATGTGGGGTTGCGGAGAAGGGTAGTGATCGGCTTGGGTCCTTATACTGGGCCTCATACCAAGGAAGTGTGAACGGGTTGGCCGCTCAGATGTGCAACATGGATAAGGATATCTTATGGGTAAAGCAACGCACCTCTACAGAGTGTAAGAATTGTGACATATTACTTCATGTTCCGGGAAGGAGATACTAACGCAGCAGGAAATAAGCTCCATGAAGTTCTGGTAAACCTGACGGACATAGCTTTTTAGAATAAAAGCAACCTTTAAAGAAATGTTTACAAAAATCTACATAACTTACGACCTTTGGTCTGTGGTTGTAGATAGTGAATCAAACAATCCTTTTTAGTGAACTTGCTGAGTACGCTCGTACTCAACCGTACATTCTTAACCCTTGCTAGATCTCGGAGCAATCAACAACAAACTCAAGAGGAGAACTACTTTGAAGAGTTAAAGATATCCAGTGAGGATCAACGAAGTCGACAACTACATCAGGAGCAATAGAAGAGAAGTTGAAGAGTAGTGTATAGATAAATCCCGAGGTACTAGAACTACTTTTGTAAAGTATTGCTATAGCAGCAATTGTAAGCCATAGATATACAGTAATAATAGTATTATTTCTAGAATAGGCTTCGAGTTGCTATTTCTGGTTTACTTTTGTGTAAGGCTTTCCTCAGTGTTTCGAGGGATGTTTCTAGATCTTTTGTAAAGATACGAGTTGTAATTTATAGTAATGTCTTGGACCCGCGATGTTTCTGTTGTACCACTCTGAGTGATGTAATACTAGTGGAACGACGTTTCATTGGTGTTATGTCAACGACTAAAGTGTACTATATCATGCAGTGGTATGCTGAGTCACCGCAGGCGGCGCCAAAGTGGGTGAGAAGGAATAGGGAAGGCGAGGGCGCGGGGAAAATTCAGCGCGGCGGTTGGCTCTTCATGAGCGAGTCAGAGTGTTGCAATGCGTTGTAGTCGACGCAACGAATATGACGTTCCGGATAGCGAAATATGCCGCACGCTCAACTTTGCAGTGCGCTTGAAATAGCTATCCGCACTCTATAATAGCGGTTTTACCGCACGGGCGCAATATACAGCGGCTGTTTGCTCTCACACAATCCACAGCTTTGCAATGGTATATTCCAACTTCATCCCGTTTCGATCACCCATACAATCCACAGCTTGAATGCAAGCCTGCATAAGCTCCCAGCGATAAAGTTGGCAAACACTGATCCAGAACCCAAGTTGTAAAAACAAAAGGCTCTTTGGAAATACAATTCCCTGTAACCACCCAACTTCCACTGCACTCGTTACTTTGCAATGGTCTATCCCGACTTCGTCCCTTTCCTTCCATTAGATCGATGGACAGCTCCAGTCTAAGTACATAAACTCACTCCCAAGGATAAAGTTGTTTCTACTTTGCGATCCATGACAAATGTTGTAGAGGTAAATGCTCTTTTGAAATGGTCAATCTGACCATGTATGTGTGGAGTTCACGAATTGCACAACCATGACAACTGCTGCATTTACATTACGTTCCAGTCATAGCCCCAGGTGGTCAATCACTCAATTGATCTGCTGCTGAGCCGCCTCGACGTACTGCAGAGCGAGCTTCTTCACCTTGTCGCCCTCCTTGATCAGGAAGTTTGCATTCTGAGCCCCGGAGTGGTGCTTCATGACCTTCTCCGCTGTCTTGACGACAGCCCACCTGTACTGTTCCACAGTGATCACACCGCTCTTGCAGAGGGACCTGATGTTCTCTTTCACAAACATTTCAACCTACAAACAAATATAGAATCTTAGTGGTTACAAATATTCATAGTCTTGGAATCTTCAGAATCCTACTCGAAATATTCAGAATCTTAGTGGTTTTGCGAAGCGATGAAGATCTAGAAATACATGTCAGGTGGAACATAAAGTGTGTTACCGCATATACCTTCTTATACACAGAACTAGATGAATGCGATGCTTTGCTGTTATTGCCTGGATCAAGTGCTGGGTGGGTGGATGACTTGTCTCCCTTGGAACGTTTACTGTTCGACTCTTGGCTATCGCTGCGAGATTTCTCTTTACTGGACTCCAGTTTCACTGGCTGGCTGGTTGCTTCACCTTCCTTCGGCGAATTGTTCCCATGGCAAGATTGACTACGTGAGTCGTTCGCTGCTACATCCATTTCTTTTAAGTTGTCCACATGCCCGGTGGTACCTCCATCAGGCGTCTCAACTACAGTTCCCTTATCTGTTTGACTTGTTTCTTCATCTAGCACATTACATCTATCGGCTTCCGCCAAGTTCACTGAACAAATTTTATTTGCTGCGGTTACATCTGTAGTTTCTCCACTGGGTATCGATTTCTGATCCTCCTCAGAATCACATTTTGGTTGTTCACAGGACACCACTGTATTGAGGCCTTGACAATTTGCTTCATCCAGAACCTGCACTGATGAATCATCATCGTCTTTAAGTGGGGATGCATCCCTCACCTTAGAACTTTTGCTCGGTTCAGAGTCCAAATTCACTAAAGAAGTATCCTCTGCACTTGAATACTTCTGTTCTGCAAAAGTTGGACGAACTGAAACTGTACTGGAATTACCTTCAGCTGTGGTAATTTTTCTCTCAGGACTGTTAGGAGGGGAATCAAAGAGGCCTGCTCTCTTTAGTGCTTCTTCCACGCTGTTGAAACTAACAGTGTTCTCACTCGCATTTTGCTCGGGCACACCACCTAGTTCACTTTTATCAGCTTGTCCGGCAGTAGCAGGAAGATCCAAAAGGCCTGCTCTGCTAATAGTTTCCTCCACATCACTGCTACTAATGCTGGTACTTTCAGTTCTAATCTGCTGTGATATTGAATCACTGGTAAATTCAGTCTTTTCGGCTAAAGTTGAAGGATCATTCTCAGGTTTGGCCTCGGCAGCCTGGCGAGTAGCCTGAGAGCAAAGATTCACATAAACTGATTTGCTACTGGACTTCCCGTAAATATTATTTTCTACATTGACAGCATCAGCAATAGCCAATTCAGTATCTGCACATCTGCGAATAACATCCAAATTTGCTCTCTGCAGATAATGCTCCGCGATGCGGTAAAGTTGTGCCTGAAATACACAAGTTTTGTTGACAGTTTGACCATTGGACAAGAAAAAAGTACACTTGCAATTTGCAATCATAATTTAATTGAAATGGAACCAAGTAGGAGCAAATGATGAAGCCAGCAACGTGTAAGCACAATAAAGGACTCCGTGAATGATTACCTGTCTAACCGACATAGGAACTTTATTATGGCGGCCAGTTGTGAGTTGTGGCCTCATATCCACGGGAAGTTTTGCCTACGAAAAAAAAAGTTAGTGTTTCTAGAGTTGTCAATAATCTTCTTTTGAATATTTTTTTATAAGATAACACGTACTAATAGAGGGTAGTTCCTGCTGAGATCATCAGTGCCTTCTGCTTGATCTTTGGCAATAGAGCTGGCATTTTTTCTTGCCAGGACCTCAAGAGCCCATTTTCTTTTGTCAAGCTTGATATCACCAGCAGATTGGTTTTGTTGATTCTGTGCTGCCTGGCCATTTTTGTTTTCTCTTCTGCTTGATGCTTCTTTATTCAGGGTCGAAGAACTCGATACTTTTCTGGTGCTGTTGGGCGAATCGATTTTGATTGTTGATTTACCATCGTTAGCTTTTATTTGGCTATTTTTATCTAACGGTGGGCATCCTTCAAGGGCTGAGAGAGGTTTTATATCACCCTTCCTTGGAACAACTGATGCATCAGCCAGATATAACCTGGACAAAAAAGCTTTCTTCTCTTCAGCACTTTCTTCGCGCGTGCCAGTGTCAGAGGATTTCTTGAGTAGCTGAAGTACTGATTGCAGTGTCTCTATCTTTTCAGGATTTATCCCTGGGGAACAACGATGTTTCCAGAAGTCAACTTCCCTATCACGGTGCCATGCATTTCGTCTCCTTCCTGTGGGTGTTGCATACAACTTTTTGGTCAGATTCTCACGTATCTTTCCCTTTTGAAGCAACGACTTCCTTAAGATCGAAGAGTTGGGTCTTTTGTCTGGTCCATCCATTGACTTCCCAATTGCTGCACGGAATGCAGTCAAAAGTTTTTCATCAAAAGCATTATCCTTCTCAAGTATACCTATACCATTATCTCTAACTACTTCTCTTATCTCTTGTTGTAGCTTTTGAACTACAACAGATGATTCTTTTCCTTCCTTGTGGAAAATTTTCTTCATTCTAAGACCAGGCTTATCTCCTGCTCTTCTGCCTACAGGCTTTGCCAGCTCCCTGCCAGGATCTCTCATGTAGCTATCTCCTTCAACTATACTCATTATATCAGGGAGATATTTATCCTGTGTGACAATATTTGACGTATCACTGACAACAGCTTTGGCTGCAATAGAAGTAGTGTGGCCGTCAGTTGAAGAAACACCGGAGTTTGCAATGAGACGCATCTCCTGATCTGGCACTTCCAATCTTGCCTTCTTCGCAGGATGGCTAATTTCACTTCCTGATTCCATATCACTGGTATTATGTCTATCCTGCCTGGAGAAAAAACCCAACAATTATTAATATGAAATTGTGTAGATCTATGCAACTCTCACATGAGTGTGTAACAATCAGTAGTTCTTGCAAGTGAGTGTGAAGCGAAAGATTCTCACATGGGTGGCAACTGGGTCTCCTGGTCACTTTTGACCTGCTGAACTGTATCAGTGTTGATCATATCAATGTCAGCAGATCTTGCCAACTTACTAGCTGCATTTGTAAGAAGGGAAGATGTTATGCTGGATGCACAATGTGATGACCACATGACCCCTTGAACGGAAAAGAATGCAGTATAATGCCAGTTTGGCAAGTGATAAGAGTTACTTTTCATTGCTACGACAATTGTAATAATCATTGATATCCATGTAAACTAAGCTATAAAAAACAAATTTCTACTACAAAAGAAATCAACAAACTTCTAAAGACACAACGAAGCAGCAGATGGTGTACTGAAAATATAACGATGATTGAATGACAAGTTGGCGCATATTGAAGCATATTAATCTCTCATGAGCCATGAGGCTTTCAAGTATTGTGCTGGTATATACACATACCTGCTGAAGAAAGTTGTGCTGATTTGATGACAGGAGAGCTTTCATTACTGTTCCTAGGAAACACAGTCTCCTCTCCTGTACTTTCAACCTCCTTACTTCCACATAATAGTGAATCAGATGGCACATGATGTGGTACTTCCAATTGTTCATTTGAAATGTTACCATCCTCAGTGCCAAAGGCCGACTCATGTATTGGTGAAAGTTCTGATGATCCTCGTGTTGGCTCAGAAGAAACCACGCCGACAAGATTAATTTCCGGAGACTTGTTGCATGATCTACCAGAATTACCCTCTAATAAACCATCCTTACTTTCAGAGTTTACACCAACCATTGAGACAACAAGAGCAGTTTCACCATCATCTGCAACAGATACCGATACCCTCCCAGAAAATGATGCATCAGTAGATGTTCTATCAGAGTCCTCACTGATGCTTTGCTTCAGGGTAACATCTGACTTGTTTTTCGCTTCCGTATATACACACCTATAGAATGAGATCATTCCATTATCACAAACCGAAAGCAAAATACAGATACTCCTACCAGCGATCAACGATAAGAATCAGAAAGTTACAAAGTACAAAATTACCTTGGGCACAACCATGAATCTTCAGATGTAATTTCTGGATTAAAGCCCACACATATAGCATGATACCTGGCTTAAGGGTCAAAGTAATTAGAAAAAAGAACTGGTTATCGAGACTCAACTAGTAATGGACATACAGGGTAATAATACAGTGACACATACCATAGATCACAGGAATCACAAGCAATTGATGTATCTAGAGTTGAATCATCCTCAGCTGACACAAGTCCACTCCGAATCATGCAATCACCACCATCCAAACAAACTACTGCCTGGAAATGGGTAAAAAATAGCAAGCCACAGATCAACTTCTGGAGACAATGAATATCTTGGTTTCAAAATGAAATCATGAGGGCTATATGAATATTGTTACTTCTGCATCGATATAGTACGATGGGAAAGAAAGTGTGTTGCTTTCGCCTTGCAGATACCAATCATCATCATCACTGCACAACAAGGAGAACAAATAGAAGCAATGGGAATGGCCTTTATTTTTATTTCTTCGTGCATCGGATTAAAGAAGAAATTCGCAATCATGATATTCATGGACCAAATGATATGGCATAAATTCACAGGTAAAAAAATACACATAAGCATATAAAAAGTACACCAGCAACATTTTCTGCCTGACATGGTCAGGTGACTCAAGCGCCAGCCTATGGCTAGCATATTTGACCAAGGAAGGGCTTTCAGTAGTAGCACTATGGTTTAGTGAATAAGAGTATTTCTCTAGTAATGCTGATAATGGATACAAACTCACAAGATGAAAGGTCCCAAAAGATGGCAGCAAGAATATAATATCTAGCTTATGAGGTGACAAGGGAACTACAGAGTAAACAACATAAACAGTTTGAACTAAGATATGTTCAGAATGACAGTAAGTCCTTGTAACCTTACCTTGTTAAAGGGCGATT
This sequence comes from Avena eriantha, assembly GCA_910589775.1. Lineage (NCBI taxonomy): Eukaryota > Viridiplantae > Streptophyta > Magnoliopsida > Poales > Poaceae > Avena > Avena eriantha. Next base: position 403,486,203 of record OU342746.1, on the reverse strand, counting down.
ATCTTCAATACCAGCTCCAGTACTATCATATACCTTCAATAAAATAAACTATTATATTTCAATGCAGTTCTACCTCTTGAGACACCGAGCCAAGTTTTTTCCATTGAATTCCCAAGTGGTGATAGTATTTCCTTTCCAAGGAAGATTGCCAGCGCTGAGGATATGGTTTACTTACTGGAGTGCATGTTATATGCTGAAATTCAACTTTGCAGAGGGGGCAGCGATTTGTGATGGCGGACCAGTTGTCTATGCATGTATAGCAAAACCTGTTATATGAAATCAGGTTATTTATTATCATATTAGAGTTTTAAGCAAATCACACAGCACTCAGTGAAATTGAAGGTTCGAGGGAAATTTCTGGATTTTTCTCACTCCTCTCGCTTGCTATGGATACAAGTATGTATACACTAGTGTGGGCAAAGGAGCCTAATACAAATCAATAAAAAATAATACAATATCAGTGCTTATGTGGCTACAAATCATATATTCTAAACTTCCTTATATACAAAAGCCAGTTCTGAAGGTATTAGAGTGAGCAGTACTAGACACAACATTTGTGGCTCAGAATCTAGTCAGCGATGGCAAATGTCAAATTAAAACTTGGAATTGAAGAAATGAACTAAAATGGCATGGGTAAGGCAAAGCATTTGCAAGAAGTAAGCAAGTAACGATGAACTAGAGAACAAAACTATCAAATGAGGATTACTTGGATGGCATGTAACAACTATATGCAATGACACTTCACAGATTTAGCCAGCATACTTACTCAAATTAAAACTATATAGATTGTAAACTAAAAAGTACCCTAGCTGCACGATTGACACTCGAGACCTTAATGGTGATTATGCAGTCATGCACAAATGTGAGGGAAATGATTGAACAAGTTGACAAATGCTGGATAGCTACAGAACCGTGGTTGAGCCCTACCAGTGTTGGCAACCATCCAAGACTCCTCTATCGATGACCACATCTCTACAAATGCCGCAGATTTCATTCTCAGACATATAATTTTCCTGCGAATAACAGTTTGGGCAGATGAGTAAAGCAGGAAATACAATTATGCTAGGAAACAAGAACTAGGGGTACAAAAAGGAGACATCCCCTTTTTGTAATGGCAGAGGCAGACACATATAACTACTACTAACTGAGTATACTTTGTTATTGTCTGCTCGGCTGTCAAAATTTGGTGCGGATTCTCAGTTTTCTCGTATCCCAAAAACCATTTCCAGCTCGGAAATGGAGAACATTTTCCATAATTCAAAAGGTTCATCGCTCTGATGTAGTTAGTGCTTCTTTCACATGTCATAGCCACCAAACTAAACCGAGACTTTTCACTGCTACATGAGAAGAGGTATATGTAACCATAAGAGCATTATCATTGCTTGCTCGAAGCGAAGGCGGACAGATCAACGCATGAAAATCTACATATGGAAGGGGGTATCATCTCGTTCCATCAATTCGTCTAGTAACACCAGCAGCAAGTGCTTGTTCGAGAAAGCGACACCAGCGAGTACTTAGGTTTTAGCACAACAACGGAACAGAAGGGATGCAGTACCAGATCATCAGTCTCCTGCGCTTCGCTCGGTTGCCCGTCCACGTCCATTTGCATCGACATGGCTGATCAGCAGCAGCGGATGCTCAGCTTTCTCTGGCGCAGGAGGTCAGCCCGCAAATGAACGAACGAACGAACGAACCCTGCAGATCGAAAACAGCGGCCACGAACGAAACGAAATTCGTGAGTAATCGGAGTTGGGGAGGCACTTGAAGTCGATTAGCGGATGATGATACGGCGGAAAGGAAGCTAGGGGGTGGGGAGACGCCGCGAGCGAGACCTAGGCTGGGGATTGCGCAGTAGGCCGCAGCACGCCTGCTCTTGCTTCGGGAGCAGGGGGGAGGCGGGCTGGCCGTCGGGGACGACGGGAGGCCGGCGACTCCGGTGGTGGGAGATGACCGGAGTAGGGAGGAGCAGAGGTTGGGGAAGGCGGGGTCGTCGGTGTAGTTAGGGCGGGTTGGTGGTCCAGGTCTAACCGGGCGGGAGGTCGAGGCCGGCGGAGAGTCGGGGCGGACGAGGCCGGCGGCGTCGATATCGTCACGCGTGCGCGAGTAGGTGGACAAGACGTAAAGTGCTTGGGCGCCACCAGCGGAGGAAAGCGGTGCATAAGGTGCGGCGAGTGAGTGTAGCCCGGGTGCCAAGTTGGACAGTGCTGTAACTGAAGAAAAGCCAAGTCTGAAGAAACGTGACAGCAGTCTCTCCTATCACCACCTCTCTTTCTTCTCTCCCAAGCTGATCACCATATCCCCGATCGACGACGGCAACAGGGAGCATGTTCCAGGGTTCGCAGATGCTTAATTATGATGCTGCTTGCGCAGGGAAAACAAAAAATGTTACTACTGAATTGTACATGGAAACAGATATTCCAAGTGTCACAAGTCAACAGACCACATACATCCACAAATCTTCCAAGTCCAGAGTCTTTCACTTAAATATCCACAGAGGCCAGACACCAAAAACTTGAATGTATGCCGAAGCAGCAAAAAATTGTCGCGAAACTGTACAGGAAAACAAATAGACTCGCCACTCAACAAACCACATTCCTACAATTACAAAGAATGAGTACAAAAAAAAACGACAATGCGCAAGTCCAGAATCTGTTTCACATCATCGCTTGATCATCCATCCACAGAGGGCCATAAACAAGAAACCAATCTAAAATTGCAGGCATGCTACCCTGAGGACCGAGCTCAAACAGTCCAGGTCAGGTGTCGGCGCAGGGGAGCCCATCCTTGCAAGGCGAGTGGAGCTCCTTCAGCCGGCCTGACGGAACCGCGGGCTCCTTCACCAGGTCCACCTCGGCTCGCCCCTCCACCGGCCTCCGTCTCATGGCTGCCGGCTTCCGTGGCCCTCCACCTTTCCGCATCCGCGAACTTATCACGATCTCGAGTTCCTTCTTGCGACCGTGCCACTTCGATCATGAAGACAGAATGAGAGCTTCGAATTAATGTCATGTAAGTGAATGAGTAAAAAACTGCGTAGCGTATATGCTTTATCTCAATTGGTGAAAGGAGCAAGACCGGCCGATGAATGGAATCTACGTTTTGGGGCATTCTCGTGAAACAGGAGTGATTTAAATGAGTATGACACTTAAGTATATTTTCCTGATTATGTCATATAAGCATATGTGTAAGCGGGAAGTACTGCAAACAAAAAAGGTAATAAGTCTACAAGCTTTAGGCTAAATCAGTTAGGCATTAGGATGTAAATGTCTATACATATAGGCTCAGTCAAGCGCTATGCACTGCGACCAAATATAGGAGAAGTCCATTACCTTGGTCAGTCTCTCTTTAATCTTTGATCTTGTAGATGCTACCACCCGCCTCAGCTGATTATGTGGCTTTTGTAGCACCAGCTTCTCAGGTTTCACCTTCTTTGTTCTTCTAGTCTGCATTTCCTTCTTCTCTGCTGCTCGAAGCTTCTTGGCAATGATTTTTGTCACTGCTCTTTTAAGCTTCTTGGTTACCCGTTCCTTCTCTTTGTTCCATAGGAACACAGATATCATCTCAGACTTTATCTTTTCATAGCTGTCCCAATCCAGCTTATCTTGCACATGGCCACCTTCTTTCGCTGCTTCAGCGATACTATTTGACCATATCCGAAGGATCATCTGTCTTGACTTGACAGAAACTATCCGCCTCTCCCATATCTTTCTCTGTGCAGCACTTATTTTATCTTTGCTCGCTTGTCTGAAATATGACCAACCAGAACTTGTTTCAAACAGAATTTTCAAAACTATATATATTTACTGTTTATACATTCACCTTAAAATAACAGAGATATTCATTTATGAATTATGATATACCTATGCAATTGACGATGCCCCATTTTCTTTCTAACCTGGAATTAGAAAACAAAGAGGAAAAAAAGTGGCTTCAATTTTCCAGGACAGTTAACAATCCATAACCAAGCAGTAACTCTTCACCGCATGCAAAAGCTGTTTCTTACATGACATCACCTTGGGGTCTCTCAGAGCCTCGGTAGTGCGTTGCTTGATGAGCTGCTTGTGCTCTATAATACAAGAGAATGTATTTGCTCATCATGATTCTGTAATGACATACTGCTTGTGCACCTCATCGTAATGCACAACAAGTTGCTGAGGCACGCAAGAGCATGGTCATACCTTCGCTTAATTTCCTTCCTTTTGTCCAGGGAGCCTTCCCCTTGTTTGCAGCGCCAATCTTGCGTCTTCTTTCGATTTCCTTCTCCGGCAAACCAGTGAGGTAAGCGTCACCTTCCTGACTTGATGGTTGACGATCCCGCACTTGCTCCATCAAATCACTCTTATCAGAAGAAGGATGATGCTCATCCATACCGGTGCCGTACAATTGTCGGCAAACTTGCACTCTGAAGGATGACCGGTGCACAACATACTCTCGATAATAAATCGATCGATTCGGTTCTCGGATCTTTTTTTGCAGAGCGGTTGGCTCCGACGACGACACGCGCTTGTAGCACACGTTCACTCTGGAAGATGTGAGAGCGCCATATTCAAAGGCCACAGAAGGCATAGTCACCCTGTATGTACAGTTGGGTTCAGTATTTTTTTTCACTGGAAAGGATTCAGTTATCTGAAGCCTGACTGATGTCACTCAAGATATCTGGTAAAAGTGCAGTGTCCACAGAGAGCACCACTGGAAACAGAGCATATGTACGGAATATTCTGTACATAGCAGTATGGAAATAAATCAAAACAGCGAGAGACTGAAGTGTCTGGAGTATAACCTAGCGCAATGCCCGGCCGCCGCCGCCATGGCCCCTGCCGCGAATGTGCGCCAAACCGCAGCGATTTCCTGGGGCGTCAGGAGGACATTCAGCGCTGGATGATATAGATTGAATCGGGGGAGTGAGGAACTCACCGTCGGCAGCGACCGGAGCCTGAGGCGAGGGAGACGACGACGGCGAGCTGTCTCTCTGTCCGAGTGGATTGGATAACTGTCCTGTGCGTGCGCGGAGTGCCGCGGCTCTTGGACGACGGGTTGGGCCTCGCGAACTGGGCCGCGTTCTCTTGCCAGTCTTCCTAACCCGGGCCTCAACGGGCTCCTCGCAGGAGCCAGCCAGCCAGCCACGCCTCCTTCATATAGCGTCGCGGAGGGAGGAGGACTCGCGTCTCGCGGGTGACAACTGACAGACCACCGCAACTGCCGCTGCCGGCACCGGCGAGCGACGTCGGCGGCTGCTCCCTCCTCGGTTATTCCCCGCCGCCTCTTTCATGCTCTCCCCCGCTTCCTCCCGCCCTCCTCTAGGGTTTCGCGGCGAGGCGGCTAACATTTCCCTCGCTCGCTCTGACGCGCGCAGGCAGACGCAGACGGGACGCCCTCCTCCTTCCTCCGCTCCGGCGAACTCTGACGAGGTCTACGACGCCACCGCCCCCGCCGCCTCCTACTACGTCGCCTCCGTAAGTTTGAGTAAGTAAGCACGCATCCCCTCCCCTTCTCGGCCTCCTCGGTCGCCACGCGCGCACGGCAGCCAACCGCAGCAGCGAGAAACATCTGCGGCGGTTCAAATTGGGTTTGATGTTCGCGAGTTTGTCCCGAGTCTCTGGCATGGTTAGATCGATCGATGAACAAGCATGTATTGCTCATCCATCGCTGCGTAGGCTGAGGAATTTTTACTTGTTCAGGCATACGGGTGGATTCGTGCGTGCGTCGCCTACCTAGGTCGTTCTGTGCCTGCAAATTGCGCTCGTTCATCCACCGCTGGGTAGATTGTCGAGTTTTAGTAGGCTACTGCGTTTCTGTATTCATGTCCAAATCTGTTGCTGAACTAGTTTTGTCTTCCGAGCATTCATGTTTACCGGATGATATTGGGACAGGTTCTACTGCTGTGCTGTGATTGTCTTCCCCAATCGAGTTCTACTAGTTTCTTTATGTTCATTTCTTGGTATTTACAACTGTGTATGGATGGAAATTCGAAGTATGATATCTGCAAACTTCATTAATGTGAACCTGTCCCAATCTTGTGCATTGCAGCGATACCTTCTCATCAGTGTTCAGAATGTCCAGGAGGAAAATTTTACTTGTTCAGGCATGGATGATTCATCCATCGCTGTTTTGATTTATTGCTGTGCCTTCCTAGATTGTGTGGCTTGTTCATCCGTCGCTGGGTAGATTGTTGATTGGTAGCAGGCTACTGCGTTGGTGCATTTGTGTTTTAGCACATGATGAGTTCTTGTTTATTCACCTATTTAATCTGTTGCTGTACTTGTTTTGTCTTCCGAGCAAGATGGCTGCCCTCTCCCCGCTCGAGTACTAGGAGTCTGCTTGTTTGTTTAGTGCTAACGGATGGAAATTCGAAGTATGATATCTGCAAACTTAATTCATTCATTTGAACCTATCTCATCTTGTGCATTGCAGCGATACCTCCTCATCGGTGTTCAGAATGTCAGGGTGCACCTGTGAAATCACCAGTTGCCTCGCAGGGTAATATGTACAGACACGTCGAGTGATCTGAATCTGATCCCCATCCAATAGACTTGTTGGCAGGCTAAATTTTCCAGTGACATCTGACCCTGTTTGCTTGGTAAAACCTTATGTGCAGCTATTGCGGATGTTTCAAGGCGAAATTGCCTTGCGCTGAGCACTGCAAGTGCAAAGGCTGCAAGAACATTGTGGACAATAAGGCTGAGGTTGACTCGCGATACAAAGCGTACTTGAAGAAGAAGGAGCCCATCGTTAAGAAGGTATGCTTCTGCTTACTTGAAGCACACCACATTCATTAAACACCATGCTGTTCTGACTCCCGTGGTTGTTCCAATTGTTGCACGTAGGCCAATGGGTGCGGCTGCAAGGTCGGATGCACTACCAAGTATTGTTCTTGCTATTGGGTGTGACTTCTACATGAATGGTCTTTCTTACGTAGTTAGATTATTCTTGTGCATCTATATATGTTGTTTTTTTAGAAAACTAGACATGCTTCTTCTCTGATCCTCCTGACTGAGGCTAGCTGGTTCTTATTCTGAAGAACCGGGTCGGGTGCACCTCGAAGTGCAAGTGCCAAGATTGTGCTAACCCCGATGGGTGCAGAGAGAGTGAGTGCAGCAACCACATTCTCCGCTTACTCTTTTCCTTGTATGTATGATCATACTCGTGTGATCAATGTCGCTCTGCGTCTCTAAAGCAGGTAAGACAAACACTAAACCAGCGCAGGGAAGTAAGGATAAAGTAAGCAACGTACCTGGCAAAGCAGCGCAGACCACACCATCTAGGGACAACAGGAGCTCCGTCTCAAACAAACGACCACGAAACTAGCTGGTGAGTTCTCCGTACATTCCTCACGAGATCAATGATGTTGTGGATCCAGTACGTTTTGCCATATTCGGTTCAGACATATATTATGTAATGTATCCCTGGTGTTCTGCTCCTCTTCTGCAGTGATCGATGAAGTCTTCAGTTCAGGGCATGTGTCACCTTTTGCGCAGGGATGATCAGAGTCTTCAGTTCAGAGCATGTCACCTTAATTCTGTGCGGTGATGTTGATGACAGTCTTCAGTTCAGAGCATGTCGCCTTGCCACCTTCAACACGACGCCCACTCTCTGTTCAAATATGCCACTTCCTGTCTGTCGAATATGCTATTGTAAACGTAACTGGGTGTTGCACAACTCCTTGTAACAATACTTTGGACCTCCGCGCCGCAACACCGATGTCGCTTAGCCTCAGGTAGCTTCAGTGGACATACATGTTGATCGAACCATCATAGTTTCACGTGCTTCAGTGAACCTAGTTCTTGATCAAACTGATATACTAGTTCATAACGTACCTGTTATATGGTCTTGCAAAGGTTCAGACTCCTTGTAATGATCATTCAGACCTTGGCGCTGCAACAGCAATGTTAGTTAGCCTCAGGTGGCTTCAGTGGACATATATGTTGATCAAACTGATGTAGTTTCAGTGAACCTAGCTCTCGTCCAGAAGCTAGTTGCCATCATCGGTTCACATACAATCTTACATACTGCCTGGAAAGGTTATCATCCTGACCAGTATATACTCTTTGCAAAGGTTTTCTCTCATATTTATGCAAGTGAAAGTACGGACAATGTGTCTTGGTCGCGTTATTACGATATTACAAAATAAGCAACATTACATATTTACGCCAAGCCTCGAGCTGAGCCACTTGCAGACGTCGTCCATTTCTTCCGAGATAGTATAGTGCCCCAACCTGGGGCATGCTACCATAAGGACCAAGCTCAGCAAGTCAGGTCAGGTGTCGGCGCATGGGAGCCCATCCTTGCAAGGAGAGTGGAGCTCCTTCAGCCGCCCCGTGGGCTCCTTCACCAGGTCCACCATGGCTCGCCCCTCCACCGCCCTCTGCCTCATGGCTGCCAGCTTCTGTGGCCCTCTGCCTTTCCTCACCCGCGAACTTATCACGATCTCAGAGTTCCTTTTTGCGACAGTGCCACTTGGACCATGAAGGCATGATAAGAAGTCGGAGTTAGTGTCAGAGCACAATGAAAGTGGACAAGGAAAATAAAATGTATTGCATATAGCATCATGTTTCAATTGGTGCAAGGATAAAGACCAACCATTAAACCATTGTCTGATAAAGGAATTCAGATTATTTCACTAACCATTATCCGTAAGTGGGGAGTACTGCAAGCAATATTTAATAAGCCTACAAGCTTTAGGCTCAGTCAAGCGCTCTGCACTGCAACCAAATACAGGAAATGGGATTACCTTGGTTAGCCTCTCTTTAAGCTTTGATCTTCTAGATGCTACCACCCGCCTCAGCTGAGAGTCTGACTTTTGTAGCAGTAGCTTCTCAGGTTTTGCCTTTTTTTCTTCTTCTAGTCTGTACTTTCCTTTTCTCTGCTGCTCGAAGCTTCTTGGCAATGATTTTTGTCACTGCCCATTTAAGCTTCTTGGTGGTTACCCGTTCCTTCTCTTTGTTCCATAGGAACACAGATATCATCTCAGACTTTATGTTGTCATAGCTGTCCCAATCCAGCTTATCTTGCACATGGTCACCTTCTTTCGCTGCTTCAGCGATACCATTTGACCATCCCCGAAGGGTCAACTGTCTTGGCTTGAAAGAAACTATTTGCCTCTCCCATATCTTTCTCAGTGCATCACTTATTTTGTCTTTGCTCGCTTGTCTGAAATATGACCAACCATAAATTGTTTCAAACAGAATTTCCAAGGCTAGATATGTACTGTTTATACATTCACCTTAAAATAACAGAGATATGCATTTATGATATACTTATGCAATTGACGATGTCCCATTTTCTTCCTAACCTGGGATTAGAAAACGAAAAGGAACAAAATGACTGTAATTTTCCAGGACAGTTCACAATCCATAACCAAGTAGTAACTCTTCAGCTAATGCAAAAGCGGTTTCTTACATGACATCACCTTGAGATCTCTCAGAGCCTCGATAGTGCGTTGCTTGCTTGATGAGCTGGTTGTGCTCTACAAGAGAATGTATTGCTCATCACTGTACTGTAATTGTCTAACTGGTTGTAATGTACAACTAAATTACCGAGGTACGCAAGAGCATGGGTCATACCTTTGCTCAATTTCCTTCCTTTTGGCCAGGCAGCATTCCCCTTGTTTGCGGCACCAATCTTGTGTCTACTTTCGATTTCCTTCTCCGACAAACCAGTGAAATAACCATCACCTTCCTGACTTGAGGGTTCATGATCTTGCACTTGCTCCATCAGGCCACTCTTTTCAGTTGAAAATGGGAGCTCATCCATGCCGTCATCGGACAGTTGTCTGCAAATTTGTATGCTGAAGGATGACTGGTGCAAAACAAAATCTCGATGCCGAATCGATCGATTGGGTTCTCGGATCTTTTTTTGCAGCTCAGTTGGCTCCGACGATGGCATGCGGCACTTGTAGCGCACGGGTTTCACTCTGGAAGATGTGACAGCGCCACATTCAAAGGCCACAGAAGGCATGGTCACTCTGTACGTACAGTCTGATTCAGTATTTTTACCATTGGGAACAATGTCAGTAAGTCCGCCTTGTGTTATCTGAAGCCGAACCGATGTCAAGGGTATCTATCTACGAGTGTAGTGTCCAGCGAGAGAGTGGAGCATAACCTAGCGCAATGCCCGGCCGCCGCCGCCGCCGCCATGGCCCCTGCCGCGAATGTGCGCCAAACCGCGGCGATTCCCTGCGGCGTGAGGAGGGGATTTGGACCCGGGGAGGACGGCGAGCTGCCTCTCTGCCTTGGGTTTTTTTTTTTTTTTTTGCGCGTGCTGGGCGAGGGACCCTGCTTACGCGTGCGACACGTGTCCAAAGATCGGTCCAAATCCCGCTTTTGCTTCCGAAGAAAAAAAGGTTCTTTCCAGAAATAGAACATCTCGCCGGAGACTTCGCTGGAGACCTCGCCAGAGACTTTGCCGGAGACCATGCAGCAAAATTTTTTACTAACATAGCAAAACCAACTTCGCCGGAAACATCGTCGGAAAAACTCGCCGGAGACCTTGTAGCAAAAAGTTGACACTATTGTAGCAAAACCACAATACGGTTGTAGCAAAAAAAATCTAATGTAGCAAAAAGGTGACTTCGTTGGATACATGGCCGAAGAATTTAGCCGGGAGAGCTCGCCGGAGAACCTGTAGCAAAAGCCAGGCCGGCCACCACTGGCAGCAACCACGGACGCCCATGGCAGCGGCCAAGGCTGCCCATGGAAGCAAGCTCGGCCATCGCTGGTAGCAACCACGGCCGCCCATGGCAGCGACCAAGGCTGCCCATGGAAGCAAGCTCGGCCACCGTTGAAAGCAAGCTTGGCTGCCCGTGGAAGCAAGCTCGGTCGCCCGTGGAACCAAGTTCGGCCGCCCGTGGCAACAAGCGGCAGGACAAGCTGGAGCTGACGGAGGTGGAAGCTGAAGGGGAGAGGCCCCGTGGGTGGCATAGGCGGCCTCAAGGAGGTGGAGGTCGGCGACGGAATTGACGGAGGTGGAGGAGAGGTCCTCGTGGGCGGTGCTGGTGTGCTCATGGAGGTGGAGGAGCGCCGACGGGTGGCGAGCATGGGAGCATCGGCGAGGCGAGCTGGACGTGGCGGCGATTTGGAGAAGAAGACAGGGAACTACGAGAGAATGAGATAAGGTAGGAGTGGGCCCGCAGGGAACACATCGTTCAACAACCACCAACCCCGCGTATCCTATCGCTAAGGCTAACCCTGACCCAGACGATGATCGTCCGGGGGAAAGGAATCATTTTTTTTAATTTCAACCACCTTAATTCATATCGCACCAGCTAGGGGAATACATCTGGGGGAAATACATCTGGGGTGGTCGCTCGAGCCATAGTTGGCGACCTGGTGCATGGCGCACCACACTACGAGCTATTATAAATTCTACTTTCTATACCTAATAATAAAAGGAGTGTCTAGGTAACAATCAGTGGTTGGTTAGTCAGAATCAGCCATCGCTCAAAAAGGAAAGCGATACCCCTCCCTCCCCCCCACCAGCCCGAAAACGGAAACCTAATCCCGCCCCTGATCCAGTGCGTACCCCTTCCCCCGACCAGGTCGCTCCTATCACCCACCCAGTCCAAGGCTCATTCGCGTGAGCGAAGGCACCAGCCAAGGATCTTCTTTGTCTCTCCTTCCTTCCCAAGACAAATCTCTTCTTTCCCTGATCACCATTAGAAAACCTGCAATTTCTTAAAATCTAGATCCAGGGCAAGAACGAAAAAGGTATAGGTCACCTGATTAAGTTCCCCTCCTAGGATTTTGTTTCCCATCCCGCGCATGTGCACTGCACGGCTTGTCCTTACCCTGTTTCCATTAAATGGTTGGCTGCTTGACTACTTGCACCATAGCATACACCTTTCTTCATTCTCCAAGAGCGCCAGCGATCCATGGTTGCTTTGACGGCTACTAGAAAAGATTTGGGCAAAACTCAACTACCGGCAACTCCCAGGAAAACCGAAGGTACAAAAAGTCAACTCCACACCTTTTCGCTCCTCCATCACTCATGAAACCTTTGGTCAACGAAGCATTGGTTTATATCAATCAGAAGAAATGTAGATCATGCAACAACCAAAGGAGAACCGAGAGCAAATTATAGATTTTAGAACACACACAGAGAACAACATAAACCTGCATTAAACTTGGAATATATTCAGAAGTACCACGTATGTGTGCAAAAAACAACATATTTGCAGCAACTTACATAGATTTCAGAAATCTCAGGTGCATGCAATACAGGTCCACACAACAGACAACAACCCTACAGCCACATAGATTCAAGCTACGAGGGGCATGCAACATACAACAAAGTTGAATTAACTTACAAGTTACAATAGATTTCAGAAATCCTAGGTGAATCCAGAAAAAACAATCACCATGCAGCAACTTAAGCATGTCCATCAACTTGCCCTATTCTAGTTACAACTTAGTTAAAATCCATGACCAACTTAAGCATCCAACGACATCAACAATGCCCCTAGAGGATTAAAAGATCAACCTAGAAAAACATGATCTGAAAAACAAAATTAGCTATGCATAGTGCACAACTTAAGCTTGTTTAACAAAGCAACTCAGGTAAAATCAGCAATCAACTTTAACTTGTTAAAACAAAGCAACTCAGTTAAAATCAGTAGTCAACTTAAGCATGCGACAACATGACTACTACCCTAGATGATAAAAAAGATCAACCTAAGAAAAGCATGATTGAAAAAACTAAAAATTAAGGTCTATATATTACAACTTAAGCATGCTTCACAAAACAACTCAGTTTACATCAGAAACCAACTTAAGAAAGTTATGTATATCTGGCTAATCAACTTAGTTATGTGCTAAAATCAACTTAACTATGGTGACAAGACGATTTAATTGGAAAAAATGGACAAGGAATCAAAACAAACCAACTCTCCCTACAATCACTATGTAACTCATTTATCTAATCTACTCCACTAAAATGGTACAAAAAGTAACTTAAGTATACCAGAAAATCGAACTAAAATGGGCATGTATAGAAGTAAACCAGCTCTCCTTGAAATCACCATACAACTTAGACTAACTACCTATTCAACTTAATAAAACGATGCAATCGACTTAACTATGTTGCCAAAAACCAACTTAGATATGTTGCAAAGAGAAATTAACCTATGTAATGAACTCAGTTAAATGCTGCAAGCTAATTTAATTGTATTGAATAATAACTTAATATGTTTGATAACAAATACACCTTCCGGTACATGGACGTGCAGCGGCAAAACTTTTGAGAGTAAACTTGACTAACTTGTGATACATCCATTATGGAAAACAGTGACCATGAAAAACATGCCTACGCGATGGTTTACGCCAAAAGAACTCACCGCCTAATGGTGAAAACTAGTGGATATAATTGACTAATGCAAACTTGAACTTTTTCAGAAAACTCAACTTGGTTGCATGGATTTCAAAAAAGCAACTAACCATAAATCACCATACAACTCAAAATGGTGTCTGCTGCAACTTAGGTGTACAGTATATACAATTAGATGAAAAATCATGTGCTCAACTTAGTTGCATGGGTTTAAGAAAAATAAACTAACCAAAAATCATCATAAAACTCCACATGATCCCTTCTACAACTAAGGGATACAATAAATACAAACTAGATGGAAAAATCATGTACCCAAACCTAGTCATAGGGATTGTAAAATACAACTAACCAGAAATCACCATAAAACTCTACATTGTCCCTAATGCAACTTAGGCTAGATTAAAATGCAACTAGAGGGAAAATCATGTACCAAAAACTTGGTTGCAGGAGTTAAAAAGAAAACTAATCATACATCATCTTACAACTCTAATTGATCTCTGCTACGACTTAGGGTTGTAGTAAATAGAATTGGCTCGCAAGGGATAAAAAAAGCAGCTAATCACACACCACCAACTAATTTTGCATGGTCCCATCTACAACTCAATTGAATAATGGATGCAACTAGACTTAACCTGCAACAAAATGCATGATGATTTGAGCACACGATAGCTAGAACCCCTCTCGGTCAATCTTTTTGAAGGTTTGATAGAGAAGAAAAAAATTGTGAAGAAAATAACACTAGAATGATAAATGGACACACCACCTGTTGTGCCTTGTACTCGATGAGGAAACAGAATGTCTAGCAGTTGCTACATTAGTTGCAGGTGCAACTGCTAATGCAGGCGCAGCTATAGGCGCAGCTGCATTAGTTGGTGCAGCATTCGAACTAGCCATGGCTCATGAAAATAGGATTCCTAGCATCAATACCTGCTACCTGGAATACAAAACCAAGCTAGACAGATTAATATAATTGAAAATTTAAAAAATAAAAAAAGAACTGTATTTAACCTAAAGATTTTCTCCCTCATATGTTGTACCTACTGATGATGTTGTGCGCATGTTGCTGCACGTCCCCCTGTTACATCATTGGGTAGTTGTAGCTGCGGAATTTTTCTTGTCATCTCTGTCCCTTTGGTGGAAACTAACTTGCCTACAACCACCTTGGATAAATTAGTCTAGAGAAGCAACTTAAGCAAATATGTGCAATTAAATGGTACAACACATAAATAAATAAAACCTAATTTATGTAATCAACTTAGTGTAGATGGTGGAAGCAATTTAACTACGTCAGATAGCACCTTAATCAACTTAATGAACTTAAGTACATTCTACATAGAGAAAAAAATGATTACGTAGGCAACACATTATCCAATTTGCAAAAGATCAACTTAATTAAACGCTGAAAACAACTTAACTATGATGAAGTGGCACCTTAATTAACACCTCCTATCCCTAATCCAAGCCCCCGACGACAACTTAGCCTATTCTATGTAATCAACATGGTGTACTTGTGGAAGCAATTTAACTATGGTGGAAAGCAACTTAATTAAATGTTGATAAACAACTTACCTATGGTAAAAACACCTTAATGGTTTCCCAATCCCCCTATGCCAATTTAGGGTACAAACTTAGCGCCTACTATATTTAATCAACTTATCTTAGATGGTGGAAGCAAATTAACTATGGTGATGAGAAAACTTAGTCTATATAATACATTCTACAAAAGCAAAATTGATTACCTAGGCAAAACAAGGAGAATGTATGAAAAAAACAGAAACCCTAAACTCAACAAGGGGAAATGTATGGACAAATCCAACTTAAGAAGTCATGGATAAGTGGGATTTAAAAAAGGCAACCCTATTACATTTATAATAATCAACTAAAAACCCTTATTATAGGTGGGAAAACAATTAAGTTGTTTATCGGATATTCATGGAAAAACAACTTGCAAAAGGGTAGTAAGCAGCTTAAATAAGATGGAAGAAGCAAAAATTTAGATGATTGACCCCGACAAGAAAAAACACCAGCCCTAGTCCATGGATGCATAGAAGCAAAAAACAGTAAGTAACTTCACTAAAATTTTGTCAAAACAATCTGATTAAATGGGCCAACTTAGGAACATATCATTTAGATGATCACCAGCTCATAACAATCCTAAGTCCATGCATATACAACTTAACTAGGGTGAGTACACAACTTAGCTAAGATGAGTACACAACTTGACCCTTAGAAAAATGGGAATTTACATGTATCTGCTATTGTCCCTGGTTTCCCCATCTGAAAAAATAAGTCGAATTTGCACATGTGAAGAATCCCGCTAGTAAAATTTCACACTAATTCTACGGCGGCGCCACTGTGTCCACAACGCTCCAGTCAACGGCGCCATATATCAGTCCTACGTGGCGGTCGTTGTCAGGCTTGGGCCCACCTCGGTAGGATGGCGCCATGGTAGATGGCGTCATGCTATCAAGCATGGCTCCTTGGCCGGCGGCGCCATGGCCCTGACTTTAGTCCGTCACTTTGTCTGCAAACTAGTTAGGCAAGTTAGATTTTGATTAAAGTTTGCGCAGAGTAGGTAGCGGTACAAGTACTCGCTGGCGGGGCGCTGGGCTAGAAAAGATCGAACGGGACATGCACAAACCGAGGATGGATGGACGGGTCGGTCGAGCTGGAGCAGCAAATGCGTGTACCGGCCGATGCATGGTGGCCTTTCCTTTCTGTGCGGCTCTCGACTCTCACAATGCGCGGAGGATTTTGCAGTGGGCCGTGATATACAGCTGCCTAGATCGAGTATGGCGTGAACAAGGGACGATCGATGAGCGGCTCCGTCTCGGCTAGCTTCTCCACTTTGATCTACAGCCTCCTCAAAGCATCGAAGGGACACACCTAGCTAGGAGTAGCTAGCCAAGGTAAGCACGTCGACATGCATGCAAGTTGCTACGTACCTGCTAGCCCGGGGTCCCGCCGGCAAAGCCCGGGCGGCGACGGCGGCGGCGGGGCTCTCTCCGTGCGCGCGCGGGCGGCTCTTGATCTGGCGGCGACGGCGCGTGCTCCGGCGCGGATGTGGCGGCGAGGTGCCGCAGGATCCCGGCTGCGCACGCGGGTCCAGCGACGGCGGTGGCGCCCCTGCTGCAGCAGGTGGGAGCGGCGGGCTCGTCCGGGCCTAGATGGGCTTGGGCGGGCTTGTAGCTTGGGCCCCTGCAGTAGGCAAGCGCGGTGGCGCTGGCTGTTGGGCATCGCGGCGGTGCCGACGGCCAGCCAGGCGGCGGTGGACTGGATCCCCTCCGTCTATCCCCCATTCTTTGGGTGATCGAGGTGGGACGGTGGTAGACACAACCTGCCCCATCAGCGGCATCTCCGGCTCGCCTCTCGTCGGCTTTGGTTCCAAAAGGCGGCTCCTTGCTGCACGTAGTTCGGACGTTGGGGTCGGCGGCAGCGCCGGGAGAAATCCTTGCGTGATGCTGACGGCGGCGACGCCCGCGGGCGCCGTCACCTTCTTGGAGGCGTCGTCATAGCGCTGCTTGAGCCTCCCCATGTCGATCACCGGGGGAAACCTTGATTCGGTCTACGGATCGGGCGGCGGCGATGCATCTGTGTCGTTCCCTTGTTGGAGGCGTCGCTCAGGTGGTTCGATGAGTCCTCGGTGCGCCAGTTGAGTCGTTGATGACCATCGCCAGAGCTTGGGCTTCCGGGGCGCTATGTACACCGTCGACGGTGCTTCCTGGTCGACGCCCCCTCCGATTTGGTGCGGCCCTGTCGTTCTACCTCGCTGACTCCTGGCATCTTTGGGTGATCGGTGTGTTGGCTTCTATCATCTTGGAGTCGGAGTTGGCCTCCTGGAGTTCCGGTCTTTGGTTGTGACGCGGCCTTGTGGCTTAGTGTGGCATCCCCTCGCCTTCTTGGCTGGAGAAGATGCAAGGCAAGCCCTTGTCGGTCGGCGGGTGTAGGTTGTGTTGTTCACCGTGTGGTGTTGTGTTGCCTTCGGGCGCTGTGCCGGCTGTCTTGGTTTAAGCCGTGTATCGTGTGGTGTCGAGTTGTAGCCATTCCTGGCGTTGTTTTGGCCGTCTAGGCCTTTCTTCTATGTGTTTGGTACACCTCCCAGGGTGTATCCTAGAAAAAAAAAATCAGGCGGTAGTCTGTCTGATCAGGCTCGCGCATGGCGCCGTCGGCTAAGGAGCCATGCCTAATAGCATGACGCCGTCTACAATGGCGCCATCCTACAAAGGTGGGTCCAAGCCTGACGACAACCACCACGTAGGACTAATATACGGCGCCTTTGACAGGAGCGTTGTGGACACAATGGCGCCGTTCCGGACGGCGTCATCCTACTGATCATGGAGCCGTCCAGTAGGACGCCAAGCTAATATGTTAGATTGTAAAATCTTTGTGAAAGCAAGTTATTTTGTGTTTTCTTTTTAACTTTAGGTTAATTTTGTGTTATTTGCCGCGGCTGTTCGAGATCTCTTCTTGTTCCTGTTAGTGCCGTAGTGGCCCTGACCGGCAGACTGGGACTCTGAGAGCAATGGTGCAGCAGATTGGTCTGAGGCTTTCAGAAACTGGGAGGTTCGATTTCGAAGCAGCTCCCTTTCCGTGGCTTCTTCTCAGCGAACATCCATCAGCTCATCACGTTCAGTCAATCACGCATCAAGGTGTGCGTCAAGGCCTCTAACAACTTTATCAGCCTCTCTATTGACGTAGAATAAGTTTGAGTTATTTTCTTAATTTCCTTAGTTTGTGAAACACGACAAATCATGAGAAGAACAAGGTTTAAATTTGGTTATGAAAAGAAAAAGATTAGAATCAGCAACTCAATCTAGAAAGGTTTTCTAGATAGGTTTGTCGTGAAAGAGCAAATAAATACTAAAATCAAACTCCAGCTCCGGAAATCCAATTCGGCGATGGGGTCCAAATGAACTCATTGTGAAAACACATTTCAAAATGTCAAAACATTTAGAAAAAAAATGTATGCATGTAAATCCGGACAATAAATGTCCGTACACAAGTTTGTGGGTAAAAAACCTTTTAGATGTCCCATATAAAAAAGAAAAAATTCTGTGCTCCAACGTGTCTATTCACAAACATGTTTTTTATCCTTTTACACAAGCCACATAAAAAAAAAATTCTGAAAACTTACGTGAATGTTTTTTATGTATTTTTCGTAATAGGTTAATTTGCAATCTGGGAGTCAAAACAACACCTCTAGCCTCCAGCTCTTAATGCTGATGATGGTAGTGGTGATAATCTAAGCCAACATTTTGTACGTCGCACTGCAACCCTTGAATCCTGGAGACGGGCTGCGACCAGGTCCGGATATGCCTTGGCTCAAGATACGTCTACCGGTCTGTGTAAAGAACGAGTCGCACCGTGTAATTCTTGCACGACGGGCCTGGTCCCTCTATTGTAGTTCCAAAACTACTCCACCTAGACCTCTTTATCTCCTTCCATCATATCGTGTGAGATACTTTCTCCGTTTCAAAATAGTGAAAGGAGTGTAGGGAGTATGTATTTCTGATCTGAATTCTTGAAACAACTCCAGGCAGACCGCTTCGTTAGTTTCCTTCCTGCTCAAGTAAAAAAAGTTTCCTTCCTGCTTCTCCATGTTGATCGGGTATAGGTTTCCCTACCACCCACAGTTTAGATGCTCCCCTGTGTGTGTGGTTCCATATATAGACGAGACGACCACAACGTGAGATCGAGCAATCGAGATTGACTCCGACAAAAACACTCAATATACATGCCCAACTCACGACCATCGGTCGACCTGAGTCTCTGACTATATTCGACGAAAGTTAACCCGTAGCAACGCACAGGTATTTGTGCTAGTATGAATAAAAGATAACGAAATAAAATCTTGCTTTACCTCTTCCAGCTCTCGGACCACGTGGGCATAAGCACCCATCATGCCCTCCGAGATGTTGTTGGTGACCGCCTTGCACTCGCTCGCCACTCGAATCTTCCTGGCGTTGATATCGTATGCAAGAGTGACCGCCTCTCTGCACGCCATCGCCTCCAGAACCTCCAGATCCGTCTTCCCTGGAATTGCCACCGTAGATGCTCCCAGGAACACGCCAACATCCGACCTCGCCACTGCTGCCACTGAGCCACTTCTACTGTTCTTTCCGACGACGGCATCGACATTGATTTTGATCATCCCCCACGGGGGTGGGATCCAGCCGATCACCTCTGCCGCACGTGCCACGGCCACTCTCTCCTTCGGTCTTGCATGTGCATGTTCGAGATCGGCCAAGAACCTCTCCATGAACAGATATGTCGACAAAGGGCTTTGGTAATGTTGCTCATGTATAACTTTGCGCCGTGCATACCATACAACCCATAGGGTAACAAAAACCCGAGTCTGGTCCCCCAGGGTTAGTGTATCCATCATGTTGGATAGCCAGATCCTCGCATTTCCTTCGTTAGAACAAGACATGTGTTATGTAACCTCCTTGTCAACCAAGGCCCATACGCGCCTCGCCATGGTGCAGTCAAGCAGGGCATGACGCCATGAGTCTATTGCTCCACAGAAGTGGCATTGGTCGTTGTCGGCCATCCCCCTGTGGTTCCACACATCGCTTGTGAGCAATGATTGCTTAGCCAATCTCTAGAGGAATACCTTCAGTTTGGATGGCACCATTGTTTTGCAAAGCGCCATCCACTATTTCTCTACCGTCTGGTCATTTGAGGCCTCCGAGCGGCCCTCTAGCCAGTCCTCCCTCTTCTCCCTCGTCCACACGAGCATCCGATAAGCTGATCGCACTGTAAACACACCTCGTCGGTCGTAGTGCCATGCCCAAAAGTCGTCATGTCGCATGTGACTTAGGGGTATATTCAGGATGGTCTCAACATCCATCGCAAGGAGAAAATTCCTCAGCTCAGCCTCCCTCCATGTAGTTGTTGTTGCCTCGATGAACGCTGCAACTCTGGCTGGTGGCTCCTCCTCGTTCTCCTGCGGTAGGCATGCAATAGGGCGAAGCATACCATCTGTCGGTAGCCATTGGTCATTCCACGGGTCCGTCTACTCCTCGTACCAATTTTCTTCACTAAACCTTGCTTCAATACTTGCAGCCCCGCATGCAGTGCACACCACACTTGAGATGGTGTCACGCCCAAGCCTGCACTCAACAAGTTTGTGTCCCTAAAATAAATATCCTTCAGAACTCTAGAGCTTAAAGCATCTAGGTTCTACAATATCCTCCAACAATGATGTGCCAATAAAGATAAGTTGAAAATCCCTATATCACCGAAGCCCAGGCCTCCCATCTGCTTCGGATTGCACATATCTTGCCATGATACCCAACATGTCTGTTGTTCTCCTTCACGACTCCCCCACCAGAATTTCCTCAGCATTCTGTTAATCTGTTAGTACAATCCTCTTGGTAATCGCCATTGAAAAAATGGGAATCGCCTGGGCTACCGATTTTATCAAGATACCCTTCCCTCCCGAGGAAAGAAGTCTATACATCCACCCTTGGATGAATTTCCAAATCCGGTCCTTGATGTATTTGAAGGCACCATTGCGAGACCTTCCCACCTCGGATGGCATTCCCAAATATTTTGCATTCAGGGACTCGTCATGAACATTAAGGATAGAGTTAATGTTGTCCTTTCCTACACTCGGTCACTTCTTGCTAAAATAAATAGAAGATTTGTCCCAATTGATCCTCTGACCAGACGCCAGCCAATACTTGTCCAACAGAGACTGCACTCTCCCTACACTATGCACATCCGCCTTGAAAAGCAGCAAACTGTCATCAGCAAAAAGAAGGTGGCTTACCACCGGCGCCGACGGTTTCACCCGTAAACCTTGGAGATCCGATGATAAATTGTGGTATTTTAAGAGGAACGAAAGTCCCTCTATTGCTAACAAGAAAACATATGATGAGATATGGTCACCCTGACGCACCCCTCGGGAGGTTTGAACTCACGCAGTTTTCCACCTTTAAAAAGCACCTAGAAGGAAACAGTAGTCACTAGGCGCATCACCATTCACACCCATACCCTATGGAAACCCAACTTGATCATGACAGCCTCAAGGTAGCTCCACTCAAGCCGATCATATGCTTTCCGCATGTCCAATTTCAATGCACAAAAACAATTTCTTTGGCTAGTTCCTCTTCATGAAATGAAGACACTCAGAAGCTATGATAATGTTATCTGTGATCATCCTCCCCATGAACAAAAGCTGATTGTTCCTCTGAGATGATGTCCGGGAGGCACTCCTTCAACCTGTTAGCAGCCACCTTCGAGGATATCTTATAGATGACATTGCACAAGCTGACTGGGCGAAACTAGCCCAGCTCCTCTAGGCTTTCTACTTTTGGGATAAGAACCGCTAAGGTTTTATTGATATCCTCTAGGTTGTCCTCCCCTATGAGAACCCGAAGCACCACTAATGTGACCTCCTTGCCGCAAATATCCTAGTGGGTTTGGAAAAATGTGCAGGGTAGCCATCAGGGCCCGGCGTTTTGGTTAGGAACATCTGAAACAATGCCTTCTTTACCACATCCCCCTCAAAAGGTTTCAACAACGCACAATTCATCTCTTCCGTGACCTTTGTCGGAATCACGTTGATCACCTCCTCCATATTGGAAGTTCCCTCGGATCGATAAAGTCCCTCGTAAAAATCACTCGTCTCCTCTGCCATCTCTAGGTAATCCTCCACAAATGACCCATCTGGTTTCTTAAGTCTGACGATGCAATTCTTCCTTTTCCGCTGGTTGGCCTGAAGATGGAAAAAACGGGTGTTCTTATCCCCTTCTACCAACCAATGCACTCGTGATCGTTGTCTCCACATGACTTCCTCCCTCTCAAATATATCGAGAAGTCATTGGGTAATACTTATATCCTCGGCGGAGGGTTCCTGTTGTAGGGAAATGGGTAGGCTACACTAGCGTAAAATCAAAATTTTCTACCGCGTCAACCAGGAATACTATTGTCATAGATCACGGGATTACCGCTAGATGCGCAAGTGCGGAACTCGATGAAGCACGTCGCGACAGTGTAGATGTTCTACGTCTCCTCCTTGCCCTCGTCCCACGAGCAGCTCCCCTTTGCGCGGCCCGTCCAAGTGCTACAGATGCAGCACCTCCGAGGTATCCACACGTCCGGAGTGGAAGCCGTCACATGCCAGACTGCTAGGTCTGCACGTGCAACACATGCGGAAGAGGAGTGGCGGCTGGGTGGAATGCTCAACCCTATTCAGCTCGCCTCACCCACTCTTATATAGGCATCCCTGGTGGGCTTCTACATTAGCAGCCCATTAGCAGCCTAAGCCTGGTCTAATTCGGATCCAATCCTCATTAGGCTTCCAGCCTCTAAAGTGTGTGACCCTATAGGTTCATACACGTATAGTCATGACACGAGTATACTTACTCCGTCAATAGTTGGTAGCGGCCTCTAGCAAGACGTGCCAACTCCTAAACGCATATAAAGATCATTCGAACGAACCATCACAAGGTTGAGTACATGTCTTTCCCTTTGCCTCACGATATTTGGTCTAGCTCCAAGCTGACCTCTCTTTCTCGATACTGTGATTCGGAATCCCTTTACTAGGTTAACTCTTAACCATATGTAGCACGGCCATGCATTTCTAGATCCGATCACTCGAGGGGCCCAGAGATATGTTGGAAATATGCCCTAGAGACAAATAGTAGTAAAGACTATTATCATATTTCATATAGATTATGATTAAGTTTTATATCATGCTATAACTGTGTTGAGGGGAAACATCAATACACGTGTGATATATAAACAAACTAGGGGTTCCCTGTGAAACTCTAGTCACTGGTTCATTGGTCAACAGATGATCATGTTTCCTGATCATGTGGCATTTATGCCAGTTGGAAATGAGGTCATCTCATTCTGAGAATGAGATGATGAACCAATACCCAACCTAAACATCGTGATTCGATCATGCCATGAAGTTCAAGTTACGATGATTAGAAAAGGATCCTCGTAGACTATTCCTTAGACCGTGAGGCTATATCAATCACTGTCTCCCGAGAGTGCTTAGATAGCATCAAACGTCATCTGGTAAAACGGTGGTTATAAAGGTGTGTTCAGGTATTCAGAGGAAACCGTAGAGGCAATATATGTCAAGCGCGGGATTTGTCCGTCCATGTGACGGGAAGATACTCAAGGGCCCACTCGGAGAAGTTATATCCAATAGCTGCGCAGCGTGTGATTAGATCACGTGGATATCACTTGTCGGAACGAGTCAAATAGCATTGTTCAGTAACAAGATTGAACTCGACATGAAGATGTCATTGATCAGGTCTCTGGCAATGCAAGTATCGAATGACAAAGGGAATAAGACACGACTGTCACCGGTTCAAACGACGAAAGATCTTCGTGGAATGCACAGGGGTCACATGGCCATCCAGGTCCCTCTGTTGATCATTGGTACGGGAGTGTCCCGACCATGTATGGAGTGTTCCCGAACCGTAGGGTATCCCGCTTAAGGGCTTAGAGAGTGTTTATAGGATCAGTAGAATCACCGAAGAAAAGAAGGGAGAAAACCGGAAGGGTTTCGGTAAGTCCGGAGGATGTCTGGAGTGGAGGTGGAAGGTGTTCCATGGCCACGGAGATTAAATGATATGTGAATGAATGTTAAATATTGATTTAATCATTTATTCATAATTATTTAATAAAGAGAAAATCAATTAAAAGGTCAAAAGGCTTAATGGGCCAATTTCCGGAGGGAGAGGGCCCATGAGGGAAAAGGAGAAAGGGGAGAAGGGGCAAGGGGAGGCCGGTTGGGCCAAGCCCCCTCGCGTGGGGCCCACTAGTGGCCGGCGGCCACCTCCTCCCCCCTCCTCTCCTTTAGTCCCACCCCGGGACTTGAGGGGAGGTAGTACCTCCCCTCCCCCTATATATAGTGGGGTATATTGGCCTAGAAAAGACACCCAATAATCAATAAAGGTCTCCCCACTTTTGGGAGGACCTCCAATTGATATTTTCTCTCTCCCTCTCTCTCTCGTGACCGTGGTCCCAAGTCTGGACTGCGCGAGCGAGAGACATCTTCACCGCGGAGCGCCGTCGCGCTACGGGATTCGGATCCAGGAGCTCTACTTCCGCAACTACTGCTGGATCGGGGAAGCAGGAGTCATCGTTAGACACCGGGCGTGTGTAACTCCCACGAGGTGTCACACTCGAGGCACTCAAGTTGTTGGAGCCAGAAGGAGCGCAAGGACTTCATCACGACCTTGAGGTCGGCTTCGGCTCGTCTACATCAACCACGCTCTCCTGAGCGTTGACAACGCTTTTCGGTCTTCAAGGATAAGTTCGCGAAAAGCCCCTCCTGTTACTGTATTACTAATAAATAGGTCCTGACAGCTTTAGAGGTTCAGGGGCATAGAGTATAATTTATTGTTTTTATGCGCGGAACCCCTACAGTGGTATCAGAGCTAGATCTATGCGTAGTAATGCTAGTACGGGTAGAACACACGAGATGTAGCGTGTGGGCATTCATATTTTAATTGTTACCCTCCCACGTGTACTTGTGTATACCACAGCAATGCTTGATGAAGCGGCCCCCAACCGACTTTATGCGTTCATTCACGAGACTGGTCCATGCTTGACATACGGCTTGTACCGTATAAAGTGGCTTAGGGGGTGTCTGTCTCTCTCGCATTAGTTGGTATACCATTTGCAACGGAGGGCCCTGAAAGGGGTGTAGTATAGACAACTACTTGATCAACGTTGTGCTGAAAGTTTGTAGGTAAGAACAGTTCTCGTACGAAAGCCCATTCAGCCACGTAAAACATGCAAAGATAAAGTAGAAGCGTCTAACTTTGTTTTGGAGGGGGTGTTGCTTTGTGATATGGTTGTGGAAAAGGTAAAGTAATTACCTTTTGTTGCATAGTAGTAGATAGTCACGAAGGTGATGAACTACCTCGCCGGAATGACACTGGTACCCTAGTGTCTACGGCGTCGGAACTCTGGCGCCGGAACCCGGTAATGACGGATGGAGATCATGACGTGAAGGACCATATCACATAGCATTTACATTCAATGTTATTGTTTGTATGTCTTATTGTGTGCTAGTATTAGATACTCGACGGTAGCCTAATAAGAAGATCCCTGTTAAAATAACCAACGATTGTGTTCCCCCTTAGTGTGCACCACCAAGAAAGTTCTTCGGTATGAGGCGATCCAGGGTGACAGGCCTAGGTGTCAAACATATCTACGTTCACATACAATGGGTGTAAGCCATGTTGCACAACGAATACACTAAGGTTGAGTTGGCGAGCCTAGCACGCTAGAGAAGCGTGGCCTCGGAACGCGGATGGTCGAAAGATCGAGCACGAGTCACATGAATGATGTGACCGACGTTTAGCGTCCACCCTTGAACCCACATTGATGGCCGTGACGATCGAGGGAGATGTGGCTGATAGGGGTCGTGTTATCACTAGGAACCCTCACTAGGGATAGGTGTTTCTAAGTGGAGTTATTACTAACTCATTTAATTATAAACTTAGTCTAAATTCCATTTGCAATTATAAATGTAGAAAATGGTTTCTGCCGAGATTACGTTTCCTATCGACGATTGGTTAAAAGGAGAAAAGCTCAAGTTAGATGGATCAAACTTTTCTGCATGGGCCGTACACCTATTTGATCTCCTCGGGGAGAATGATGTAGCTGACTACATGACCTGCGAGATGTATTTGGATCCACCCTATTCTCATGAGACCCAGGAGCAGCGGGATCTACGTTGTCGTCGTCGTGTGATGGCCACATTTATATCAGCGACCATGCGCCTCGGAATGGAGGATGGGTTGTGGCCAATGGTGGGGAGTCTCAAACCCCGAATGGTCATGGCACATCTGAGAGCACATTTCGTGGAACAAGTGCGCATGTGGGAGTATGAGCTGATGGGGGACTTCCTCTCCATTAAGATGGAGGAGGGCTCCTCACTGGATGAGCACTTATTGCGCCTCTACGATGCGTATATGAGTCTGGCATACTACCTGGACATATGGTACTCAAGCTCATTTGCGACGGGAGTTGTGTTGCGGTCGCTTTCTCCAAGCTTCCAAGCACAAGTCAGGATCAGTGTTATGAGAGGCGACACGGAAACACTTGATTTCCTTGAGTTCATATCACATTTTAGAAATGTGATAGATGAACCCAACGTCGTTGGAGTCGTCAACGACAAAGGTATATATTTGATATACAGTTTTATAAATGTTATAATCTTGCAAACACTTTGAAGTGTTAAGTATATCTAATACTTGTTCTGTTTTACTGAAAACAGGTCCTTCTGCATAGAGGTGCTTGCTGGAGAGGAGGTGACGTTGCGTGTTGATGGCGAGCATGATGATGATGGCCGACGACACTCTCCCTCAACATTTATCATTTAGTTTGTGTTTTAGGATGATTATTGTAATCGAGAGATTTGAACTTCTTTAGTGTGTCTCACACTTCGT
Source organism: Avena eriantha (assembly GCA_910589775.1). Classification (NCBI taxonomy): domain Eukaryota; kingdom Viridiplantae; phylum Streptophyta; class Magnoliopsida; order Poales; family Poaceae; genus Avena; species Avena eriantha. Next base: position 403,459,462 of record OU342746.1, on the reverse strand, counting down.
GAGACGGTTATTCATATAAGTTTGTAACAAACAGTTGTTCCACTTTTATGAATGATTTCTATTCGTGTTCATATCTTGTTTGATTATGTGTGAATTATCCTTATTGTTTAAAACTAATTGATAATGAATGAACGTTTGTAAAACATTAAAATGCCTTGTTTAAAATACCCAACTTAATGATATTTCATTAATGAATGAAACCATTGTTTAAATTCAAAGTTATGTGATAATATGTGAAAGTCATTCGATTTCTTTTCACATATAAATCATGCCTAAGTTCGGCAAAATAACTTGAACACCATGTATTACTTGAATACAAAGTGTTTAAAGAATTGATAAAAGTACATACATATTCGATGTATTGGGTTTTAACGGAAAATGGTAATTATCGTTAAATGATTGTTTAAATGTGTAAAGTAGTTTACCAAAGGAAACATAAATATGAAACTATTTGATTTGATCAAAGTGTTTCATCAACAAAGGGTATAAATATAAAAGAGAATCAAATTACTATGATTCGATCAATAGTAATGAAGTTCAAATTTATACGAATGGCATAAAAGACATTGTGGAATGCAAAGTGTTTTGAAACATCAAAATACAAAACATCACAATGTGATATTCGATATCAAAAAGGGGTTGAATAGAAGGCACCAAATAAATCGTTGTAGAGTATATGAAGAGACCATTAGTTAGAAATAGTTAGCACTCAATTAGAATTAGTGAACCATTTGAATTCGTGAAAGTTTTGGGGTTATTCTATATAACCAAAACAATAGCGAATAAGTCCTTGTAGAGTATTCATTGGAAACTTTGAATACGAAACCCATAGCTTAAACCAAAAGGAAAGCAAGATTCGTATTGCTTGGATTTTGGTACATTCTTGAGAAAGCTCACTTCTAGTGATATTTCTCAAATATGGAGCAAATGGAAATTAGTGTAAAACACGATGAGGATTCAAAACCCTGCATCAGAGTGTTGAGAAGCGCAACGGACAGCATTCCTGAACGATTCTCTTCACAGAAGGAAAGAATCAATGATTTTGATCATTGTGTTTTTCCCTCCACTATTGTTTTTCACTATATGAAGTAGGATTCAAAATGTAAATCCATATCTTGTATGGAAACATTTGTGAATCACTTGTCATGATTTTTGGAATGTGACATACCTGCAAACTACAAAGGAAATAATGGTAAACTAGAATTATGAGAAATCCTATAAGCAAACTTCCCTTGAGATTAAAAAGCAATTCATTGTTGAATCTCACAAGTAAAAGGAGTTACTTGGAATTTTCCCAAATGACTGCAAAGCCATAGTAGGAAAAATGGGGTGAATGACAAAAGCACAATTTGTCAAGTATTGGACAAATTCAAATGAATTTGATTCATGTGTGCTAAATGTCTAAGTGGATTTAAAACTAGTAATAGTACTAGTATCTCATAATAAATCTCCAAGTTTGATATTTGATCAAAAATATTTTGAAATTATTCCAAATAGTAAAGGAGATATGCAATTTGCATAAAATGGAGTGGGAGCTATGTAAGTCTTCCTTAAACAATATGTGATTGACATAATTTTAAGTGGAAGCAATATAAGACTCAAATTCAAATATGAAGGAACATTGTTTGAGTAAGAGTACTGACTCATACCCAAATATGTTAGCAACATAGTTTGAGTGGGAGCTTATAGGAGTAATTCTTAAAGTAAGTTAAGGATGAAAGAGCAAATACTTATAAATAATGATTTATAAGATGTAGAAGTTGATGATAGATGTATCATGATATTATGTAGTATTCCTTAAGGGATTCTGAAAAAGGTTTTCAGGATAGAAGTTAATTAAGGAACTAGTCCTTAAATAACTCAAATTAGGAATAGCATTAAGTTTGACATCAATGGTTGAAAGAAAGAATAGGATGATCATCATCCACTATGTTAAGACATAGGTTCTATCTTAGTAAACCATGATGATAACTTAGCATAATAAGTGATCCAAAGAAAGAACATTTAAAAGTGATTAAGTTCGAATCACAGAACGTTGAGCTGAGTTTTGTCCGCAGTCCCTGATAGAGAACTGTGGACATATTTTCCAAATCCATAAAGGATAACATATCTTAAAGCATAAAGAGTTATGTTATAAGGGAATATGCTGGAAACTCCTGTAGATACCAATTAAAGTCAAGTAGGAAGCGAGGTGAACAAAATATCGAAAGTTGCACCGAGTGCACTAGTGTTTCGATGAATACATTTATAATAATAGATAAGGGTACCATCTAAAGTGTTGTATAATGTTATGGTGGGGCTAATTCTCTTTTAACATAGAATGATGTGTCCCAGGGCACAGTGCCCATGAGAAAGCCCTCGAGGTTGATATAAAGTCACTGTAGGCTCCTGGAATCAGGCCTCGTTCTGCTGCCATAGCAACGATGCATACACACAGATGCTGTCATGTGATGATAGAATATTAATGTCAATCAAAGTGACATTAGTAAGTTGCAAAGGATCTGGGACTGTAAAGTACAGAACCAAGACTCAACCTCTTCCATGAGCAAGCATGTTCTAGGTACGGGTTATATGGTACCAATAATTAAGAACAAATGCAGCTAGTGTATTTGTACTCTAGTGCAAGTGGGAGACTATTGGAAATATGCCCTAGAGACAAATAGTAGTAAGGACTATTATCATATTTCATATAGTTTATGATTAAGTTTTATATCATGCTATAACTGTGTTGAGTGGAAACATCAATACACGTGCGATATATAAACAAACCAGGGGTTCCCAGTGAAACTCTAGTCACTGGTTCATTGGTCAACAGATGATTATGTTTCCTGATCATGTGGCATTTATGCCAGTTGGAAATGAGGTCATCTCATTCTGAGAATGAGATGATGAACCAATACCCAACCTAAACATCGTGATTCAATCATGTCACGAAGTTCAAGTTACAATGGTTAGAAAAGGATCCTCGTAGACTATTCCTTAGACCGTGAGGCTATATCAATCACTGTCTCCCGAGAGTGCTTAGATAGCATCAAACGCCATCTGGTAAAATGGTGGTTATAAAGGTGTGTTCAGGTATTCGGAGGAAACCATAGAGGCAATATATGTCAAGAGCGGGATTTGTCCGTCCATGTGACGGGAAGATACTCAAGGGCCCACTCAGAGAAGTTATATCCAATAGCTGCGCAGCGTGTGATTAGATCACGGGGATATCACTTGTCGGAACGAGTCAAATAGCATTGTTCAGTAACGAGATTGAACTTGACATGAAGATGTCATTGATCAGGTCTCGGGCAATGCAAGTATTGAATGACAAAGGGAATAAGACACGACTATCACCGGTTCAAACGACGAAAGATCTTCGTGGAATGCACAGGGGTCACATGGCCATCCAGGTCCCTCTGTTGATCATTGGTACGGGAGTGTCCCGACCATGTATGGAGTGTTCCCGAACCGTAGGGTATCACGCTTAAGGGCTTGATGATGCTTAGAGAGTGTTTATAGGATCGGTAGAATCACCGAAGAAAAGAAGGGAGAAAACCGGAAGGGTTTCGGTAAGTCCGGAGGATGTCCAGAGTGGAGGTGGAAGGTGTTCCATGGCCACGGAGATTAAATGATATGTGAATGAATGTTAAATATTGATTTAATCATTTATTCATAATTATTTAATAAAGAGAAAATCAATTAAAAGGTCAAAAGGCTTAATGGGCCAATTTCCGGAGGGAGAGGGCCCATGAGGGAAAAGAAGAAAGGGGAGAAGGGGCAAGGGGAGGCCGGCTGGGCCAAGCACCCCCGCGTGGGGCCCACTAGTGGCCGGCGGCCACCTCCTCCCCCCTCCTCTCCTTTAGTCCCACCCCGGGACTTGAGGGGAGGTAGTACCTCCCCTCCCCCTATATATAGTGGGGTATATTGGCCTAGAAAATACACCCAATAATCAATAAAGGTCTCCCCACTTTTGGGAGGACCTCCAATTGATATTTTCTCTCTCCCCCTCTCTCTCGTGACCGTGGTCCCAAGTCTGGACTGCGCGAGCAAGAGACATCTTCACCGCGGAGCGCCGTCGCGCTACGGGATTCGGATCCGGGAGCTCTACTTCCGCAACTGCTGCTGGATCAGGGAAGAGGGAGTCAGCGTCAGGCACCGGACGTGTGTAACTCCCACGAGGTGTCACACTTGAGGCACTCAATTCGTTGGAGCCAGAAGGAGTGCAAGGACTTCATCACGACCTTGAGGTCGGCTTCGGCTCGTCTACATCAACCACGCTCTCCTGAGCGTTGAGAACGCTTTTCGGTCTTCAAGGGTAAGTTCGTGAAAAGCCCCTCCCGTTACTGTATTACTAATAGATAGGTCCTGGCAGCTTCAGGGGTTTAGGGGTGTAGAGTAAAATTTATTGTTTTTATGCGCGGAACCCCTACAAGATATCTCTCTCAAGTTGAGAGGGGCAAATCCCATCTTGATTGACCGATGCCTTGCAGCATGTATCAGGACAAACCCGAAAACTACCTTTATAACTACCCAGTTATGGAGTAGTGTTTGGTAGCCCCAAAGTAGGTCGATCCACATCTCAAGTACATGCGACAATCTCAGGTCTAAGGACAAAACGTACACGATGTGTAGAGAGAGCTGCAAGTATTATTGCCAGTCTCATGTTGGGTCAGTCCAACCCCATGTTCATAACATGTGTCCACATCATTGGTTTGACATCTCCATGTCTATGACTTGCAAAACATAGTCATCAACCAATCGATGTGCTAGTCTAATATTCACGGGTGTCCTCACATGAACTTCGACTAGGGACAACTATTAGATAACCATACAAGTAAAGAGTTTCACAAACATTTCACATAATTGCCAATCAATACAAGTTGCCTGATATATGGATATACAAGGAACATTATAATAACTCATGGATACATATGAAATACAATCATCTCTATGATTGCCTCCAGGGCATATTTCCTTCACCTGTCTCATCACATCTACCCACAAAGTAGCAAGTCTAGACGATAAAACATTGATCTCCCTCTTAAATTGGCCAAAGCTCTGTCTCCCCCAACTGTCGAGCGAGCTTGACACCCAGTTCAGCTTGTCACTCAGCTGCGACATGGTCGTCGGTGGGCCCTCAGCCTGCCATGCCTCAAAGAGGTGGGGTTTAAATAGGTCATCCTTATCCCACATCAGCTCGTAGCAGAAGATTTTCTTTGCAGTCCTCCTGCGTTGCCCTGCCGTCTCTCGCAACCGTAGCAGGATCGGCTAATATGGTCCGACATAACCCCCGTCGGATGACTCAACACTGCAAGAGGGAAAATCGCGCTCTAGGATGGCGTGGCCAATGCTATGTCGAGACGCGCTTGGCAGAAGGATCCTACCTCCACCCTTTTCTCAAAGGTCCATGAGTTCCTTGAGTACCTCATGTCCACTAGTTCACAAACATCCACTACCTCCCAAACTGCCGCAATCTGAGCTCGGCTCCGGTCAGCAACACTAACATGTTCGTGTTGGTACGACACCTCATTAAAATACCCAATGCACATCCATGGCAATGGTGATGAAGATTTAATAAATTTCATCATGTCCCATGTTTTAAACCTCTCCACAGTCTCAGCCTCACTGACATGGGCATGACCAATCGGGTCCCCATGATTTACTACCCTGAGTGTACAAAGGCATGCGGCCCACGAAGCTCTTAAAGAGTAAAGGAAAGTCAGGAGAGCATCCGACAGACATAAGCTATCTTGGCGGTCAAGAAAAAAGTAGAAACTGACATTGTAGTAGTGTTTTAATTGTAATTTGTGACCTATTCGTATACGGCTTTGAGATCCAGCCTATTATATATAGGTTGGGAGGAGCCAACAGAGAGGTACCGAAGCTTTGAGCAATCTGTAATCATAATTTCCACATCAATCAGACTATTTTGACTCCCTTGTTTGTTTGATCAGCCGATGAAATCCCCAGCATTCTCTTTTCCACAAAACCCTAAGTCCATAACCATGGGCATTGCCGAGGTTACCCCTCATCAATTGGCGTCATCTGTGGGTAACCAGAATGCTAGAGTAGCCATGGATTCGGCGGCCCCCTCTTCACCAAGCAACAACCCGACAGAAGTGGATCCACGCTCGTCTAGACCTATTTCGGTTCCCGTCGACTTCAACGGTGGATACGATTTCATAATTGGAAGCTTCCACTTCTGCGTGGAGGAACCCGAGAATCTTTTCCTATTGGCCTCGATATATTCAGGTCCATCGGTCATAACAGTAGCACCTAAAATGATACATGCATCTTCCGCCGAATCATCTGAAGAAGCCGCACCTCAGCCGACAAACCGCAAAGAAAATCGCGAAAACTCTGCATATCTAGGGGATCTGGCCGATTTATATGATAGCCTCTCCTTCGGGTCAGACTCTCAGCTAACCCACCATGAGGCTGAAGCCAAGCAAACACCGAATTCGACGAAACCAACAAAAGTGTCGACTCCGGAATCAAAAAAGCTGAAACCTACCTAGAACAGAATCCATTCGATTTCATTGGTTTTTCCGACAGTGTCTATTACGAGTCTGCTATCAACAACAACAGCTCATACATGGCGCACCACCAAGTGTGCGTAATCATCGGCGAAGGAACATCAACACCTCGTGACTCCAACGGTAACCCGATCCTCGATCCCAATGATATTTTATCGAGTGACAATGCAGGAAACTGCGGAAACTAAGGAGATCTGCCCAATAATCGCATCACACAAGGGAGAGAAGGAATGCACGACGGCGAACGACTAACTCTTTGGCTGTCAGCGGAAACATGGTAAAGAGCAAGGGATGTAGTTTTGGGTGTGGTCCCAATGACAACGGACGCCACATGCGAAGATATGATGACCTACCAGTACTTACTCCACCACAATAAGAGGGACTTGCTCAAGATGCAGAGGCAACTCGAGGAAAGGAGAAGGCTAGCCAACGAATCTAGCATCTAGCGAGCACATCTAAGCTCCACCCGTGGATCTGGCAGCGTAACCGGAGGCACAAAAGCAAGGAGAGGAACCTCACGACTGCAAAATATTCTGGAAGCCGAGAGAAATGAGCTGATTCGAGATTTGGATGTGTCCTTTATGTCAGTGGATCAGGCAGGACACCTAAAAGCAAAAACAACGCAAGCCGCCTGATACATTGCAAATGTATCTATAATTTTTGATGTTCCATGCTTAGTTTTATCCACTTTCTTGTGTTTTGTCCACACTTTGGAGTACTTTTCATATGATTTCTTGGACTAACCTATTAACAAGAGACACAGGGCCAGCTGCCTGTTTTCTGCTGTTTTTGGTTCCAGGAAAGTCAGAAAATGAATATTCTCAGAATTGGACGGGACAAAAGCCAAAGTGCCTATTTTTCCGGAAGTCATCAAGTGCCAGAATACGAGACGGAGAAGGGCCAGGGGGCCACCACACCACCTGGACGCATGGCCAAGCCTAGCCCGCGCCAGGGGGTGGTGTGGCCGCTCCCGGCACCCCCTCGGTCTCCCCTTCTGACTATAAGATGCCCTCGAGATGAAAACCCTAAGTACCCGATCAAAAACCCACGAAAGAGTCTGTAGCCGCTGTCATCTCCATCCCTAGATCGGGAGGGATCTGAAGCTCTTCCTGGCACCCTGCCGGAGAGGGGAATTCACCCTGGAGGCCTTCTTCATCACCATGCAAGCCTCCGGTGTGATGCGTGAGTAGTTCGTCCTTGGACTACGGATCCATGTAGTAGCTAGATGGCTGGTTCTCCTCCTTTGTGCTTTCATGTCTAGATCTTGTGAGCTCCGTTCATGATCAAGATCATCTATTTGTAATTCTGCATGTTGTGTTTGTGGGGATCCGGTGGATATTGAGATGCTATTTTAGATTGATTATTGATTCTATCATGTCTTTGTTATTTGAGATCTTGCATATTTTCTGTTGTTAGTAGCTATCTTGGCCAAGTAGATGCTAGCAACTCCAAGAGTTAGTATTTATGCTCGATAGTGGGTTCATGCCTCTGGTAATCTGGGGAAGTGACAGAAATCTCTAAGGTACTAGATGTGTTGTTGCTACTAGGGAGAAAACAACAATCCTTTGTTCATAGAACAATCGTATTGTTTACTTTACACGCAGTTCGTAAAGCAATAATCTGTTGCTTGCTGATGTCTACGCACATCTATTCTTGTAGACAGTTGTTGGGCCTCCAAGTGTAGAGATTTGTAGAACAGCAGCAAGTTTTCCCTTAAGTGGATCACCCAAGGTTTATCGATCTCAGGGAGGAAGTGGTCAAAGGTATCCCCTCTCAAGCAACCCTGCAATCAAGATACAAGAAGTCTCTTGTGTCCCCAACACACCCAATACACTTGTCAGGTGTATAGGTGCACTAGTTCGGCGAAGATATAGTGAAATACAAGTGGTATGGATAATTATAAGTGGTAAGAGTGATAGAAAATAGCTTGATGGCGTGTGGTTGATGTGGGAAAAGACTAAAGGCAAACTGAAATCAAGATGGAAGCAAGCAAACTGTAACAGATCTAGTAGCAAACGGTGTATCAATGCTTAGAAACAAGGCCTGAGGATCATACTTTCGCTAGTGAACACTCTCATATAAATATCTTCTGTTTATGATACTACGCTGAACTACTCTCCGGTTGGACACTCTAATCGTTGGTAGGGCTATAACAACACTCCTGAAAGTAAGCCTTTCCCATCTAGAAAACCTCACACTATCACCTTGAGTACTAGATGAGTCCAACAAACACCATAATTTCATAAAGACATCCAACTCCAAATATAACTCATAACAAGTATTTGTAATCTCTAGCCTAAGTGCCACCATGGTGTGCACGCTGTCACTTTCACACACATAGGGAGAGCAGAGATCTATTAAAGCACTTGAATAGCAAGGTAGATCTATAGATTTCAAGCTCATGATCTCAATAAGATCATGCATAGAGAGAGATGAACACATAGCTATCGGTTGAACCCTTAGCCTCGAGAGAGAACTACTCCCTCCTCATCATGGGAATCAACAATGGTGATAGATATGGCGGTGGAGAGCAATGGAGATGGCTCCGGGGGCACTTCCCTGTCCCCTCAGGGTGCTGGAACAGAGACTTTCTGTCCCCCGAATCTCCCCTTCGGTGGCGGCGGCGCTGCGGAACTTTTCGTGGCTGGAGGCTTGACTATTTAGGGTTTATGCATCGGGAGGCTTCTTATAGGCGAAGAGGCAAGGTCGGTGGGCGGCAAGGGGGCCCACACCACCTGGTGGCGTGGCGAGGGCTAGCCCGCGCCACCACATGGTGTGGCCACCCTGTGGCCCCTCTCCGTCTCATCTTCTGCCACCGTGAGTCTTCCGGTAAAATATCAAATTTGGCTTTTGTCCCGTCCAATTCCGAGAATATTCATTTTCTAACTTCCTGGAACCAAAAACAGTAGAAAACAGGCAACTGGCACTGTGGCATCTTGTTAATAGGTTAGTCCCAGAAAGTGTGTAAAAGTACTCCAAAGTTGGAACAAAACATAAGAAAGTAGATAAAAACCAAGCATGGAACATCAAAAATTATAGATACATTTGCAATGTATCAACATCCCCAAGCTTAACTCCTGCTCGTCCTCGAGTAGGTAAGTGATAAAATGAAAGCATAATTTTTTAGGTGACATGCACTATCAAAGACTTGATCAAAGTATTTGTAAAACATTCAAAGCTGGGATCATAGTACTTCAATCATAACATGAAAGACAAAGTTCTAGCAATAAGACAAAGAAACTATGATGCAACATGAAAAGGCGCAAACAAAAGATTCCTGAATAACAATGCTTTGCAAGACGTTTGTTTGTTTCACATAAAGAAAACATAGCATAATAGCATCCAGCTTGTCCCTCATAGAGTAGCAAATATAAATGCGTAGGACACCTTCAAAGTTCATAAGAGTGACTAGATACAAATAGTTTAAAACAAGCAATATCAAAGATATGCATCAATCAACAAGTCTTGGGACATTGCACATAGAACTAAGAATGGCCACTATGCTCTCAAAGTAGGTGTGTAAAGATAGAAGGTGGAGACTCAATATAATGGTGGAAGAAAGGCCTTCATAGAAGGAAGTAGGGATTCGTGTCACTCCCATGAGAGGCACACACCGTTTTGGTATCAAAGGAAAGCTGGCTCCTAGATACATCGGTCCTTTCAATGTTCGTGGAAGAAGAGGAGAAGTCGCTTATGCTCTTGAGCTCCCTGAAAAACTCAAGGTCCATGATGTTTTCCATATCTCTCAACTCAAGAAGTGCTTCAAGGATCCCGGCAGGACCGTGGACCATGAACTCATCAATCTCCAAGAAGATTTGTCTTATCAAGAACACCCCACAAAAATCCTAGAAGTCGCAGAAAGAAGGACTCGCAACAAGTCCATCAAGTTCTGCAAGGTGCATTGGTCGCACCATTCCGTTGATGAAGCCACTTGGGAACGCGAGGACGAGCTCCGTGCCAAGTATCCTACCCTCTCCGTGTCTTCTTCTTCCTAGAATCTCGGGGCGAGATTCCTGTTTAGTGGGGGAGAGTTGTAGCATCCCATCTGTCTAACATATGTAATGCTACATGGTCTAGTAATATAACTGATACTTCCTACATATAATTGTTGCATCATAATTATATCATGCTCATGTCATCATGCCACCTTGCATTTGAGCATCATATAAAACCTTTTTTTTGGTTCTTATCTCATATGCATTATTAATTGTATTTGCCTCCTGATATATTATATTTGGTTCTTGATAAATGCTTGATGCCCAAGTTGAGTTAGGGGCATATCTTTTATTAACTCCACCACCCTTTCTTGTCACCACCCCATAATTCCACCATCCAACCATATGAGAGCTTTGCTTTTATTTTGGGGTTTACCTCTAGCTCATGTGGGTTGGGATGGATCCACTCCTACTTCCACATGTTCCCATATATGCACCATACTGTATTCACATTATTGATATATGAGGAGCCACATGGCCACCCTTGCATGCTTTGTGCATGGAACCCCTTGTCAAGCTTCCATATGGATTATTATGAATGTATGCTCATGTTGGGATATTTTTGAGGCTATTATTCATCTAGTGGGACATACACACTAGCATGTCTAAATTATATCCAAATATGATCATCTCCATCTACTCCACATGGAACCTCCTTTTAATTCTTTTTGCTTGGCTTTTACTCCATATTTTTTGAATGCATGTGAATAAATGCCATGTAAATTTATCTATTGTTTTTACAAGGATAAACAGGGCATTTATTGCCTATGCATGGGCCATGCAAAGCACCACCATCTTTTCTCCTTTGGTTTTCTTTGGGTTTTGAGTGGATCCTTTCTTTTGTGAGCTTCCCTTTCTCTCTTACTCAATCCTCCTCATCTTGATCTTTGTTCCTTTGCCATGTGCATCACTTACCTCATCACTCACTTCCATCTCACCCTCACCACATCTCCTTTCACCTCTTTGCTTCATCTTGCTTTGGATCACGTTAAAACTCTAACCATCTCTACCCCATGCTTGATCATGCTAAACCCTAACCCTAACCACCCCCTACCCTACCCTTCTTGCTAAACCCTAACCCTAATCACCCATGCCAAGCTAACCCTACCTTCCTAGCTTCGGCTACACCCTTTTCCCTCACCATGCCGAGCACCTCTCCCTCTCTCCGCCAGCAGGGACCCACCCTAGCCTCCCTCTCTACCCCATGCCGAGCTACCCCCAACCCTAGCTAACCATCCCCTCCAACCCGAGCCCCTCTCTCTCTCTCTACCTGCAAGGCCGACCCCAGACCCGAGCCTAGTCCCTCCTGCAGCCGCAGCTGCCTGCCCTGGCCCCTCCCCACGTCGGGCACGTGAGGGAGTAGAGAGAAAAGGTGGCCGAAGCCACCTTTTTCTCCCGAGCCTTCCCCACGCCATGTACCTCTTCCTCTCGGCCTTATATTTCCCTCTCTCTCGCCTGGTTGCAGCCCCAGATCCCCAGGGCCTCGCCTCTACTTTTCCTCCCTCCCCTGCCACCACCTCTTCCAACTCCGGCCACACCCTCGGCTTCGGCTTCCGCCAATGGATCGAGGAGGCAGGCGTGGCGTCGAGGTGTTGCCCCATGCACAACAACGAGGAGGAGACGGTCCCTGTGCCGCCGATCGCTGACGAGCCGACACGCAAACCCTAGCTCCGGCCGCCAGCGTCGCCGTCGCCCCTCTGCTTCCCCGACCGTCCCACCACCACCAACGTCACCGCGGTGAGCCCCCGTTCCCCCCAGACATCCTTTCTCTGAGATCCGCTTCCTGTGCACGCCAGGCGTTCCGACGAGCACCCTCGGTGCACGGTGTTCGCCGGCAGCCGTCCCGCTAAGCGCCGAGTTAGGCTTACCTAGCCACGCAACAGCAACCCGGCATCAATCCCACCTAGCCGCTTTGGTCACCACCCCCTACGCGCGCGGGAGAGGTCGCGAGTTCGAGCCCTACCGCGCCGCGCGTTACTCTGTCGTTTTCGTCAGTAAATTCAGAGAAGAAAAACAGTATCGTTTGGCAATCTTGCAGATAACCCCCACCCTTTTTGTTTTCCTCAACCCGCGCTCCTTCCAGGCCCACCTGTCAGCCGCAGTGGCATTTTTACAAAAAGGGACCCAGTTTTCTAGTCCCTCAACCCGCAGTCCCCCCGCTATGCCGCGTGGCAGCCACTCACCCACCCGCTGGCGTGTGGGCCTGCGAAGCCTAAGGCCCCACCTGTCTGTCTCGTGGGCTAGAAGAACTCGCAGTATAGAATGTTTCCGCCGCGCAGTTTTGCCCAGTCAGCGTAGGTCCCACATGTCTGTGACTGTGGCTAAGTTTGGCTGGGTATAAAAAGTCTGTCTGCTTTTCTGTTTTAATAAAACAATTTCAGAAATGTTTAAATTTGAATTTATATCTGTTTTTAATAACTTTTGAATTATAACTCCAAATAATACAAATAATATATGTTTTTGAATCAGAAAAATCTGAGGAATTCAAATATGCTATTCAAAATAATGTTTGGCCACTTTAAATTTTCGAGATGATTAAATTTGCAATAAAAATGCCTTTTCTTAATTACTTAATAACTTTAAATTTACAACTCCAAATTCGACAAATAATATGTCTAAATCGATCAGCGCGACGAGCCCGTTCTGTCTATGCATTCCATGTTATGAATTGAAGCATGCATAATGTCATTATTAAAAATCAGAACTGTTTATGGCAATAAAACTTGACCAAATAATTAATAAAATGATTTATTCTCGTCCCCACACCTCACCCTTGCCATGCTACATTATTGCCATGGAAATTGTGCATCATTCATCATGGCATGCTTGTTTGCTTGTCGCATTTTAATTCACATGATTGTGCACTGTATTTATGTTGGCCCTTGTTTGTTTGGTTCTTCTTCGAATAGACGCCGAGCGGGGGAAATATCAGCAACCCCAGGAGTACTACCCAGATCCGTCTCTCGCTTCAACTGAGCTGCCAGGCAAGCACTACCACATGCTTGCATACATATAGTACCTATTGCCTCTATCTTATTCTTGCATCATTGAGTCGCGATTGCATTAAATTGAATCCCAAGTACTGCATAGCCTTTACTTTTAAACCCCACCGAAGCTTGTTCCTCCATCCCATGAGCCATTACTACAAGAGTTGTTTGAGCCATGTGAGTCGTAGAACAGCATGTGTAGGGTATGTGAGTGTCTGATGGATCACGAGGTACCTAAACAACTTAACCTGAGTAGTAATGGGATAACTAATGAAAGAGGCACCGGTGAGCAATATCTGCTATTTGGTTTTTCATGCTCACTTGTGTCCCGTAGGACCCCGAGTACTTGATTCATGTTCCTTGACTATTCGTACTATCCACATCCGGGAGGCCGTGGACCCCCCTGAGCTAGAGCTTGATTCATTTCTATTTCTTGGGGCCACAAAGTAGTTTGGGTCTTTGTTACTATCCTGTACTTATGCCATGCTTTACTGTTTTATTTAAGATTATGCGTGGAGCACCTGTACTGTTTTGGATGCGGAATGTTTTCATGGTATCGACAAGCCCAGACACATTTTCAGGTTCCTAGTCATTTACAGCCATTGACGCAAACCTTGGGTCCCTCATCGGAGCCAGCCAACTTCGTTGCGGGTAGCTTAATGGGGTGGCCCCCTGAAATATTTCTAAATCCTGTGATCGCTTTGTCGTGAATGCCTCGTTGGGTTTTGATTTGGTTTTTCCGAGGTTGATCGAGTGTGTGTTGCTATTTGTGCACCCCTGCAGGGTAAATCTTTCTGAAAGCCGTGTCCACGGTTATGGACGACTTGGAGCATAGTTTCTCGATCATAGACAAGTATAACTAAAGTGCCGCTTTTAATCTAACTAAATACCTGACTAGTAAATAGTGCAATACTCATGGAATGGTTAATAAAACTGCCAAAGGATGGGTTGTTCGTCCGCTTTCTCATTGGTAAGCGAGAAGGAGGATGGATCTGTTATTTTATACTGTTATAAATATTGTTACTAATTAACAGACATCCGTCTATCATTGGTTAGGCGGATGGTTAGCGAGTATCTATAGACTTGTTAGTTATTATCTTTTGCTGCAATTGCGTCACCCCAGGTATATGTCCCCTTTAGAGGCATAAAGACTTGCTGAGTAACCCTAGGGTCTCACACGATAAATTGTTTGATTCAGATGAACAGGTGTATTCGCAAGATGGATACTGGGTGGAGGAAACAGATGATGTTGGCAACGATCACTCGGTGTAGAGATTCCGGGGATGGGGATCCGTGAGATTTGTGGGCGGGATGTGTTTATTTATGTGGAATCTTATGCTGATTTGCTTCTTATCCGTACTCGGATCTTGTTTTCCGCTTCCGCCTGATACTCTGATGGTTGATGTATGAGGAGCTATCCTAAACTATTATCTCTACCTAGGATATTTGAATCTTGCCGTATGGCGTTGCAATATTTCTATTTCTTTTAGATGGAATGGCTCTGAAAACTGTTGTATGGTAGCTTGCATACATACTCACTTGTGTATGTATTTGATTTCTTCGCTTGTTGCCTATGCCACTCGCTCTTGTCCCGATGTCTTGGAAGTGGTTAGGACTGCCGACGGGTCTACACATGGGCGGTCCTCTGGTCCCCCGTTGTACTATTTTAACCACTTCCGCTTCATCCAGGCTCGAACTTAGAGCGTAGGGGCCGAGGTAGTTACAATTGGTATCAGAGCCACCCCGCCCTTCAGGGTCTCAGCCAAATGGTCGTTGTTAGTCTAGCAAATATTTTTGGTAGCTATGTATACTAGGGAAAAACAAAACGTGAGAGTAGGACTGCTTCCATTTTTCTTCTTACCCACCCACCCACCCTTTTTCTGGTAAGGAAGTGTAACGTTTTCAATCCTCTTCTAAAAATTCAAACTAGGATTCACGTGTTCTGGGTTCCGTAGTACCATAGGTTGTGTGTGTGTGTGTGTGTGTGAATTCCTTGTCTATCTGTTGCATCCAACTTGTTATCACTATCTGCCTTTTGGTTATCAACTGTTGGTACATTCCATACCGACAGGCCCTTGTAAACCGACACGATCTGTCTGATTCGTTGTATACCGGTGCGATCTGTCTTACTCTTTGTTATCCGACTTATCTTGTTTGGGATGTTCGTTTCCGTAGTTACTAATCTTTAGGTCCATCTTTAAAAGAAGGTGTTGGGATATGTGTTTTACTTATTCATGTGCGGAGTAATGATTTGAGTGCGGGATGGAGTCGCGACCATACCACTACTTTTATCATTCACTCTTGTATATTGAATTGGTAGAGTTACTAATCTTGATTCATTAAGTAGTTTTGCGCATATAGTGGTATTTTAATGCCGAAATTTGCGGAAATTTTTTCTTTGTTAGGTTGTGTACCACACTCCTTGTTCAGTCGTGTGCGATATGCTTAATATCTTCTAGGTGCTTTGAACTTTATTGATATTTTAATATCATCTTAGTGAATTCTATCCTTTAATCTTGGTTAATTCCATTTTGGTACTATTTTGGATTATTATTATTCTCCATTATAATACTGACTTGTGTTTTATATCAATCACAGGATGGCACCACCACGCCGTTCTGAGGAGGACATACCACCTGAACTGGGGGATGCGTTGGCAAGTATTGCTAATGCCTTGGGAGCAATGCAGCAAAACCAACAGCGATTTGAAGAAAGTGTCAGGAGGAATGAGTTTGTCCCGCTACCTCCACCTCCCAAGCGAGGAGACATCAAGAGTTTTCTGAAGTTCAACCCACGCCAATTTGAGGTGTCTGATCAGCCACTTGACGCTGATGATTGGTTGCGGGAGATGTCAAGGTTGCGGATGACTGCGGATGTTCCAGAGCAAGAATGGGTAAAATGTGCCACGCACCTTCTGAAGGGAGATGCAGCTCTGTGGTGGGAAAATTACCTGAAGGCAAACCACTCTGGGTTTCTGCCTACTTGGGAGCAATTCACTAGAGCTTTCAAAGAGCAATACCTGTCCGAAATTGTCATGGAGAGTATGAAGGAAGTGTTTCTAAACCTCAAGCAGGGCAATGACAATGTCAATACCTATATCAGAAACTTCATGAACCTTTCTCGGTATGGTGGCGATGAGATCTCTGGTGACAAGAAGAAGCAAAAGAGGTTCAGGCAAGGGCTCAATGCAACAATCAAATATGCAATCACTCATGCAAGGCCGGGGTCTTTTCTAGAACTCCAACATACAGCTCTGCAGGAAGAAGCAAGTAGGCAAGTGTTTGAGGAGTCCAAGAAACGCAGCCGCGATGCAGTAAGCTCTTCAGCTATGACAACTCCTTCTAAGCGCCGCGTGTGGGTTCCTAACACCCCACCGTCGCTCCCGGCTCCACCAAGACCGTCAAGCTACGCGGCAAGGCCACCAAACTCCTTCACCGCGGCTCCTAGGGGCTAGAACCACAACTACCCTAGAGCGCCTGACAGAGTCCCTGGCTATGCTGCTCCACGTCCACCGGGTGCCTGTTACACCTGTGGGAACACTAGGCATCAACACTGGAATTGTCCAATGAACAACAAAGCTCTTCCTCCACCACCTCCAAGACCTGCGGCAAGTTCTTCGATGGTTCGTGCACCTCCACCTCGGGCTCTCAACATCAACACCAAGCCCGGGTCTACGGTTGCTCGTGCCAACTGTGTCAACGTCGCTCAAGCTGAGCATGCACCTGGAGTTGTGATGGGTACGCTTCCTGTTAACTCAGTCCCTGCACGAGTTTTGTTTGATTCTGGTGCATCGCATTCATTTGTGTCTCACAAATTTGCAAATGAGCACGAGCTAGCTATAGACCAGCTGGATAAAAAGTTAATGGTTCTTTCTCCCGGGGCAATAATGTTATTTACCAAGATCAGCCATGGCAATCAAATTGAGATTGGTGGTTCTTCTTTTCTGGCCTCATTGATCATTCTCGGCAACTCTAACATTGATGTTATCTTGGGCATGGAATGGTTAACAGCAAATGCAGCTGTGATTGATTGTCCTGAACGCTCGGTTTCTCTGAAAATTCCTGAAGGCCATATAGTCTATTCTCCTAGTCTGACTCCTGCAATTCAGCTTTTCTCTTTGGCGGCTCTGAATGATGATGCTATGGAAGCTATTCAGAGTGTTCTGGTGGTCTGTGAGTTCCCAGATGTTTTTCCTAAAGAGTTGCCAGGTATGCCTCCTGACCGAGAGGTCGAGTTTGTGATTGAGCTTGAACCTGGAACCGCTCCTATCTCCAAGCAGCCTTATAAAATGGGTCCTGCTGAGTTGGCTGAACTCAAACGTCAGCTTGATGAACAAGAGAAGTTGGGTTTCATTCAGCACAATACTTCTTCTTGGGGTAGCCCAACCATCTTCATGAAGAAGCGGGACAAGACTGATAGACTTTGTGTTGACTATTGGGCTCTCAATGCTAAAACCATCAAGAATAAATATCCCCTTCCGCGGATTAATGATCTCTTCGATCAGCTAGCTGGAGCTGTGGTATTCTCTAAGCTTGACTTGAGAAGTGGATATCATCAAATCAAGATCCACAAGGAAGATGTTCCCAAAACATCTTTCACCACCCGCTATGGCCTGTACGAGTACACGGTCATGTCTTTCGGTCTCACCAACGGACCTGCCACCTTCTCGAGGCTTATGAACTCGGTTTTCATGGAGTATCTTGATAAGTTCGTCGTGGTCTATCTGGATGACATTCTAGTCTATTCTAAGTCAAAGGAAGAACATGAAGAACACCTTCAGTGTGTCCTAAACAAGCTTCGTGAGAACCGCCTGTATGCAAAGTTCTCCAAGTGTGAGTTCTGGCTGCCTGAAGTCACCTACCTTGGTCACGTCATCTCTGCCAAGGGCATTGCCGTCAACCCAGAAACTGTTCAGACAATTGTTGACTGGCTTCCACCCAAAAATGTCAAAGAAGTCCGGAGTTTCCTTGGTTTGGCTAGTTACTGTCGTCGCTTCGTTCAGAACTTCTCGAAGATTGCGAAGCCTCTTACCGATCTCCTCAAGAAAGGCAAGAAATACCTTTGGTCTCCTGCATGTCAAGCAAGCTTTGAAACACTCAAAGAGAAGCTCACTTCCACACCAGTCTTGATTCCTCCAGATACATCAAAGCCTTTCCAGATATTCTGTGACGCCTCCTTGCAAGGATTGGGTGCGGTCCTTATGCAAGAAAAACAAGTTGTTGCTTATGCCTCTCGACAGTTGAAGACGCATGAGATCAACTATCCTACACATGACCTCGAACTCGCAGCAGTTGTCTTTTCTTTGAAAGTATGGAGGCACTACTTGATTGGCAACCGTTGTGAAATATTTTCCGATCACAAGAGTTTGAAGTATAGCTTCACACAACCTGATCTCAACCTTCGTCAGAGGAGGTGGATTGAAGCAATTAATGATTTCGATATCACAATCAACTACACTCCGGGCAAAGCTAATGTCATGGCTGATGCCCTCAGCCGAAAAGCTTATGTCAACAACCTCATGGTGGAAGAACAATAGCCTCTCTTGTGCGAGGAATTCCGCCAACTCAACCTTGAAATTGTGGATCAAGGGTATCTTCTGAATCTTCTGGCAACCCCTCTCTTGGAAGAAAAGATTTGTGCTAGTCAGTAAGGTGATGCTTACGCCAAAAACATCATCTCCAACATTCAGCTGCCGAGGTACGAGTCCTTCCACGTCGATGATCAAGGAGGTCTATTCTTTGAACACCGGATGTTTGTTCCGAACGACCCGAGATTGAGAGAGCAAGTTCTTAAGGAGGCGCATGATTCCGTTCTTTCTATCCACCTTGGCAGTACTAAGATGTACATGGACTTGAAAACACAATATTGGTGGCCTGGGTTGAAACAATGTTGTGCCAAGTATGTCTCGGAGTGTGATGTCTGCCGCAGAGTTAAAGCTGTCCATCAGAAACCTTCCGGTCTTCTACAACCATTGAAGCCTTCGGAATGGAAATGGGAGAAAGTAGAGATGGACTTCATAACTGGTTTTCCAAGGTCGCAGAAGGGCAACAATGCAATCTTTGTTGTCATCGACAGGCTTTCTAAAGTGGCTCACTTCTTTCCTGTCAAGGAAACAATTTCTGCAATTCAGTTGGCTGAGCTCTATATCAACAGAATTGTCTCTCTATATGGGGTTCCTCTTGAGATCAGCTCAGACCGTGGAAGCATCTTCACTTCCAAGTTCTGGGGAAGTTTCCA
Source organism: Avena eriantha (assembly GCA_910589775.1). NCBI lineage: Eukaryota > Viridiplantae > Streptophyta > Magnoliopsida > Poales > Poaceae > Avena > Avena eriantha. The sequence goes on along the minus strand of OU342746.1, from coordinate 403,439,722 downwards.
AAATGCTTTGGGAACAAAATTGAACTTTAGCACAGCTTACCACCCTCAGTCGCAAGGACAAGTTGAAAGGATCAATCAGATTCTAGAACATATGCTCTGTGCTTGCGTTATCTCTTTCGGCATGAAGTGGGAAGAATGTCTTCCTTATGCTGAATTCTCTTACAACAACAACTTCTAGAAAAGTCTAAAGATGGCACCATTTGAGGTTCTCTATGGTCGCAAATGCAGAACTCCGATTGGTTGGTCGGGCGCAGGTGAAAGAACATTGTTTGGCCCCGACATTGTAACTCAAGCGGAGGAGAAGGTTCACATCATTCTCGAAAACCCGAAGGTTGCTCAAAGTCGCCAGAAGAGCAACTATGACAGAAAGCACACGGACATGGAGTATGTCCCTGGTGATCTCGTTTACCTTCATGTCACTCCCATGAGAGGCACACACCGTTTTGGTATCAAAGGAAAGCTGGCTCCTAGATACATCGGTCCTTTCAAAGTTCGTGGAAGAAGAGGAGAAGTCGCTTATGCTCTTGAGGTCCCTGAAAAACTCAAGGTCCATGATGTTTTCCATATCTCTCAACTCAAGAAGTGCTTCAAGGATCCCGGCAGGACCGTGGACCATGAACTCATCAATCTCCAAGAAGATTTGTCTTATCAAGAACACCCCACAAAAATCCTAGAAGTCGCAGAAAGGACTCGCAACAAGTCCATCAAGTTCTGCAAGGTGCAGTGGTCGCACAATTCCGTTGATGAAGCCACTTGGGAACGTGAGGACGAGCTCCGTGCCAAGTATCCTACCCTCTTTGTGTCTTCTTCTTCTTCCTAGAATCTCGGGGCGAGATTCCTGTTTAGTGGGGGAGAGTTGTAGCATCCCATCTGTCTAACATATGTAATGCTACATGGTTTAGTAATATAGTTGATACTTCCTACATATAATTGTTGCATCATAATTATATCATGCTCATGTCATCATGCCACCTTGCATTTGAGTATCATATTAAACCTTTTTTTTGGTTCTTATCTCATATGCATTATTAATTGTATTTGCCTCGTGATATATTATATTTGGTTCTTGATAAATGCTTGATGCCCAAGTTGAGTTAGGGGCATATCTTTTATTAACTCCACCACCCTTTCTTGTCACCACCCCATAATTCCACCATCCAACCATATGAGAGCTTTGGTTTTATTCTAGGGTTTACCTCTAGCTCATGTGGGTTGGGATGGATCCACTCCTACTTCCACATATTCCCATATATGCACCATATTGTATTCACATTATTGGTATATGAGGAGCCACATGGCCACCCTTGCATGCTTTGTGCATGGAACCCCTTGTCAAGCTTCCATATGGATTGTTATGAATGTATGCTCATGTTGGGATATTTTTGAGGCTATTATTCATCTAGTGGGACATACAATCTAGCATGTCTAAATTATATCCAAATATGATCATCTCCATCTACTCCACATGGAACCTCCTTTTAATTCTTTTTGCTTGGCTTTTACTCCATATTTTTGGAATGCATGTAAATATGATCATGCTAAACCCTAACCCTCTACCCTACCCTTCTTGCTAAACCCTAACCCTAATCACCCATGCCAAGCTAACCCTACCTTCCTAGCTTCGGCTACACCCTTTTCCCTCACCATGCCGAGCACCTCTCCCTCTCTCCGCCAGTAGGGACCCACCCTAGCCTCCCTCTCTACCCCATGCCGAGCTACCCCCAACCCTAGCTAACCATCCCCTCCAACCCGAGCCCCTCTCTCTCTCTCTACCTGCAAGGCCGACCCCAGACCCGAGCCTAGTCCCTCCTGCAGCCGCAGCTGCCTGCCCTGGCCCCTCCCCACGTCGGGCACGTGAGGGAGTAGAGAGAAAAGGTGGCCGAAGCCACCTTTTTCTCCCGAGCCTTCCCCACGCCATCTACCTCTCCCTCTCGGCCTTATCTTTCCCTCTCTCTCGCCTGGTTGCAGCCCCAGATCCCCAGGGCCTCGCCTCTACTTTTCCTTCCTCCCCTGCCACCACATCTTCCAACTCCGGCCACACCTTCGGCTTCGGCTTCCGCCAACGGATCGAGGAGGCGGGCGTAGCGTCGAGGTTGACGAGGAAGCCCGCGAGGACCCCTGTGTCGCCCCGCGCACAGCAGCGAGGAGGAGACGGTCCCTATGCCGCCGATCGCCGACGAGCCGACGCGCAAACCCTAGCTCCGGCCGTCAGCGTCGCCGTCGCCCCTCTGCTTCCCCGGCCGTCCCACCACCACCAATGTCACCGCGGTGAGACCCCGTTCCCCCTAGACATTCTCTCTCTGAGAGCCGCTTCCTGTGCACGCCAGGCGTTCCGACGAGCACCCTCGGTGCACGGTGTTCGCCGACAGCCGTCCCGCTAAGCGCCGAGTTAGGTTTACCTAGCCGCGCAACAGCAACCCAGCATCATCCCACCTAGCCGCTTTGGTCACCACCGCCTGCGCGCGCGGGAGAGGTCGCGAGTTCGAGCCCTACCGCGCCGCGCGTTACTCTGTCATTTTCGTCAGTAAATTCAGAGAAGAAAAACAGTATCGTTTGGCAATCTTGCAGATAACCCCCACCCTTTTTGTTTTCCTCAACCCGCGCTCCTTCCAGGCCCACCTATCAGCCGCAGTGGCATTTTTACAAAAAGCGACCCAGTTTTCCAGTCCCTCAACCCGCAGTCCCCCCGCTGTGCCACGTGGCAGCCACTCACCCACCCGCTGGCGTGTGGGCCTGCGAAGCCTAAGGCCCCACATGTTTGTCTCGTGGGCTAGAAGAACTCGCAGTATAGAATGTTTCCGCCGCGCAGTTTCGCCCAGTCAGCGTAGGTCCCACATGTCTGTGACTGTGGCTAAGTTTGGCTGGGTATAAAAAGTCTGTCTGCTTTTCTGTTTTAATAAAACAATTTCAAAAATGTTAAAATTTGAATTTAAATCTGTTTTTAATAACTTTTGAATTATAACTCCAAATAATACTAATAATATATGTTTTTGAATCATAAAAATGTGAGGAATTCAAATATGCTATTCAAAATAATGTTTGGCCACTTTAAATTTTCGAGATGATTAAATTTGCAATAAAAATGCCTTTTCTTAATTACTTAATAACTTTAAATCTACAACTCCAAATTCGACAAATAATATGTCTAAATCGATCAGCGCGACGAGCCCGTTCTGTCTATGCATTCCATGTTATGAATTGAAGCATGCATCATGTCATTATTAAAAATCAGAACTGTTTATGGCAATAGAACTTGACCAAATAATTAATAAAATGATTTATTCTCGTCTCCACACCTCACCCTTGCCATGCTACATTATTGCCATGGAAATTGTGCACCATTCATCATGGCATGCTTGTTTGCTTGTTGCATTTTAATTCACACGATTGTGCACTGTATTTATGTTGGCCCTTGTTTGTTTGGTTCTTCTTCGAATAGATGACGAGCAGGGGAAATATCAGGAACCCCAGGAGTACTACCTAGATCTGTCTCTCGCTTCAACTGAGCTTCCAGGCAAGCACTACCACATGCTTGCATACATATAGTACCTATTGCCTCTATCTTATTCTTGCATCATTGAGTCGCGATTGCATTAAATTGAATCCCAAGTACTGCATAGCCTTTACTTTTAAACCCCACCGAAGCTTGTTCCTCCATCCCATGAGCCATTACTACCGGAGTTGTTTGAGCCATGCGAGTCGTAGAACATCATGTGTAGGGTATGTGAGTGTCTGATGGATCACGAGGTACCTAAACAACTTAACCTGAGTAGTAATGGGATAACTAATGAAAGAGGCACCGGTGAGCAATATCTGCTATTTGGTTTTTCATGCTCAATTGTGTCCCGTAGGACCCCGAGTACTTGATTCCTGTTCCTTGACTATTCGCACTATCCACATCCGGGAGGCTGTGGACCCCCCTGAGCCAGAGCTTGATTCATTTCTATTTCTTGGGGCCACAAAGTAGTTTGGGGCTTTGTTACTATCATGTACTTATGCCATGCTTTACTATTTTATTTAAGATTATGCGTGGAGCACCTGTACTGTTTTGGATGCGGAATGTTTTCGTGGTATCGACAAGCCCAGACACATTTTCGGGTTCCCAGTCGTTTACAGCCATTGACGCAAACCTTGGGTCCGTCATCGGAGCCGGCCAACTTCGTTGCGGGTAGCTTAATGGGGTGGCCCCCTGAAATATTTCTGAATCCTATGATCGCTTTGTCGTGAATGCCTCGTTGGGTTTTGATTTGGTTTTTCCGAGGTTGATCGAGTGTGTGTTGCTATTTGTGCACCCCTGCAGGGTAAATCCTTCTGAAAGCCGTGTTCGCGGTTATGGACGACTTGGAGCATAGTTTCTCGATCATAGACAAGTATAACTAAAGTATCGCTTTTAATCTGACTAAATACCTGACTAGTAAATAGTGCAATACTCATGGAATGGTTAATAAAACTGCCAACGGATGGGTTGTTCATCCGCTTTCTCGTTGGTAAGCGAGAAGGAGGATGGATCTATTATTTTATACTGTTATAACTGTTGTTACTAATTAACGGATATCCGTCTATCATTGGTTAGGCGGATGGTTAGCGAGTATCTATAGACTTGTTAGTTATTATCTTTTGCTGCAATTGCGTCACCCCAGGTATATGTCCCCTTTAGAGGCATAAAGACTTGCTGAGTACCCCTAGGGTCTCACACGATAAATTGTTTGATTCAGATGAACAGGTGTATTCGCAAGATGGATACTGGGTGGAGGAGACAGATGATGTTGGCAACGATCACTTGGTGTAGAGATTCCGGGGATGGGGATCGGTGAGATCTGTGGGCGGGATGTGTTTATTTATGTGGCATCTTATGCCGATTTGCTTCTTATCCATACTCGGATCTTGTTTTACGCTTCCACCTGATACTCTGATGGTTGATGTATGAGGAGCTATCCTAAACTATTATCTCTACCTAGGATATTTGAATCTTGCCGTATGGCGTTGCAATATTTCTATTTCTTTTAGATGGAATGGCTCTGAAAACTATTGTATGGTAGCTTGCATATATACTCACTTGTGTATGTATTTGATCTCTTCGCCTGTTGCCTACGCCGCCCGCTCTTGTCTCGATGTCTTGGAAGTGGTTAGGACGGCTGACGGGTCTACACGTGGGCGGTCCTCTAGGCCCCCGCTGTACTATTTTAACCACTTCCGCTTCATCCAGGCTCGAACTTAGAGCGTAGGGGCCGAGGTAGTTACATTGCCCCTATCATAAGCATCTTGAAGGTGATTAAGGTTAAAGTGAACAAACTATGGTGTACATGCTTGACGAAGTATAAGTTAGAAATCTCATGTCCCTTGAATACGAGGGTCGCTCCTCATGCTACTCAAGTTTAGTCACCGGTAAGTTCTTGTCATTGTAAGTACATGTGTATCATAGAGAACCGCCAACGGGGTACCCCTTGCCCGATGATACGGAAGAATCCCCATATCAAAATGACAAGGCAAGCAGACAACGAGCATCTCAGCAATCTTCTTATTTACCATGGGAATATGGTGCTTTTTTCTCTCTTTCCTCTTTCCATAATCTTTTTTTCTTTTCTCTTTTTTTTCTCAATAGGACTCTTTTTTTATAAGAAGAATGCTTCATAGACAGCTCATTATGGTTGCGCTGTAGGTTTCCACCATGTCAGCATGGATTAGACCAGCGGCCTAGGCGTTTCTCTAACACATATACACAACTCCCCTTTCATTTCACACCGGTGACATCAATATACAAAAGAGCATGATATAACCTAGGTACAAGTACCAAGTGCAATGTTGAAAGCATTCCCCATGACCGCATGGTTCTGCTAATTCCCAACAAATAAGCGCAAGCATATACAACATAGACGACACAATGGTTCAAGTTTATTAAGGGCAAGATAATTAAAGTGTGCCATCAAGTTTGTGCGAGCTTTAATCACTAGTTTTCTCATAACAAGTTTAATTTGGAAGGTAAACAAAAGCATGAATATACTTGGAATAGCATAGGCTAGTAGGTAGGTATGGTGGACTCTTTGGAATAACTTGGTTTAGGGAGTTGGATGCATGAGTCGAACTCATACTTGGTTGTGGAGGCTAGCAAAAGACTGGGAGCGACAAACTAAGAGAGCAATAATGGCCATAATCATGCAGAGCGACAAAACATCATTGATCAAAGCATAAAGAGATACTAAAAGTTCCAAACCAAACCAAACTATTTGAAAACCAATGTATGAAAGAGGGGGTCTAACCAATTTATTCAGAAAACTAAGCAAACAAAGCAAATGAAAAACCAAAACGAAAACGAAAAAGAAGACGCTCCAAGAACAACACAACTGTGCATGAAACAATAAAAATGAAGCGTTTGGAAGAAACCTGGGATTTTTGTTGATGAAGAAGGGGATGCCTTGGGCATCCCCAAGCTTTGACGCTTGTACTTCTTGGATGTTTCTTGGGGTGTCACGCGTGGCATCCCCAAGCTTGAGCTTTAGTCCATCCTTCATCTCATTACTCATTCCTTCCATACACCTGAAATTTTTCCTTCATACAAAACTTCACACAATCTTTATTAGCAACATTAGTGCACTCAAGATAAATAAGTCTTAAGGTTCAGTTCTAAGACCAAATAAACTTCCATTAGAACACTAGCTACTGTAGCACTTCCCTCAAAAAGCTCAATTACCAAAAGAACTCAAAAAGGAACCAACAAGAAGAAAATGTAGAGATCTATTAAAAAACCAAAAAAAATAGTTTTATTTTTTGCTTTGCTTAGTTTTATTTTTTGCTTTGTTTGCTTGTTCCTTATTCAAAAACCAAAAAAATAGTTTTACTAGTTTGCTTTCTTTATCAAAAACACAAATTTTTTAAGTCTTCTTTAGCTGTCACCTCTTCCTTAGCTCACCATGTTGATCCCTAAATTCACCCTGAAAGATCTTCCAATTGGTAGTGGTTCTATAATTGGGAAAGATAATTTTGAAGAATTCTTTAATCATGTTAGCAAACATGAAGATACTGAGGATAGATCCCTTGCAGAACTTGCTCCAAACTATGACATTGCTGCAGCTTCTTTAATTCACATGTTAGAAGCTAGGTTTGTTAACCTCAACCCCTTAATGCAAGTAATGTTTCTTAAGCTTAAAGAAATTGAAGACCCTGAAAAGAGGGATTTTATTCTAGAAACTTTGTTTAAGGAGTTCTATGATGTTGCCAAGGAAGCTAGGAAAGTCTTTGAACGTTTCAATATGTTAGGCTCATGTGTAGATGTTGTTGGTACACGAGAAAAGATGAACAAAACCGAACCTAATGGGGAGGAACCTAAGATACCAATACCCTTTAAACTAGTAGCAATACATGATGCCATAGAAAAGAATCTTGATTGGATTGTTCCTGCAAACCCTTTTGATGAGAATAGTGAACCTAAGAGCATTGAAAGAGGATCCTATAGAACTTATTTGGATGATATACCTTGCCTTGTTGAAAATATTTACGGTATTGATCGTAATGCTTCTTCATTTGAGAACACTTGATTCTTTCTTTGCTTCTTATGCCTAACTTAAAGGCGTTAAAGAAAAGTACTTATTGGGAGATAACCCAAAAGTTTTAGATGAGTATTGGAAGTTATTACCTCTGTAATAACCTCTCCTTATCCTTTTTTATTTGCTTTTTGTGCCAAGAGTAACCTCTAATGAGAGAGAAGTAATGATTGGGAAAGTTGTTGTCCCGAAACAGATTTCTGTGCTTCACCGTAAATATTCGTGTCAAATCTCTGAACGTCTTTTTGAGGCGTGAATTTTTGTGCTTCTGACCCAGGATGTTAGATAACTTTCGTTAGTTCAAAACTTTTTGATTTGAGAAACATAAGGTCTTCGAAAAAATTCGTCTTTACCTGCTGGTCTGTTTTGAAAGATTTCTGCCATTTTCTGCATTTGCTTCTTGTTGGTTCTTGAGGTTTTTTAGGGAAGTGCTACAGTAGCTAGTGTTCTAATGGAAGTTCATTTGGTGTTAGAACTGAACCTTAAGACTTATTTATCTTGAGTGCACTAATGTTGCTAATAAAGATTATGTGAAGTTTTGTATGAAGGAAAAATTTCAGGTGTATGGAAGGAATGAGTAATGAGATGAAGGATGGAATAAAGCTCAAGCTTGGGGATGCCACGAGTGTCACCCCAAGAAATATCCAAGAATTACAAGCGTCAAAGCTTGGGGATGCCCAAGGCATCCCCTTCTTCATCAATAATTCATTTTTATTGTTTCATGCACAATTGTGTTGTTCTTGGAGCGTCTTCTTTTTCGTTTTCGTTTTTCGTTTGCTTAGTTTGCTGAATAAATTGGTTGGACCCCCTCTTTCATACATTGGTTTGCAACTATTTTGGTTTGGTTTGGAAAAGAGTAGGAAAGTTCACACTTATGTGGTAAAAAGAGCTCGTTTTTGACTGTGGCCTATGCTTTGTCATGCCATGCTTGATATTGTTTTGGCTTTATGCTTAATATTCTTTGATATAGCATGACTTGTTATAAACAATTGAGATTGCTTAATGTGCCTTGGATGAATCATGCGTTGTTTTAGCATATTAAAGCATAGTATAGTGGTATTCTCCTTTGATGCTTTATTTAGGTTGACTTGGCGCATGCTCACACCATGTTATGACTATCTCAAGTCACCTAAGCCTTTATGATCCTTTAGTTTTCAACTTGTAGTATCGCTTTATGCTTTGATCAATGATGTTTTGTCGCTCTGCATGATTATGGCCATTATTGCTCTCTTAGTTTGTCGCTCCCAGTCTTTTGCTAGCCTCCACAACAAAGTATGAGTTCCACTCATGCATCCAACTCCCTAAACCAAGTTATTCCAAAGAGTCCACCATACCTACCTACTAGCTTATGCTATTCCAAGTATATTCATTCTTTTGTTTACCTTCCAAATTAAACTTGTTATGAGAAAACTAGTGATTAAAGCTCTCACGAACTTGATGGCACACTTTACTTTTTTGCATCTAATAAACTTGAACCATTGGGTCCTTCTTTGTTGCGTATATGCTTGCGCTTTATAAGATGAAATTAGCAGAACCATGTTTCATGGGGAACACTTTCAACATTGCACATGTACTTTGTACCCCGTTGATATCATGTTCTTTTGCTTACGGATCCCGGCGGTGTGAAATAAAAGTGCAACTTGTAAGATCATGGAGTTTGTATGTGTGTTACACAAACGCCTAGGCCGCTAGCCTAAGCCATGCCTAATCATGGTGGAAACTTGCAGTATCACTATAATGAGCACTCTATGAAGCATCCTCAATAAAAACCTATGCAAATAGCAAATAAAAAGATCCCTGAGATGCTCATTGTCTACTTGCCTTGTCATTTTGATTATGGGAAAGCTCCCGTATCATGTGCAAGCGGTACCCCATTGGTGGTTCTTAATGATACACATGTACTTACAATGACAAGAGCTTACTCGTGACTGAAGTTGTGTAGCATGAGGATCGGTCTTCGTAAGTAAGGGGCATGAGATTTCGGTTTATAACTTGTCAAGCATATCCTCTTAGTTGTGTCACTTTAACCTTAATCACCTTCAAGATGCTTATGATAGGGGCAATGAGAGCTGAAAGCTATAAGTACCATAATTTTTGGAAGCTCTTTATGAGACTTGAATCCCTACTTCCTTTTACAAAAGGCCTTTCTTCCACCATTATATGGAGTCTCCACCTTCTACCTTTATGCACCTACTTTGAGAGCATAGTGGCCATTCTTAGTTCTATGTGCATTGTCCCAAGACTAGTTGATTGATGCATAACTTGGTATTGCTTGTTTTAAACTATTGTATCTAGTCACTCTTATGAACTTTGAAGGTGTCCTATGCATTTATATTTGCTACTCTATTGAGGGACAAGATGAATACTATTATGCTATGTTTTCTTTATGTGAAACAAACAAACGTCTTGCAAAACATTGTTATTCATGATTCTTTTGTTTGTGCCTTTTCATGTTGCATCATAGTTTCTTTGTCTTATTGCTAGAACTTTGTCTTTCATGTTATGATTGAAGTACTATGATCCTAGCTTTGAATGTTTTACAAATACTTTGATCAAGTCTTTGATGGTGCATGTCACCTCAAAAATTATTCTTTCTTTTTATCACTTACCTACTCGAGGACGAGCAGGAGTTAAGCTTGGGGATGTTGATACATTGCAAATGTATCTATAATTTTTGATGTCCCATGCTTAGTTTTATCCACTTTCTTGTGTTTTATCGACACTTTGGAGTACTTTTCATATGATTTCTTGGACTAACCTATTAACAAGAGCCACAGTGCCAGCTGCCTGTTTTCTGCTGTTTTTGCTTCCAGGAAAGTCAGAAAATGAATATTCTCGGAATTGGACGGGACAAAAGCCAAAGTGCCTATTTTTCCAGAAGTCATCAAGTGCCAGAATACGAGTCGGAGAAGAGCAGGGGGCCACCACACCACCTGGCCGCGCGGTCAGGCCTGGCCCGTGACAGGGGTGGTGTGGCCACTCCCGGCACCCCCTCGGCCTCCCCTTCCGACTATAAGATGCCCTCGGGACGAAAACCCTAAGTACCCGATAAAAAATCCACGAAAGAGTCTGTAGCCGCCGTCATCTCCATCCCTAGATTGGGAGGGATCTGAAGCTCTTCCGGACACCCTGTCGGAGAGGGGAATTCACCCTGGAGGCCTTCTTCATCACCATGCAAGCCTCCGGTGTGATGCGTGAGTAGTTCATCCTTGGACTACGGATCCATGTAGTAGCTAGATGGCTGGTTCTCCTCCTTTGTGCTTTCATGTCTAGATCTTGTGAGCTCCGTTCATGATCAAGATCATTTATTTGTAATTCTACATGTTGTGTTTGTGGGGATCTGAGGGATATTGAGATGCTATTTTAGATTGATTATTGATTCTATCATGTCTTTTTTATTTGAGATCTTGCATACTTTTCGTTGTTAGTAACTATCTTGGCCAAGTAGATGCTAGCAACTCCAAGAGTTAGTATTTATGCTCGATAGTGGGTTCATGCCTCTGGTAATCTGGGGAAGTGACAGAAATCTCTAAGGTACTAGATGTGCTATTGCTACTAGGGAGAAAACAACAATCCTTTGTTCATAGAACAATAGTATTGTTTACTTTACATGCAGTTTGTAAAGCAATAATCTTTTGCTTGCAACTTAATACTGGAGGGGGTTCGGATGATAACCTGAAGGTGGATTATTAGTCATAGATGCAGTTGGATGGCGGTCTATGTATAATGTTGTAATGCCCAATCAAGTCTCAATGGAGTCAAGATGATTAGTATATGCATGTATTGCTTTCTCGATGTTTGTCAATTGCCCCGCTGTAGTTTGTTCACCCAGCATGTTATCTATCTTAAGGAGAGCCACCTCTAGTGAACTATGGATCCCGGTCCTTTTCTTTTACATACAATCTACAATCTTTTACTTCTTTGTGTTTACTTTCTGCAAACTATTACTTCTTTCCATTCGATACGTTTGATCCTTTGTTTTCCACAAAACACGGTGAGATTGACAACCTCATCGCAAGTTGGGGACAAACTTTTGTGGTTGTGTTGTGCAGGTCTCCACGTTGCTACTAGCACCGGTAGTGCGCCCTGCCAAAGCTCAGCTAGTAACACCTTTGGGGTGTTTCCTTGCTCCTACTGGTTCGATTAAACCTTGGTTTCATAACTGAGGGAAACTCGCTGTTGTGCTCATCATACCTTCCTCTTGGGGTTCCCAACGAGCTCTACATCAACCACGCACCATCAATTTTCTGGGCGTCGTGCATTGAGTCATCACCGCCATTGTCGCCACCCATGCCTACTTACTCACAACTCAACCTGCACCCAACAATCCCCGGGCGGCTCTCCGTCGTTCTGCTCTCATGAACCTCGGTATGGTGGGAGCATCCCTTGCACAAGGAGAACAAGGAATCACCCAGCAACCTGACAAATCACCACGCTGTCGCAACACTCCTCCGCATGTGGGACACACCCGAGTCACAGTCACCGCATCGGTGCACTTTTTGAACCACGAACCGCGTGATGACGCTAGAAACGACATTACATAGCGCATGATTGACAAATCCAGGGAGGAGCGCAGCAGCCGAAGATACTATGACGATGAAAGCGAGGATGGGTATGATTTGTGTGGGGCCAGTTGCTTTACCCAACGGGTTCACAAGACTCCAGTACCCAAGGATTTTAAACTTCCTCACGACCGCCAAAAGTACGATGGTCTCCAGGAACCCGAAGCTTGGTTGGCTGATTACCTACAAACCGTCGGACTCCAGGGTGTCTCCAAGGCCACCACGATGTAGAGCCTGCAACTATACTTAAGCGGCACTGCACGATCATGGCTCCGACAGCTACCCGAATAATCTATCAGTAGCTGGAACGACCTCGAAGATAAGTTCATCCGAAACTTTACATCTACATTCAAACGACCCGCATCCTTAGAGCAGTCGCGGGCGTAGCAAGCAGAAATCCGGGGAGCCAATACAAGCATTTATCCAAAGGTGGGACATCATCAAGAATTCAGTCGAAGCTATATCAGCTGAAAGGGCGATTGATGCTTTCGACGATGGACTTTGCAGAAGAGAATTCATTGAGAAGATGGGACGGGTCAAACCCAAACCAATTTCGTAGCTGATGGACACGACCAATCACTAGGAAGGCGGCGTAGACGAAGTAAACAACAAGCAAGGGTGCTCACCTGAGGAAGATCGGGACAGGCGAAATAGTGACAAAAGAAGGCGAAGAAACGACGGGTATAGTGGGCCAATCTACGTTGCGGCTGGTTTCTCAGGGGAGGATAACCGAAGGAGCGATGTCCACAGCATCAGATGCCGTAGTAGAAGAGATGGCGCTGGAGGGAGTCAATCAACACAGCGGTACCAACCAAGTCGAGAGTCCCCAATATCTCTAATACAGATGCTCGAGGGGCCCTACAATATGAACTTCTACGTCGACTCCGAAGGGAGGAAGCGCTCAAACCACCTCATGAAGGAGTGTCGCACGTTCCTAAAGATGTAGGAAGTATGCAATTGAAAAGCAACCGAAGCAGCAAACCGAGGATACGCCATCGCGCCTAGAGCCCTAGCTCTCGGCACACAATCACTACCACCAGGGTAGCCGCTAGCAGGCCAACCGCAACCCGTAGCAAACAGAAACCAGGAGGACGAGTACCTGAGGTCCAAGGGTGCAATGTCGATGATCCAAAAAGGGCATCCTTCCAATAGGATTTAGAAGCAAATCATGCAAATTGGCGGTAACAGTGCCACCACCCACACCCGAATATATCCATTGGTCAGAGCAAGAAATCATATTCAACAGGGCTGATCACCCACTCCAAGTGCCATGACCGGGTCATTCAGCCCTGATAGTAGAAGCCCAAACCAGCAGGTTCGACAACATTACGAGCAATGAACTTCTCCTTAACAAACCTGGTGCCAACAAACACATCCTTCCACGACATAGTCCTAGGAAAAGCCAAAATTCCTTTATGAAAAATCTATCTCGATGTTGTCTTCGAATCGAGGAACAATTTCAGCGTGAAAAGATCGAGTTCGAAGTCATGGATTGGCCATCACAGTACCACACGATCCTGGGGCGCCCAGCTTTTGCGCGATTCATGGCAGTACCTCACTATGTGTACTTGGTAATGAAGATGCCAGCACCCAACAAAATCATAACTGTGAGAGGCAGCTTCACCCGCTATGATAACTGCAACTAAGAATTCAACAAAATCTCCGAATCTTTTGGGATGGAAGCGGAGTTCGAGCAGCTAAAAATCTCGACGGATACAGAGCCTCTGCCAACGGCACGAGTCACCCCCGATCAAGCTTTCGACACCGCAAAGGACACAAGGGCAATCCAGGTCCACCCTACAGACCCGAAGAATATGACCTTTGTGGCTTCCAATCTTGGTCCCACATAGGAAGACGCTCTCGTCGAGTTCTTCCGTGAGCGCTAGGAGATTTTTGCATGGGTACCAGCTGACATGCCAGGAATCCCTAGGGAACTCGTTGAGCACATACTTAACTTATATCCCGATGCCAAGCCTGTAAGGCAATCACTTTGCCGCTTCATGGAACCCAAGTGCAAGGTCATTGGAAGAGAACTCCATCGCCTGACAGATGCCAAGTTTATCAATGAAATCAAGAAAGCAATGTGGGTCGCCAACCCACTGTGAGTCCCGAAGAAAAATACAAAATAATTGTGCATGTGTATTGACTTCACCGCGCTAAATAAATATTGTCCAAAGGATCACTTCCCGCTACTGTGAATCAACAAAATCACCGATGCAACTGCCAAATGCGAGCATCTTTCCTTTTTGGATGCCTACTCCGGATATCATCAGATTCGGATGAAGGAGGGAGACCAGGATAAAACAACATTTATCACGCCTTACGATGTATTCTGCTACACAATAATGCCTTTCGGTCTTAAAAACGCGGGTGCCACGTACCAGTAGATGATGCAAAATTGTCTCGGAAGTCAAATTGTACCAAATGTGCAAGTGTATATCGATGACATCATAGTCACGACAAGGCAAGGGTTAACCCTTGTCGATGATATTCGGGAAAAATTCGATAACCTCAACAAATACCACATAAAACTCAACCCAACAAAGTGCTCCTTTGGACCCTGCAGGGCAACTCCTCGGGTACCTCGTATCAGTAAGAGGGATAAAGGCAAATCCTAAGAAAATACAAGCAATACTCACAATGAAGAAACCAACTAACCTTCATGGCATGCAATAATTAGCTGGATGAGTCACGACGCTAAGTCGATTTATCGCTCGTCTGGGCGAGAAAGCACTCCCATTCTACGCCATAATGAAGAAATCAGAAAAATTTGAGTGGACAGACGAAGCCTAGCGAGCCTTTTAAGACCTCAGGAAAACACTTTCGACACCTCCTGTCATCATGTCTCCAAGAGAAAAAGAACCCCTGCTGCTTTATATCGCCGCCACTAATTAAGTGGTAAGCACAATGTTGGTTGTCGAGCGACCCTAAGAAGGGAAAACTCATGGCGTCTAGAGGCCAGTCTATTTTCTAAGTGAAGTCCTCTCCCCATCAAAGCACAGGTACCCGCACTACTAGAAGCTAGCATACGGGGTATTCATGACAGCGTGCAAGCTGCTCCACTACTTTTCGGAGTACCCAATCCTGATGGTTAATGAGGCACCTCTTTCCAGCATACTCAATAATCTAGAAGCCACATGGCATGTCTATATATGGGGCATTGAGATATCCCCTCAAGATATCACATATGAGAAGCGTAAAACAATCAACTCTTAGGTTTTGCCTGACTTCATCACTGAGTGGACATAATTCCAATGTGCGGGTACACCAGATCTCTCCAGCGCCTAGACAATGTACTTCGACGGTTCTAAAAGAACAGAAGGGGTAGGAGCCGGAGTTATACTTGTGTCACATCAAGGCGACAAAATGCGCTATGTACTTCAGATGAGTTTCCCGAATGCATCAAATAACGAAGCTAAGTATAAGGCTCGGTTGCACAACATGCGCATGGCTAAAGCCTGCAGTGCAATTCGCCTCAAGATATTCGGTGATTCAAACCTCGTTGCACATAAGGAAATGAATAAATGTGACATTGTTAGTGACAACATGATTTCTTATCGAGACATGTACAATATGATGGAGGCCCACTTCGACGGGTGTGAAGTGTCACACATAGGCAGGGCAAGCAACGTAGAAGCCAAAAATTTGGCAAACATCAGATCCCTCTGCTTACCCATTCCACCTGGAGTCTTCTGGGAAGAGATAACAGAGCTCTCCATCAAAGTCAAAAAAGCACCTGAGGCCAAAGCATCCAAAGTGCGCAAAATGGCCAAGCCAAAGGACGACTCGGGGGCTTTTCCCGCACCAGGGAGTGAAGCAGACACCCTCACTGAAGAACTAGAACCCGAGGAAGTTATGATGATAGAACTTACATGGATGCAGCCATATGTAGCATACATGATGAGAGGAGAGCTCCCCGAGGATATAATCAAAGCATGACGGATCACCCGCTGATCCAAAGCCTTTAGAATTGTTAAATGAGAGTTGTACAAAAGAAGCATCTCGGGTGTATTACAGCGGTGTGTCACACCCGAGGAAGGAAGGCTCATCCTCAAAGATATACATGAATGGATATGTGGCCATCACGCCAGCAATAGAGCAATTACGGCTAAGGCCTTTTAGACACAGGATTTTACTGGCTCATAGTAGTACAGGACACAAATGACATCGTACGAACATGCAAAGCATGCCAACATTTCGCGACAAAACTAAATGCATCTGCCGCAGAACTAACCCCCATACCTCTTGCCTGGCCGTTTGCCCAATGGGGACTCGATATGGTGGGTAAACTTCACAAATCTTTGCCAGGAGGACATGTCTTTCTGCTAGTAGCAGTCTACAATTTTACAAAGTGGATTGAAGCAATGCCCGTCACTAGCCAAGACAGAACTTTGGTTGTGAACTTCATCAAGTCAATAGTATTTCAATTTGGGGTGCCAAACAGCATCATCACTAATAATGGGACTAATTTCACCTCCAATGGGTTCAAAGAATATTGCAAGGAGATGGGTATAAAAGTAAGATACGCTTCATTCGCCCAACCGCAAACCAACGGCCAGGTAGAAAAGGCCAATGTCCTCATAACCAACGGAATCAAGAAAAGATTGCTGGCACCATTCGATAGAGCTAAAGGAGTTTGGGTAGATAAGTTACCCTCTGTCCTATGAAGCCTACGTACTACCCCAAACAATGCAACACAAGAAACACCCTTTTTTCTCGTCCACGGCGCCGAGGTCGTCCTTCCGGTCGAAGTAACTCATGAATCTCCCCGAGTCATCAAGTGTGACGAAGAAGCCTCCACAGAGGCACTTGAAGACATCATCGATGCACTCGACAAAGGTCGAGATGTTGCTTTACAGATAGCGACCATATACCAGCACAATTTGCAAAACTACCACAACCATCGACTGCGTCCTAGGTCCTTCGTCGTGGGGGACCTGGTCCTTCACCTCAAGTAAGATGGTTACCATAAGCTGGAATCTCTATGGGAAGGATCCTACATCATCACAGAAGTAATCACAGGCGGGTCATATCGGCTCCAAGACAAGAAAACAGGAGTCAAGACTCCAACCAATGGAATGTTGCGCAGTTGCGACGTTTGTATGCTTAAAATTTTACTTTCTACAATTTACATTGAATAAGGCCTACGACCAGGCTTCTTAGCCTCTATACTTTGTACTTCACTTTCAATAAGGCCAATGGCTAGGCGATTACGCCAAAACATGTACCTCTGTATTCGACGTTAAGTAAAAGCTAAGTTCCCGAAAACTCAGCCTTAGTTTTTCCTTTTTGTTAGAGTTTTTCCCCGGTACTCGGGGGCATCTCAATAGAATTTATCTATACTTTCAAAATTTTGTCAAACAAACACTTATGATGCTTTCCTAAGCCTCAGGATGACAAAGACTCGCATAAGGAAATCATGCACCAAAACAAGACTGTGCCTATGCTCTAGTGCAAAGCATCCAAACATAGCCTCGGGGGCTACTCCCATCGGGAGCGCTAGCCGCACACCCGATGAAATTTTTGAAATAGGATTGGAATAAACAAGGACTCAGTTGAGTACACACTCAGTTTAAGATATTACTATGAGCCTATGTCCCGATGCAAGCATCCCAACATAACATCAGGGGCTACTCCCATCGGGAATGCTGGTCGCGCACCTGATAGAAAAAATACTCTCCATATAGTTGACAAAACAAACAAGACCTGAAGTAGAGAAGCACTTCGAATGTACATTATCCTCGTGCGTCGAAACACACCCGATAAAGCAAAAAAATATGAGCATTACATGGTTGTATCCTCAGACGGTTCCTCCCATCGGGAGCTCCTATATGTCATCCGATAAAATAAAGCTGACAACTTCAGCAATTTTAACAACCAAACAAGGCAGTCGATAAAATCACATAAAATCCTCGGACCATGCCGCCGCGATAATATGTCTGAATGCCATGTGCACGACATGAAGGTAAGACCCCAGGATCTGTCATGTGCGGCCTGGTAACTGCACATGAATGCGCTCTGCCAGTAAATTATCCATATCCATGATATGATGAAAAATGCTAACGAAAGCATTGGGTACCTGAAATAAAAAGCACCAAAATTCAGTATTCGATAATACCTTAGCGGCCCGAACTAAATTACGCCAGCAAATACCGAGTTCAAACCCGGGGACTTGAATTTAATGTAGGTTTACTGTGTTTTTACCCAAGATCAATTAACTGATTCTCAATTTGTCGGATGCATTAGACCTGTTATACCAAATCCCTACGACAATCAATGGAAAAGCATTAAAATATTTACTTATGAGAATCTTCAACTTGCAACCTAAAAATGTCTTTGAGACTCAACCCGAATCTACGATTCGAATGGAGTCTCGGGGCCTACTGACATGGGCATGACCAATCGGGTCTTCGCGATTTACTACCCTAAGTGTACAAAGGCCTGCGGCCCACGAAGCCCGAAAGAGTAAAGGAAAGTCCGAAGAGCATCCAACGAATAGAAGCTATCTTGGTGGGCAAGAAAGAAGTAGAAACTAACATTATACTAGTGTTGTAATTGTAACTTGTAACCTATCAGTATACGGCTTTGGGACCTAGGATATTATATATAGGCTGGGAGGAGATAACGGAGAGGTACCGAACCTTTGAGCAATCTGTAATCATAGTTTTCACAACGATCAATCTATTTCGACTCCCTTGTTTGTCTGATCAGCCGATGAAATCCCCAACATTCTTTTTTCCACGAAACCCTAAGTCCATAACCATGAGCATTGCCGAGGTTATCCCTCGTCACTCACCATAAATACAAGTTAAACACCAGGGATCAGTACCCATTTCAGTGATAACTACATCCTGATAGCTGTGAGATTCAACACATTTTTATGGCTTAATTTGATGGTTTTCTCCCAGATTTGATCGTTTTCTAGATTTACCTAACGCTAATACTTCGGTAGCGAAGAAAACTTGGTTTTTAATGGGTGTTTCAGGGTCTAAACATCAACATGAGGATTTACCTAGAGAAACACAATATTCTAGGGAAAACAAGCGAATCTCACTTTGGAAGCATGCAAGAGGAGTCAACAGAAGGTTTAACGAGCAACTATACGGCAGGAATATTTTTCTGCCATATAGTTGCCGCCGCCTCTGTCTTGTCAAAAGACGAGAGGCCATACTAACCATCTCGTGCATCAAAGGCTGAGCAAAGAGAAATCACAGCAAAAGGATATAAGGGCAGAATAAGTATACGGGGAAGGAAAAATTCCGGCATCAAAAGGGACTTACATCCTTCATGTCCACATCAACGGGCTCTTCAGATATCACCACCCCTTTACCCGCCATTTTCTTCCTTTTTTGCGGTGGCGGCTTGGATGAAGTGGCAACATCCTTCTAGATGTTTTTCTGCACATGGGACAGAGTTTTCTCTTTTGGCTCCGCCGATGGCGGAGGGGTTTTCCTTGTGGAGCAGCCCATAGATGTGGGAAGAGGAGAAGCGGGAAGATCTTCATCATCACTACAATAGTACAACACGAGCAAGAATAAGCATCAGTAGTAAAATCACCCGGTGAAACAGAAAAAGAAGAAAGCAAAGACTTACGAAGACACATCTTGCGCAAGATGAAACAAGTTCATCTGGGCAGGAGTAGCTGCGATCGGAGAAGCACCAAAAGGCTTGGAAGCAGTCGAGTCATCCGAATCCTCGACCCTTTCCAGAGCAGAAGGGCGTTTCCTATTTTTGCCGCCATGCTCCACGCGAAAATCTCTAGAGCCAGCCGAAGGAAGTGATTGCGTCTTTGATGAAGAATCGGACACAGAGAATTCCCCCTCCTCATCTGCGGCAGTCCTAGTCATAGGGAGATCATCAGATGCAGAGGAGTGGACAGGAGGCTCACCACTTCCGGGAAGGGGACGAAGTGAGCTTAGGTGATCAAAATCCTACAGAAAGCGGAAGAATTGAAAAATGTATCTACAAAACAGAAGAGAAGAAAAGACAAAGGCGAAAGAAATGTACCTCGAAGCCGTTTCTTCTTGCCATAGGGCTCCACAAGGCAAGTTGAAGGAACCGAGATTTTTGCCGTCAAAGTTGTGAAGCTTTGGACTCTCTTCTCATACACCTTGAGGGCGAGGTCCTCTGAGGAAATCCTCATCGGGTCCTTCTTCCCGGTATACGCCCACATACCAGACAACCGAGCTTGGAGCGGCCGGACACGGATCCGCAAAAAATACGCCAGGATCTAGAGAGCCGACAATTCTTTGCCAACCTCATGCCGCAGTTCAGAAATACGATCAACAAAAGGCTGGATTTCCGCCATTTCTTCGGCAGAAAGATGCTGGTCCTAGGAATCAAGTTTGCGGTAGGATTTCTTTAGGTCAAAGGGGGCTATCCTGAAAGATTAGACTTCAAGTGGTTGATATTTGACATAAAACCACTTGGACTTCTAGCCTTGGACAGAATCCATGATTTTGAAATCAAAGTAATCAACGTCGGATCGGATAGAGAAAATAGTGCCACCAATGTCATGGACAATGGTGTCAGTGGCGTTGCGATGAACATAGAAGAAGTATTTCCAAAGACCCCAATGGGGATGAATCCCAAGAAAACACTCTCAAAGAGTGACAAAACAAGTGACGTGGAGAATAGAGTTGGGCATGAGCTGATAGAGCTGCACACCATAAACAAACAGAAGGCCCCAAAGAAATTCGTGGACAGGAAGGGAAAGACCGCGGAAGAGGAAAGAGAGGACATTACCCTCCAGCCAGCTCGGGGATGGGAGCAGCCTCATCCCCAGGGAGCTTGAAGGAACCCTCCGTCAGATGACCAGATTTCCGCGCCTCATGGAGTTCCCGCGCCGTGCACTTGGTGGGGGCCCATCCGACAGCCCTCTTCCTGGTGGCCTTCACGGTGACAGCATGAGTTCCGGCAGCTTTGCTTTTGCCCATGGTAGCAAAGAGGAGCAACATCACAAGAACCAGGGATTTTGCAGGGGAGCAAGAACAGGAGTCCGCAAGGGGGCAAGAGCGCGAGGAGGAAGATGAGGCAAGGGGAGGTGAGGTAAATCAATAAAACACACCCCTCCTCCCTTATAAAGAGAAATTCCGTGAGGACTGAACCGTTCGATGCAAAATCGAACCGACAGAAGGTCGCACGATGATGACACGTGTTGCAAAGATTCTGTAAAAGAAAAAAGTAAAGAAAAATTATGGCTGCGGTAAAAACAGAGAACAACGCGTGATGCCTTGATTTTCAAGCAGAGAGGAGACGTGCAGTCAAGTATCTCCGCTGAATACGCTATCACGCGTCATCATTACTACTGCATGGGCCCACGTTCGACACGTCCCGCCAGGGCGTGTTTTTTCTAGAAACTAACAGCATCAGATACGTCATCACTGACGTCACAACGGACGCACTACTGCAAAATTGCGGCATTTTTTAGGGTATGCCCGAAGAAATTCAATTGGAGTCGAAGTAAATTCCTCTAGGAGAACATTTGAGACTACACTCAAAATATACAATATGACGACTATAGCCTCGAGGGCTACTCCTATCAGGAGCACTAGTCGTGCACCCAATAAAATTCACAGAAGCAATGACGCAAAAAAAAATTTGAGCCTATGTTTTGATACATATATCCAAACATAGCCTCGGGGGCTACTCCTATCAGGAGCGCTGGCGCGCACCCGATAAAGAAAAACAAAGGAAGCATTCGATGATAGATACCCCTATCGGGAGCAGGTTACAGAAAGTAAAATAAAACTCTCGGATCGCACCCGACGCGACAAAAATCCGAATAGCGTGTTCAGAAACATGAAGGTAAGACCCCAAGATTCGTCCTGTGTGGCCTGATAATCGCACAAGAATGCGCTCTATTAGTAAAATATCCGTATCAACGATACGATGAAAAATCCCGACGAATGCGTTGGGTACCCGATAAAATAGAAACTGGAATTCAGTATTCGGTAAGACCTCAACGGCTCGAACTGAATTGCACCAGTTACAAATTCCAGATTCGAGCCTAGGGACTTGAGTTTGATGTAGGTCAACCTTGTTTTTGCCTAGGAGCAATTAACTGATTCCCGATCCATCGGAAGCATCAGACTCGTTGTACCAAAATCCCTACAAAAATAAAAATCAAGAAACAAGAGAGAAGGAAGAAAGAAAACTTTGAAACTCAACCTAAAACTACGGTTCAGATAGAGTCTTGGGGGCTACTGACATAGGTATGATTACTCGGATGCTCATTATTCGCTACCCTACATTAGGTAAAAGGCTTACGTCCCATGAAGATTCTAGATAACAGCCCAAGGAAGCAACCGACAGAGACTTTGAGTGTATGAGGAAAGAAACCATGAACTAACATTGTATTGGTATTGTAATCACGCGTGTGTGAAACCTGTCCGCATACAACTTTGAGACCCGGCCTATTATAT
Source organism: Avena eriantha (assembly GCA_910589775.1). Lineage (NCBI taxonomy): Eukaryota > Viridiplantae > Streptophyta > Magnoliopsida > Poales > Poaceae > Avena > Avena eriantha. The sequence continues at coordinate 403,417,198 of OU342746.1, read as the reverse complement.
ATAGGACGGGAGAAGCCCAAGCGAGGGTACCGAAATCTAGAGGACAACTTGTAATAGCGTGTTTTCCCAATATTCAGGCGACTTTGATTCCATTGTTTTCCCTGACATCCAACGAAATCCCCAGCATTCTCTTTTCCGCGAAACCCCAAGTCCATCACCATGGGCATTGCCGAGGTTACACCTCGTCAACTGGCGCCATCTATGGGAAGCTTGAACGCTGGAAGCACGGATTCGACAGAACGCTCTCCACCAAGCATCAACTCGACAAAAGCAAATCCACGCCCGCCCACCCGAACATTGTGTGAAGTTTTGTATGAAGGAAATTTTGAAGTGTGTGGAAGAATAATGTGATGAGATGAAGTATGGACAAAAGCTCAAGCTTGGGGATGTCCCCGTGTCACTCCAAGAAATATTGAAGAAGTACAAGCGTCAAAGCTTGGGGTTGCCCAAGGCATCCCCTTCTTCTTAATAAAAATCTCAGGTTTTCTTCCAAAACACTTCATTTTTATTGTTTCATGCATAATTGTGTTGTTCTTGGAGCGTCTTTGTTTTTGTTGTTAGTTTTCTTTTGTTTGGTTTGCTTAAATAAATTGGTTGGACCCCCACATTTATATATTGTTTCAAATAAGTTGATTGGTGTTGGAAAAGAGTAGGAAGTTTCATGTTTGTAAGTGGTACAAAAGGAGCTTGTTTTGATTGTGGCCTAGACTCTATCATGTCATGTTTGATATTGGTTTGACCTTATTCTTAGTAATTATTGCTATAGCATGACTTGTTCCAAACAATTGAGATTGCTTAATGTGCCTTGAAAGAATCATGCGTTGTTTTAGCATATGAAAGCTTAGTATTGTGGCATTCTCCTTTGATGCTTTATTTGGGTTGAATTGGCACGTGCTTACACCATGTTAAGACTATGAACCAGTCACCTCAGCCCCTATGATCATTTAGTTTTTGACTTGTAATATCACTTTATGCTTTAATTAATAATGTTTTGTCACTTTGCATGATTATGGCCATTATTGCTCTCTTAGTTGGTCGCTCCCAGTCTTTTGCTAGCCTCCACCTGTACCAAGTATGAGACCCACTCATGCATCCAACCTCCAAGAAAACTACATTATTCCAAAGAGTCCACTATAAATCCCTATGCATGGTGTGTTACACCATTCCAAGTATATTCATGTTTTTATCTACCTTCCATATTAAACTTGTTATGTGAAAATTAGTGATTAAAGCTCTCACAAACTTGATGGCACACTTTACTTTCTTGCACTTAATAAACGTGAACCATTGTGCCCATCTATGCTGCTTATATGCTTGCACTTTATAAGTTGTGAATTAGCAGAACCATGCTATCATGGGGAACGCTTTCAACATTGCACTTATTATTCAGTTTATATCATGTTCTTTTGTTTATGGATCCCGGCGGTGTGAAATAAAAAGGGAGCTTGTGAACTCATGGAGTTTGGATGTGTGTTAGAGAAACACCTGGGTGGCTAGCTGCTGACTCGTGTAATAACGAGCATGTTGGGGAACCCCAAGAGGAAGGTATGATGAGCACAACAGTAAGTTTCCCTCAGTTATGAAACCAAGGTTATTGAACCAGTAGGAGCAAGGAAACACCTCCAAGGTGTTGTTGCCAACTTGGAATCCTGCACAACACAACCACATAACTTTGCCCCAACTTACAGTGAGGTTGTCAATCTCACCGGTTTTGCTGAAAACAAAGGATTAAACGTATAGTGTGGAAGAAAGTAATTGCTTGCAGAAAGTAAATAGAAAACATTAAACAGTTGCAGATTTATGGTAAAAGAAAGGACTAGGGTCCATATGTTCACTAGTGGTAGCTCTCCTTAAGATAGATGACATGTTGGGTGAACAAATTATAGCGGGGCAATTGACAAACATCGAGAAAGCATACATGCATATACTAATCATCTTGACTCCTTTGAGATTTGATTGGGCATTACAACATTATACATAGACCGTAATCCAATTGCATCTATGACTAATAATCCACCTTCAGGTTATCATCCGAACCCCCTCCAGTATTAAGTTGCAAGCAACAGATAATTGCATTACACATTGCATGTTAAGTAAACAATACGATTGTTCTATGAACAAAGGATTGATGTTTTCTCCCTAGTAGCAACGACACATCTAGTACCTTAGAGATTTCTGTCACTTCCCCGGATTACTTGAGGCATGAACCCACTATCGAGCATAAATACTAACTCTTGGAGTTGCTAGCATCTACTTGACCAAGATAGCTACTAACAACGGAAAGCATGCAAGATCACAAATAACAAAGACATGATAGAATCAATAATCAATCTGAAATAGCATCTCAATATCCATCAGATCCCCGCAAACACAACATCTAGGATTACAAATAGATGATCTTGATCATGAACGGAGCTCGCAAGATCTAAACATGATAGTACAAAGGAGAAGAACCAGCCATCTAGCTACTACATGGTCCCGTAGTCCAAGGATGAACTACTCACGCATCACACCGGAGGCTTGCATGGTGATGAAGAAGGCCTCCAGGGTGAATTCTCCCCTCCGGCAGGGTGCCGGGAAGAGCTTAAGACCCCTCCCGATCTAGGGATGGAGATGACGGCGGATACAGACTCTTTCGTGGATTTTTGATTGGGTACTTAGGGTTTCTGTATTGAAGGCATCTAATAGGTGAAAGGGGAGGCCGAGGGGGTGCCCTAGGCGGCCACACCACCCCCTAGCGCGGGCCAGGCTTGGCCGCGTAGCTAGGTGGTGTGGCGTCCCTCTGGCCCCTCTCCGTCTCGTATTCTGGCTCCGTGTCCCCCTCGGTGAAAAACTGACTTTGGCTTTTGTCCCGTCCAATTCTGAGAATATTCATTTTCTGACTTTCCATGAACCAAAAATAGCAGAAACAGGCAACTGGCACTGTGGCATCTTGTTAATAGGTTAGTCCAAGAAAGTGTATAAAAAGTACTCCAAAGTGTGGACAAAACATAAGAAAGTAGATAAAACCAAGCATGGAACATCAAAAATTATAGATACGTTAGCAACGTATCAAGATCCCCAAGCTTAACTCCCGCTCGTCCTCTTGTAGGTAAGTGATAAAAAGAAAGAATAATTTTTGAGGCGACATGCACCATCATAAACTTGATCAAAGTATTTGGAAAACATTGATAGCTAGGATCATAGTACTTCAACATAGCATGAAAGTCAAAGTTCTACCAATAAGACATAACAACTATGTTGTAACATGAAAAGGCACAAACAAAAGATTCATGAATAACAATACTTTGCAAGATGTTTGTTTGTTTCACATAAACAAAACATAGCATAGTGGCATTCAGCTTGTCCCTCATAGAGTAGCAAACATAAATGCATAGGACACCTTCAAAGTTCATAAGAGTGACTAGATACAAATAGTTTAAGAACAAGCAATATCAAAATTATGCATCAATCAATAAGTCTTGGGACAATGCACATAGAACTAAGAATGGCCACTATGCTCTCAAAATAGGTGCATAAAGATAAAATGTGGAGACTCAATATAAAAGTAGAAGAAAGGCCCTTCATAGAAGGAAGCAGGGATTCAAGTTTCATAAAGAGCTTCCAAAAATTATGGTACTTATTAGCTTTCAACTCTCATTGCCCCTATCATAAGCATCTTGAAGTGATTAAGGTTAAACTGAACAAACTATGGAGTATATGCTTGACAAAGTATAAGTTGGAAATCTCATGTCCCTTGAATACGAGGGCCGCTCCTCATGCTACTCAAGTTTAGTTACCGATAAGTTCTTATCATACTAAGTACATGTGTATCATAGAGAACTGCCAACGGGGTACCCCTTGCCCGATGATACGGAAGAATCCCCATATCAAAATGACAAGGAAAGCAGACAACGAGCATCTCAACAATCTTCTTATTTACCATGTGAAAATGGTGCTTTTTTTCTCTCTTTCCTATTTTATCATGTCTCTTTTTTTATTTTTCTTTTTTCTCAATATCTGACTCTTTTTTATAAGAAGAATGCTTCATAGACAGCTCATTATGGTTACGCTGCAGGTTTCCACCATGACAACATGGATTATACTGGCAGCCCAGGCATTTCTCTAACACACATACATAACTTCATGGACTTACAAGCTCCCCTTTCATTTCACACCGACGACATCCATAGACAAAAGAGCATGATATCAACTAGGTACAAAGTACAAGTGCAATGTTGAAAGCGTTCCCCATGACAGCATGGTTCTGCTAATCCCCCACATATAAGTGCAAGCATATACAACATAGATGACACAATGGTTCAAGTTTATTAAGGGCAAGAAAAGTAAAGTGTGCCATCAAGTTCATGAGAGCTTTAATCACTAGTTTTCTCATAACAAGTTTAATTCAGAAGGTAGATAAAAACATGAATATACTTGGAATAGCAAATGCTAATAGGTAGGGATGGTGGACTGATACATCCTACTTTCCCGAACACTTTTGCTATTGTTTTTCCTCTAAACTTGTGTGATTTGGATGCAACTAACACATACTGACGCTGTTTTTAGCAGAATTGCCTTGGTGTCTAGTTTTTGTGAAGAAAATCAACTATTAGGAAAAATCCCGGAAAATATGTGATGCGCTTGACTTTCGACGTAGAGCTCGTTGGGAACTCCAAGAGGAAGGTACGATGAATACAACAGCAAGTCTTCCCTCAGTTATGAAACCAAGGTTTAATCGAACCAGTAGGAGCAAGGAAACACCCCAAAGGTGTTACTAGCTGAGATTTGGCAGGGCGCACTACTGGTGCTAGTAGAAACGTGGAGACCTACACAACACAACCACAGAACTTTGTCCCCAACTTGCGAGTTGTCAATCTCACCGTGTTTTGCGGAAAACAAAGGATTAAACGTATCGAATGGAAAGAAGTAAAAGTTTGCAGAACGTAAACACAAAGCAGTAAAAGATTGTAGATTGTATATAAAGTAAAAGGACCGGGATCCATAGTTCATTAGATGTGGCTCTCCTTAAGATAGATAACATGCTGGGTGAACAAATTACAGCGGGGCAATTGACAAACACCGAGAAAGCAATACATGCATATACTAATCATGTTGACTCCCTTGAGACTTGATTGGGCATTACAACATAATATATAGACCGCCATCCAACTGCATCTATGACTAATAATCCACCTTCAGGTTATCATCCGAACCCCCTCCAGTATTAAGTTGCAAGCAATAGGTTATTGCTTTACGAACTGTGTGTAAAGTAAACAATACGATTGTTCTATGAACAAAGGATTTTTGTTTTCTCCCTAGTAGCAACAACACATCTAGTACCTTAGAGATTTCTGTCACTTCCCCAGATTACCAGAGGCATGAACCCACTATCGAGCATAAATAATAACTCTTGGAGTTGCTAGCATCTACTTGGCCAAGATAGCTACTAACAACGGAAATCATGCAAGATCACAAATAACAAAGACATGATAGAATCAATAATCAATCTGAAATAGCATCTCAATATCCATCAGATCCCCGCAAACACAACATGTATGGATTACAAACAGATGATCTTGATCTTGAACGGAGCTCACAAGATCTAAACATGAAAGCACAAATGAGGAGAAACCAGCCATCTAGCTACTACATGGATCCGTAGTCCAAGGATGAACTACTCACGCATCACACAGGAGGCTTGCATGGTGATGAAGAAGGCCTCTAGGGTGAATTCCTCTCTCCGGCAGGGTGCCGGGAAGAGCTTAAGATCCCTCCCGATCTAGGGATGGAGATGACGGTGGCTACAGACTCTTTCGTGGATTTTTGATTGGGTACTTAGGGTTTCTGTATCGGAGGCATCTTATAGGTGAAAGGGGAGGCCGAGGGGGTGCCCTAGGCGGCCACACCACCCCCTAGCACGGGCCAGGCCTGGCCGCACAGCTAGGTGGTGTGGCTGGCCCCTGGACCTTCTCCGTCTCGTATTCTGGCACTTGATCCCTTCCGGAAAAATAGGCACTTTGGCTTTTGTCCCATCTAATTCCGAGAATATTCATTTTCTGACTTTCCTAGAACCAAAAACAGCAGAAAACAGGCAGCTGGCACTGTGGCTCTTGTTAATAGGTTAGTCCAAGAAATCATATGAAAAGTACTCCAAAGTTGGAACAAAACACAAGAAAGTGGATAAAACCAAGCATGGAACATCAAAAGTTATAGATACATTTGCAATGTATCAATATGCCAAAAATCCTATTTCACTAGAAGACTCACGGAGCCAGAATACGAGACGGAGTGGGGCTTGGCCCAGGCCACACCACCTGGCTGCACGGGCTAGGCCTGGCCGTGCCAGGGGGTGGTCTGGCCGCCCCAGACACCCCCTCGGTCTTCATCTTTGCCTATAAGTTGCCTTCTGACCTAAAAACTCAAGGGGGGTCGACGTTTTTCCAGAAAGAGTTCCGCTCCGCCGCCACTACCAGATACCACGATTCGGAACCAGAAACTCCATTCTGGCACCCTGCCGGGACGGGGAATTGGAGGAGATCATCACCATCACCATCGCTTCTCCATCGACCATCCATGTTTCCCCTATCTATGAGTGAGTAATCCCCCATTGTAGGCTATGGGGATCGTAGGGATTGGATGAGATTGTTCATGTAATGGCATCGGATTGTTAGGGCATGGTGCTAGTATCTTCTTTTAGTGCTTTTTGACTTTGTTGCGACTTGTTATGCTTAATGCTTGTCACTAGGGCCCGAGTGCCATGATTTCAGATCTGAACATGTTATTGATTCATTATGGTAGTATTGTTTATGGTCTTACCTGCAAGTTGTATACACACATTCTTGTCCGGAACCAATGGCACCGAAGTGACATAAATCGGGATAACCGGAGGGAATGGCTTTGATGTTAGGATCACATGTGTTCACGAAGTGTTAATGATTTAATCTGGTGCTCTATTAAAGGAGTACCTTAATTGCCAGTAGTTCCCTTGAGGCCCCGCTGCAAACGGGCTGGCAGGACAAAAGATGTTGTGCAAGTTCTCATTGCGAGCACGTATGACTATATATGGAACACGTGCCTAGGATTATCTAGTAATTGGATGCTTTATCTTATTTATCTGCAATTGCCCTATGTTCTGATTGCCATGTGAATTGTCTTGTCCATGCAACGCCCGTCCATCCATCCCTATGCCTACCGCACTCGAATCCTACTGTTTACTGCTATTGTTACTAGTGTCTTTACTTTACTATACCTACTACAAAACTGTTGCTACTGATAACTGCTGTGAGCAAGATTGTTTCCAGGTGCAGCTGAATTGACAACTTAGTTGTTAAGGCTTATAAATATTCTTTGGCTCCCCTTGTGTCGAATCCATAAATTGGGTTTCACTTCTCTCAAAAATACTGCGATACACCCCCTATACTTGTGGGTCATCAAGACTATTTTCTGGCGCCGTTGCCAGGGAGCATAGCTTTATTTATCAAGTTCACTTGGATTCATTATTGTTCGCTGTCATCCATCCATCATGGGTAAGTTTCGTGATGGCAAGGTTCCTATTTTACCATCCACTACAAGAAGAGGTACGGTTCTGAACACCTCTGTTGCTCTTGATTCACCATCTGTTATGAGTAAGCTCGTTACACCACCACATACACATGCTACACACACTGCTACTACTGTTGAATCTGAAACTTCTGATACTTATGATGCTGCTTCTACTGTGCTTGATAAAAGTGGTTCATTAGGTCCTTTCCTACATGCTACGATAGCTAGAACTATAGCTAGAAATACTGAAACTCCTAATGAAGACACTACTACACCTGTTAGTTCACCTGAGTCTAGTGAGAGCTATGATATTGAAGACAGTTATGTTGAGATGACCGATGAATTTATTAAAGAATGTCAAAACACCCATGATAGGAGTGCTGCTAAGAGTCTCCTCGAGAGGCGTACTATTAGACCCAAATCGTCTCCTAATGCTAAGTTTGTTGCTTCTCACATAAACATTAAAGATAAAGATTATGATTTCTCTCTTGATCTATCTTACATAGCTATTGTTGAGAAAGAACCTTTTGGTGGGACTAAGAATGAAAGTGTGGTAGCACATATGACTGAGCTTTCTACCATGAGTGGCATGTTTTCTGATGATATTAAGTTGCGCACCTACTTTGTTGCTAAGATTTTCCCTTTTCACTGAAAGGGGAAGCTAAAACTTGGTTTAGTAATTTACCTCCTGGATCTATTGATAGCCCTGATTGCTTGATTAGTACTTTCCTGCAGAAATATTTTCCTCCTAGTGCTAGACATGCTATTTTGCAGGAACTTTTTGACTTTAAACAGGGAGAAAAAGAGATATTGCCCGAATCATGGGCAAGGTTTTATGCTTTTATTCATGCACAGGCTGGATGTCCATTACCTAAGAATGAGCTTCTTGATATATTTTATAATGGACTAATTGAAGAATCTAGGACATACCTGGATAGTTGTGCTGATTGTGTTTTCAGGAATAGGGCTCCTAAGGAAGCTGAGGTATTAATGGCTAAAATAAGCAAGAATTATGAAGATTGGACTCCTCCTGAACAAGCTATACCTGAAACAATTATACCTGAACCAGCTATACCGGCGCCTATACCATCATCTAAGAAGAGGGGAGTTATTGAATATAATGATGAAGTGATGAAGGAAGCTAAGAAATGTCTTAAGAAGGGAATTAAAGCTGCAGATGTCAAGAATTTACCTCCTATAGAAGAATTGTGTAATCCAATTCCCCATTCATCCACTATTGAGGTACACTCTCTCCAACACTTTGATGAAGGTGATATCCCTTACTCTAAACCTTCCGATCAATGCTTAGAAGAATTCAATATTTTTATTGTTAAGCAGGATAATTTTAATAAAAGGGTGCAAAATCATCTAATGGAAAACACTAGAGCTATTGTTGAACTAAAAGATATTGTGGAAAGAACCTCTAATGATGTTAAAATGATTGTTAAACATTTTCAAATGGTTCAAACTCGAATAGATCAACTTATTAAAGTGCAAAAAGACTTGCTAATTAATGTTGCCAAGGAGAAACATGCTTATGAAATTAGAACTAGAAGTGGTGCTGCTACCCAGGATCCTCTATATCCTGAGGGGCATCCCAAAAGAATTGAGCAGGATTCTCAACAAGCTGAAAATAGTGGTATTACTCGCAAGAAAAGAAAAAAGAAACATAAAACTATTGTAGAACCCTCTGAACCTACTAAAGATCCTAATAGTATATTTGTCTCTGATGCTGAAACTGAAAGTGGTAATGAAGAAAATGATGTTCCTAATGAAGAAAAATTTGAAGAAGAACCTGAAAAGCACACTAAGAATACTAAATACACTAAAGAAGATTTTGTTGCTAAGACACATGGTAGTGAAAGAGAGCATTGGGTCCAAAAACCTATGCCTTTCCCTGATAAGAAACACAAGTCAAAGGAAGATGAACACTATAATAAGTTTTGTGAGTGGATGAAACCTTTATTCCTGGTAATTCCTTTGACTGATGCTATTAAACTGCCTCCTTACTCAAAGTATATGAAGGATATTGTCTCGAATAAAAGGAAGATCCCTAACAAAGAAATTTCTACTTTGCTTGCTAATTATTCCTTTAATGGTAAGGTTCCAAAGAAACTTGGAGACCCAGGGATTCCAACAATTCCTTGCTCTATTAAAAATAGTTATGTTAGAACTGCTTTGTGTGATTTAGGAGCATGAGTTAGTGTCATGCCTTTTTCTCTCTATAAGATACGTCAACTTGAAAAACTGTTACCAACTGATATATCTTTGCAAATGGCTGATAAATCTACTACTATTCCTATGGGTATATGTGAGGATGTACCTGTTCAAGTGGCTCATAATTGTTTGATATTAACTGATTTTGTTGTGCTTGAAATGCCAGAAGATGATAATATGTCTATTATTCTTGGGAGACCTTTTCTTAATACTGTAGGAGCTGTTATTAATTGTAATCAAGGAAAGGTGACCTTCAATGTTAATGACAAGGAACATACTGTCTATTTCCCCAACAAGATTGATAGGACTTATGGTTTGAATTCAATTGAACATGTTGAGGGCATTCAAGTTGGAGAAATATATTGTCCCATACCAAGAGAAAAAATTGAAACTATTATGATTGGGACCATTGCTATCAAGGTTGAGGTAACATAATCATTAGTGGAATACAAAGTTTTGTTTCATATAAAATTGTTTTGGTAACAAGACCTGATCAACCTTGTTAACAAAAAGATTTCATTGAACAAAACAATGTTTTCACCATGATTATCTCCGCTTACTTCTATTCTATCCATTTTAGTTTTTGCTTTCGTTTAGTTTTATTTTCTGTTGTTAGTTGCTTGCATGTTAAAGTGTCTTTGAACTTCTGTAGTTCTAGCCTTGTTTTGTCATTGCATCATTCCAAAAAAAATCTTTCTGTCAAAAAAATCATTCATATATACCTGAAAATTGCCCAAAACTAAAGTGTCTCGAAAAATTCCAAAAAATTCATATTAAATTTTTACGTGAAAAAAGGGGCAGAGGAGTGCCTGGAAGGTACCAGGGGGGGCCACCAGGCAGGCACACAACCCGGTGGCGCGGCCCCCTGGGGCGTGCCTGCCTATGGTGTGGGCCACCCCTGGCCCACCACTCACTCTCTCACTTGCCACTTTCTTCTCTCTCCTAGTAAACACCAGTTAATTGCTCGAAATCGCGTTCTTGCTGTGCTTGCCCTCGGTTTTTCGATCTCCTTGTTCAGCCCATCTTTGCTGCTGAAATTTGGAGCATTTGTTCTTCGGTATGTGATTCCTCCGCTTATCCAAGTAGATTTGTGTTTAGTGGTTTATATCTTTTGCTGCTGTAGGTGACAGGTTTTGAGAGCTTGTAATCTTGTTTGATGCTTAGAGTTATAGTTTTGATGCATGTTTAGGCCTCTTACAAGTCCCTATGAGTAGTGCCTTTCATTATATTCACTTTGCAATCACTTGTTTAATGGATGTTTAAATTTCAGAATAGAAGATGAATGAGCATCAACTAAACCAACATGAACTAAGGGTGCCTGAGGTTATGAAGGTTCACCGAGAACCAGAAGTTTTTCCTTCCATATATCCATGTTACGAATTCATGAGGGCTAGATGAATTTCCCAGGACTTCCATACTTTGGTTGCTAATGCAGGATTGGAGCGCTTTGTGGAGGATGAACCCTGTCAATTTGTGAAACTAACTATGTCTGTAGTGCAGGACTTTCGATTTAGTCACTCTTTGCCTAACCCTATGGTCCATTACAAAATTTACAATATAGCTGTCGACCTCTCTCTTGATGACTTTTGTGTAGCTATTAAGGTACCTCAGTGGGGATCATGTGGAAGGATTAAGGAGCGACCTACACCACTCATGGACTTGTATGCAGAAATTTGCCAAGGGAGCAGCTTCTTGAAGGAGAGCAGGAAAATCCATAACATTCATCTCCCTTCTATTCGCTACTTTGCTTACTTTATTGCCAAGTGTGTTCTTGCTAGGAAAACTGCCAATAAGTTATCTTCATATGATCTAGCATTCATCTCTGCTGCTCTTAAACGAGATAGGTCTTACAACTTGGGTGTTTTAATAGCTTTCTGTCTTGCTGCTAACCGCGAGAAAGGTGGGATTTGTGGGGGCCTCATTGCTTCTCGTTTGCTAGCATTGCATGGTTTAGTGCATCATCATCTAGACCTACAGTTTCCCATAGAAAGGCTTGATCTTAATTCCATGATACAGCATAAATTTGTTTCTTCTTGGGCTAGTTTGAGTGAGTTGTCTTATGAAATAACCTTTCTCAAAGCTGGTTGGAGAAGGAGCAAGTCCGAGCGCGTTGTTCTTTTGCCTGCACCTGTTTTGTTTAACCTTGATAACATGGTAGGATGGTCCCTCACGGAGGAGGAGCTTGACACGTACTTGGGAGAGCTCTCCCAACAGGAGCAGGATACTAGAAGGGAGGTCACGGATGATTCGGTTCAGCCCTCGAATGAGGGGGAGTCTTCATATCAGTAGCCTATCTATGATTGGGGAGCTTCTTCTTCTTCCCAAGGGCCCAACTACGATCATTCTTACAATGACCCGCCTGCTTGGAACCCTTACTCGTACCTGGACTGATACCCACTTAGGCCAAAAGCCTAAGCTTGGGGGGAGGTACACCGACATCGCACTCATCTCCATATCATGTTGCGTCGGTACTTTGTATATTCATGTTTCGTTCTTTTTTTAGTTTTCGTTCTTTCTTTGCTTTTGCTTTCTAAAACACAAAAAGACCAAAAATATTTCTGTTGTTCCTCTTTGTTTGCTTATTATTTTTTCCTTGGTTTGCTTTTTCATTTTTGCTTTGTTTGAACTATTCGAAAAACCCAAAAAGATTTTTCTTTGCTTGTTCTTCCTTTTTGGTTCTTGTTTTAAAAATCGAAAACACCAAAAATATTTGTTGTTCTTCTTTGGTTTTGTGAGTTTTGTTGCAAGGTTCAGCAATCTTCAGTGAATTTGGTTTCATATTATTATTCAAGCCACACAAGTGAAGGGCAATAATGAGGATTAATGACAAGTTGAGGTGTGGTAAGAGGCTAGTAACGAACTCTATTTGTTTTCATTTTTGTACATATACTCATCATTGTGGGCATGCTTAGTCTGTTCATGTAGGGTGTATGTTATTTATGGATGCTTAGTAGTTCTTGCTGTCATATGATTAGTTCCAGCTTGCTAATAGTTTGTAGCATGTCATATGAATGTTTGTTTGCATTACTCTATTCAAAACTTGGTATGACACTGTGGTATCTCCCTCTGAATGTTTCATCTGAAATGACTTGGCACATGCTCATGCATGCTTATGACTGAAACTTAATAAGTTAAGCCTCGATGAACTATTTTGCCTCAGGGGTCTTGAATCACTTTCATGCCATGATTAGTCCTGTTTTGTTGCAAGCATGATTATGACAATTACTGCTCTCTCGTTTGTCGCTCCCTTACTCTTACTAGTCTCCACTTTCACTGAGTATAAGCTTTACTCGTGTTTCCAACTCCCTAAAACCATTATTGCCAAAAGTGTCCACCATACCTACCCATTAGGATCATTTGCTATTCCGTGCATATTAAGTATGCCTTGTTTTCTTCCGAATAAAATGTCTGTTTGTTTGGGAAAGTTAGTTAGTAAAGCTCTCACGAACTTGATGGCACACTTTATTTTCTTGCATTTAATAAACCTGAACCATTGCGTCCATCTTTGTTGCGTGTATGCTTGCGCTTTATAAGTTGAAGTTAGCAAAACCATGTATCATGGGGAACGCTTTCAACATTCCACGGGTACTTTGTACCCCGTTGATATCATGTTCTTTTGCTCATGGATCTCGACGGTGTGAAATAAAAGTGGAACTTGTAAGATCATGGAGTTTGTAATGTGTTAGAGAAACGCCTGGGCCGCTAGCCTAAGCCATGCCTAATCATGGTGGAAACTTGCAGCATAACCATAATGAGTATTCTATGAAGCATCCTCAATAAAAATCTATGCACATAGTAAATAAAAAGATCGCTGAGATGCTCATTGTCTTCTTGCCTTGTCATTTTGATTATGGGATAGCTCCTGTGTCATGTGCAAGGGGTACCCCGTTGGCGGTTCTCTATGATACATATGTACTTACAATGACAAGAGCTTACTTGTGACTGAAGTTGAGTAGCATGAGGTACGGTACTCGTAAGTAAGGGGCATGCGACTTTAGCTTATAACTTGTCAAGCATATCCTCTTAGTTGTGTCACTTTAACCTTAACCATTTAAAGATGCTTATGATAGGGGCAATGAGAGCTCAAAGCTAATGAATACCATACTTTCAGCATTTGGAAGCCTTTCAAACTATTCAAAACCTTTTTCATTTCCTTGTTGAGTCTCCACACATTCTATGAGCACTTTCTTGAGAGCATAGTTGTCATTCTTAGTATAATGTGCTTGTCTCAAAACTTGATTATTTGTGTTATGACTTTGATGCTTGTATCTTTGATATCTTTACTTCTAGTCTTCACCTGAACTTCAGAGGTGCCTTGGCATTCACAATCAAAGGCAAGCAAGATACCACTCTATCATACCTTGTTATGAGCATTGTAATGTTGCTTATGTTTATGCTTCATGCTACTTATTATTTTTGAATTGGAACCTCCTCATAGCATGCATTGCCTATTAAGTAAACCTAGTTGCATACTCTTTATTATGAATTGTCTAAGTAGTTGATCACATGCTAAGAATGTATACATCATATGAAGCAAATGTGTTCGTGAAAGTTTCTTTTATCGCACTCAGTTTTCAACTGAATTGCTTGAGGACAAGCAATAAGCTAAGCTTGAGGGGAGTTGATACGTCCAAAACGTATCTACTTTCCCGAACACTTTTGCTATTGTTTTTCCTCTAAACTTGTGTGATTTGGATGCAACTAACACGAACTGACACTGTTTTCAGCAGAATTGCCTTGGTGTCTAGTTTTTGTGCAGAAAATCAACTATCAGGAAAAATCCCGGAAAATATGCCAAAAATCCTATTTCACCAGAAGACTCACGGAGCCAGAATACGAGACGGAGTGGGGCTAGGCCTAGGCCACACCACCTGGCCACGCGGGCTAGGCCTAGATGCGCCAGGGGTGGTATGGCCGCCCCAGACACCCCCTCGGTCTCCCTCTTCGCCTATAAGTTGCCTTCTGACCTAAAAACTCAGGGGGGTTCGATGTTTTTCCAGAAAGAGTTCTGCTCCGCCGCCACCACTAGATTCCATGATTCCGAACAAGAAACTCCGTTCTGGCACCCTGCCGGGACGCGGAATTGGAGGAGATCATCGCCATCATCATCACCATCACTTCTCCATCTACCATCCATGTTTCCCCCATCTATGAGTGAGTAATCCCCCACTGTAGGCTATGGGGATGGTAGGGATTGGATGAGATCGTTCATGTAATGGCATTGGATTGTTAGGGCATGGTGCCTAGTGATACATTGCAAATGTATCTATAATTTTTGATATTCCATGCTTGGTTTTATCCACTTTCTTGTGTTTTGTTCCAACTTTGGAGTACTTTTCATATGATTTCTTGGACTAACCTATTAACAAGAGCCACAGTACCAGCTAACTGTTTTCTGCTGTTTTTGGTTCCAGGAAAGTCAAAAAATGAATATTCTCAGAATTGGACGGGACAAAAGCCAAAGTGCCTATTTTTCCGGAAGTGATCAAGTGCCAGAATACGAGACGGAGAAGGGCCAGGGAGCCACCACACCACCTGGCCACGCGGCCAGGCCTGGCCCGCCCCAGGGGGTGGTGTGGCCGCTCCCGGCATCTCCTCGGCCTCTCCTTCCGCCTATAAGTTGCCCTCAGGACGAAAACCCTAAGTACCCGATCAAAAAATCCACAAAAGAGTCTGTAGCCGCCGTCATCTCCATCCCTAGATCGGGAGGGATCTTAAGCTCTTCCCGGCACCCTGCCGGAGAGGGGAATTCACCCTGGAGGCCTTCTTCATCACCATGCAAGCCTCTGGTGTGATGCGTGAGTAGTTCATCCTTGGACTACGGATCCATGTAGTAGCTAGATGGCTAGTTTCTCCACCTTCGTGCTTTCATGTTTAGATCTTGTGAGCTCCGTTCATGATCAAGATCATCTATTTGTAATTCATACATGTTGTGTTTGCGTGGATCCGATGGATATTGAGATGTTATTTCAGATTGATTATTGATTCTATCATGTCTTTGTTATTTGAGATCTTGCATGCTTTCCATTGTTAGTAGCTATCTTGGCCAAGTAGATGCTAGCAACTCCAAGAGTTAGTATTTATGCTCGATAGTGGGTTCATGCCTTTGGTAATCTGGGGAAGTGACAAAAATCTCTAAGGTACTAGATGTGCTGTTGCTACTAGGGAGAAAACAACAATCCTTTGTTCATAGAACAATCTTATTGTTTACTTTACACGCAGTTCGTAAAGCAATAATCTGTTGCTTGCAACTTAATACTGGAGGGGGTTTGGATGATAACCTGAAGGTGGATTATTAGTCATAGATGCAGTTGGTGGCGGTCTATGTATTATGTTGTAATTCCCAATCAAGTCTCGGAGGAGTCAAGATGATTAGTATATGCATGTATTGCTTTCTCGGTGTTTGTCAATTGCCCTACTGTAATTTGTTCACCCAGCATGTTATCTATCTTAAGGAGAGCCACCTCTAGTGAACTATGGATCCCGGTCCTTTACTTTACATACAATCTACAATCTTTTACTGCTTTGTGTTTACTTTCTGCAAACTTTTACTTCTTTCCATTCAATACGTTTAATCCTTTGTTTTCCGCAAAACACGGTGAGATTGACAACCTCATTGCAAGTTGGGGACAAAGTTCTGTGGTTGTGTTGTGCAGGTCTCCACGTTGCTACTAGCACCGGTAGTGCACCCTGCCAAAGCTCATCTAGTAACACCTTTGGGGTGTTTCCTTGCTCCTACTGGTTCGATTAAACCTTGGTTTCATAACTGAGGGAAACTTGCTGCTGTGCTCATCATACCTTCCTCTTGGGGTTCCCAACGAGCTCTACATCAACCACGAGCCATCAACACTTTTCTGGGCGCCGTGCATTAAGCCATCAAGCAATTTTCTGGCACCGTTGCCGGGGAGTCAAGGACATCTTCACAAGGGGAGTCCCTCATAACCAATCTCTTTACTTTTTTTTTTTGCTTAGTTTTCTTTTTGCTTTGTTTGCTTGTTTTGTTCTTCAAAAACACAAAAAAATATTAGTTCCTTTCTTAAGTTGCCTTTATGACTAGCTCTGCTCCAATCACTATTTCATTATGGATAGCTCACTCAGTTTCCTATTTGGGAACAATTTTATGACTGCTAAGGTAATAGATGAACCACCGCCTGCTAGAACCTCCATGGAAGAAGGAATTTCTGAACCTGAAAGCTCATTAGATGAAAAAGAGGAGGAGAGTTATGGACAAAAGGAGGAATAATGGATCTACCCATGCCTACCTTCTAATGAGAGTAACTCTTTATCCCTTACATTATTTGATTGTCCCCCATGCTTATCAAAGGAGGGTGAATGTTATGTTCCTGAGGATTCTTTTGAAAATATTTATAATAAAGCTCTAGTGCTTGTAGATCGTGAAAAGCATGCCTTATGTGATAGTTATATTGTTGAGTTTATTCATGAGGCTACTAAAAATTATTATGAGAGAGGAAAATATGGTTGTAGAAGTTTTTATGGTAATGAAACACCTCTCTATGTGCTGAAAGTTTTGAAGTTACTTTTGTTTTATCTTCCTATGCCTGTCACTTTGTTATTTGTGCATTTATTTGCATACATGATTCCTATGCATAGGAAGTGGGTTAGACTTGTGTTTTGAATTTGCTTCTTGATGCTCTCTTTTACTTCAATTCGTATTTCCTATGAGAGCATCTTCTCAAATTTTCATGCCTAGCTTAAAGGCGTTAAAGAAAAGTACTTGTTGGGAGATAACCCAAGAGTTTTAGTTGAGTCTTGGAAGTTATTACCTCTGTAATAACCTCTCCTTATCCTTTTTATTTGCTTTTTGTGCCAAGAGTAACCTCTAATAAGAGAGAAGTAATGATTGGGAAAGTTGCTATCCCGAAACAGATTTTTGTGCTTCACCGTAAAAATTCCTGAGAGAGCTCTGTACGTCAGATTGAGCTGTAATATTTTGTGCTTCTGCCCCAGGTTGTTATATAACTTTCGTTAGTTCAACACTTTTTGATTTCAGCAATATAAGGTCTTCGACAAAATTCGTCTTTACCTGCTGGTCTGTTTTGACAGATTTCTGCCATTTTCTACATTTGCTTCTTGTTAGTTCCTTCTTGAGTTATTTTGGGGCATTGAGCTTTTTGAGGAAGTGCTACATTAGCTAGTGTTCTAATGGAAGTTTATTTGGTGTTATAACTGAACCTTGAGACTTATTTATCTTAAGTGCACTAATGTTGCTAATGAGATTGTGTGAAGTTTTGTTTGAAGGAAAAATTTCAGGTGTATGGAAGGAATGAGTAATGAGATGAAGGATGGACTAAAGCTGAAGCTTGGGGATGCCACGCGTGTCACCCCAAGAAATATCCAAGAAGTACAAGCGTCAAAGCTTGGGTATGCCCAAGGCATCCCCTTCTTCATCAATAAAAATCTCAGGTTTCTTCCAAACGCTTCATTTTATTGTTTCATGCACAGTTGTGTTTTTCTTGGAGCGTCTTCTTCTTTGTTTTTGTTTTGGTTTTTAATTTTCTTGGTTTGATTAGTTTTCTGAATAAATTGGTTGGACCCCCTCTTTCATACTTTGGTTTGCAAATAGTTTGGTTTGGTTTGGTTTGGAAAAGAGTAGGAAAGTTCATGCTTTTGTGGTAAAAAGAGCTTGTTTTTGACTGTGGCCTATGCTATGTCATGCCATGCTTGATATTGTTTTGGCTTTATGCTTAGTATTCTTTGCTGTAGCATGCCTTGTTATAAACAATTGAGATTGCTTAATGTGCCTTGGATGAATCATGCGTTGTTTTAGCATATTAAAGCATAGTATAGTGGTATTCTCCTTTGATGCTTTATTTGGGTTGACTTGGCGCATGCTCACACCATGTTATGACTATCTCAAGTCACCATAGCCTTGATGATCCTTTAGTTTTCAACTTGTAGTATCACTTTATGCTTTGATCAATGATGTTTTGTCGCTCTGCATGATTATGGCCATTATTGCTCTCTTAGTTTGTCGCTCCCAGTCTTTTGCCAGCCTCCACAACAAAGGATGAGTTCCACTCATGCATCCAACTCCCTAAACCAAGTTATTCCAAAGAGTCCACCATACCTACCTACTAGCTTATGCTATTCCAAGTACATTCATGCTTTTGTTTAACTTCCACTTGTTATGAAAAAACTAGTGATTAAAGCTCTCACGAACTTGATGGCACACTTTACTTTACTTGCCCTTAATAAACTTGAACCATTGTGTCTTCTATGTTGTATATGCTTGCACTTATTTGTCGGGAATTAGCAGAACCATGCTTTCATGGGGAACGCTTTCAACATTGCACTTGGTACTTGTACCTAGGTTATATCATGCTCTTTTGTATATGGATGTCGTCGGTGTGAAATGAAAGGGGAGCTTGTAAGTCCATGGAGTTATGTATATGTGTTAGAGAAACACCTGGGCCGCTGGTCTAATCCATGCTGACATGGTGGAAACCTGCAGCGTAACCATAATGATCTGTCTATGAAGCATTCTTATAAAAAAAGAGTCCTATATTGAGAAAAATAGAAAAAAAGAGATACTATGAAAAGAGGAAAGAGAGAAAAAAGCACCATATTCCCATGGTAAATAAGAAGAATGCTGAGATGCTCGTTGTCTATTTGCCTTGTCATTTTGATATGGGGATTCTTCCGTATCATCGAGCAAGGGGTACCCCATTGGCGGTTCTCAATAATACACATGTACTTACGATGACAAGAACTTACGGGTGACTAAACTTGAGTAGCATGAGGAGCGGCCCTCGTATACAAGGGACATGAGATTTCTGACTTATACTTCGTCAAGCATGTACACCATAGTTTGTTCACTTTAACCTTAATCACTTCAAGATGCTTATGATAGGGGCAATGAGAGCTGAAAGCTATGAGTACCATAATTTTTGGAAGCTCTTTATGAGACTTGAATCCCTACTTCCTTTTACAAAAGGCCTTTCTTCCACCATTATATTGAGTCTCCACCTTCTAACTTTATGCACCTACTTTGAGAGCATAGTGGCCATTCTTAGTTCTATGTGCATTGTCCCAAGACTAGTTGATTGATGAATAACTTGTTATTGCTTGTTTGAAACTATTGTATCTAGTCACTCTTATGAACTTTGAAGGTGTCCTATGCATTTATATTTGCTACTCTATTGAGGGACAAGCTGGATACTTTTATGCTATGTTTTCTTTATGTGAAATAAACAAACGTCTTGCAAAGCATTGTTATTCATGAATCTTTTGTTTGTGCCTTTTCATGTTGCATCATAGTTTCTTTGCTTATTGCTAGAACTTTGTCTTTCATGTTATGATTGAAGTACTATGATCCCAGCTTTGAATGTTCTGCAAATACTTTGATGGTGCATGTCACCTCAAAAATTATTTCTTTTTTATCACTTACCTACTCGAGGACGAGCAGGAGTTAAGCTTGGGGATGTTGATACATTGCAAATGTATCTATAATTTTTGATGTTCCATGCTTGGTTTTATCCACTTTCTTGTGTTTTGTTCAAACTTTGGAGTACTTTTCATATGATTTCTTGGACTAACCTATTAACAAGAGCCACAGTGCCAGCTACCTGTTTTCTGTTATTTTTGGTTCCAGGAAAGTCAAAAAAATGAATATTCTCGGAATTGGACAGGACAAAACCCAAAGTGCCTATTTTTCCGGAAGTGATCAGGTGCCAGAATACGAGACGGAGAAGGGCCAGGGAGCCACCACACCACCAGGCCGCGCGGCCAGGCCTGGCCCGCGCCAGGGGGTGGTGTGGCCGCTCTCGGCACCTCCTCGGCCTCTCCTTCCACATATAAGTTGCCCTCGGGATGAAAAGCCTAAGTACCCGATCAAAAAATCCACGAAAGAGTCTGTAGCTGCCGTCATCTCCATCCCTAGATCGGGAGGGATATGAAGCTCTTCCCGGCACCCTGCCGGAGAGGGGAATTCACCCTGGAGGCCTTCTTCATCACCATGCAAGCCTCCAGTGTGATGCGTGAGTAGTTCATCCTTGGACTACAGGTCCATGTAGTAGCTAGATGGCTGGTTTCTCCTCCTTTGTGCTTTGTAATTCATACATGTTGTGTTTGCGGGGATCCGATGGATATTGAGATGCTATTTCAGATTGATTGTTGATTCTATCATGTCTTTGTTATTTGAGATCTTGCATGCTTTTCGTTGTTAGTAGCTATCTTGGCCAAGTAGATGCTAGCAACTCCAAGAGTTAGTATTTATGCTTGATAGTGGGTTCATGCCTCTGGTAATCTGGGGAAGTGACAGAAATCTCTAAGGTACTAGATGTGTTGTTGCTACTAGGGAGAAAACAACAATCCTTTGTTCATAGAACAATATTATTGTTTACTTTACACGCAGTTCGTAAAGCAATAATCTATTGCTTGCAACTTAATACTGGAGGGGGTTTGGATGATAACCTGAAGGTGGATTATTAGTCATAGATGCAGTTGGATGGCGGTCTATGTATTATGTTGTAATGCCCAATCAAGGCTCGGAGGAGTCAAGATGATTAGTATATGCATGTATTGCTTTCTCGGTGTTTGTAAATTGCCCTGCTGTAATTTGTTCACCCAGCATGTTATCTATCTTAAGGAGAGCCACCTCTAGTGAACTATGGATCCCGGTCCTTTACTTTACATACAATCTACAAACTTTTACTGCTTTGTGTTTACTTTCTGCAAACTTTTACTTCTTTCCATTCGATACGTTTAATCCTTTGTTTTCCGTAAAACATGGTGAGATTGACAACCTCATCGCAAGTTGGGGACAAAGTTCTGTGGTTGTGTTGTGCAGGTCTCCACGTTGCTACTAGCACCGGTAGTGCACCCTGTCAAAGCTCAGCTAGTAACACCTTTGGGGTGTTTCCTTGCTCCTACTGGTTCGATTAAACCTTGGTTTCATAACTGAGGGAAACTTGCTGCTGTGCTCATCATACCTTCCTCTTGGGGTTCCCAACGAGCTCTACATCAACCATGAGCCATCAACACTTTTCTGGGCGCCGTGCATTGAGCCATCACCTAGTATCTTCTTTTAGTGATTTTTGACTTTGTTGCGACTTGTTATGCTTAATGCTTGTCACTAGGGCCCGAGTGCCATGATTTCAGATCTGAACATGTTATTGATTCATTATGATAGTATTGTTTATGGTCTTACCTGCAAGTTGTATACACACGTTGTTGTCCGGAACCAATGGCCCCAAAGTGATAGAAATCGGGATAACCGGAGGGAATGGCTTTGATGTGAGGATCACATGTGTTCACGAAGTATTAATGCTTTGCTCCGGTGCTCTATTAAAAGGAGCACCTTAATTGCTAGTAGTTCCCTTGAGGCCCCGCTGCAAACAGGCTGGCAGGACAAAAGATGTTGTGCAAGTTCTCATTGCGAGCACGTATGACTATATATGGAACACATGCCTAGGATTATCTAGTACTTGGATGCTTTATCTTATTTATCTGCAATTTCCCTATGTTCTGGTTGCCATGTGAATTGTCTTGTCCATGCAACACCCGTCCATCCATCCCTATGCCTACCGCACTTGAATCCCACTCTTTACTGCTATTGTTACTACTGTCTTTACTTTACTACTAAGGTAATAACTTCCAAGACTCATCCAAAGCTTTTGGGTTATCTCCCAATAAGTACTTTTATTTAACGCCTTTGAGCTAGGCATAAGAATTTCGATGATGCTCACATAAGAAATGTGAATTGAAGTAAAAGAGAGAATCAAGAAGCAAATTCAAAACACATTTAAGTCTAACCCAGTTCCTATGCATAGGAATCTTATACGCAAATAAATTCCCAAAGAATAAAGTGATAGGCATAGGAAGATAAAACAAGAGTAACTTCAAAACTTTCAGCACATAGAGAGGTGTTTCGGTACCATGAAAACTTCTACAACCATATTTTCCTCTCTCATAATATTTTTCAGTAGCCTCATGAATAAAATCAACAATATAACTATCACATAAAGCATGCTTTTCATGATCTACAAACACATAATTTTTATCAAGCTCAAAAATAATGGGATTAAAACCTTCAAACCCACCTTTAACAAATTTATAACAAGGTGACTGATCATTCTCAAGAGGTATGGGGTTCCAAGATAAGGTCAAGACCCCTCCATTCTCATTTTTAATGGTAGTACAGTTAATATTATCAACCAATATAGGACCATCATCTAGAGATTTATCATAAACATTTTCTAAGCAAAGCTCTTTAGTACCATGCATTTTGAAGTTAGGCACTAATAAAGGATTATCATAGATAACTGGAGCATAGTTGTTATCACAAGTTTTACCCATAGTAGATTTTTCAAAAGAATCCACAGGAACATAACATTCATCCTCCTTTGGTAAGCATGGGGGACAATCAAATAATGTAAGGGATAAAGAGTTACTCTCATTAGAAGGTAGGCATGGGTAGCTAATCCATTCTTCCTCTTTTTGTCCATCACTCTCCTCCTCTTTTTCATCTAATGAGCTTTCAGGTTCAGCAATTTCTTCTTCCATAGGATCCTGCAAATTGTGGACACATTCTTGTGCATGAAGGAGTCTCTCTTTATAATCAATGATATAACAATTATTGCTGAAATTTTCTATGCAATGATCAAGGATAGAAGATACCATATCTTTAAGGTCTTTACAAGCAACACACGTTTCATAGTTTTTAGACATGAAGGATTCAGAAGCTCCCATAAACAAAACGAATTGTTCTACTTCTTCAAATCCAAGATGAATATAGTTATTCCAATGATAGTTCATAATTACAAATTCTTTACTAAAGCCTCATTGGAATTTAAGATGTTTAGTATCCTGTTCAGAGCAACAATTTATATCATGGCGTTTAAGCAAAATTTTATCAATTAGATCCAACCTTTTTAACACGGCTCGCATGACTTTACCCTTATAAGATTCTCTATGAGGTTCTAGCAGGCGGTGGTTCATCTACTACCTTAGCAGTGATAGTAGTTTTCCCAAATAGGAAACCGAGTGGGCTATCCATAATGAAATAGTGATTGGAGCAGAACTAGTCATAAAAACAACTTGAAGTGGGAACTAATATTTTTTGTGTGTTTTTAATATAAAGAAGCAACCTAGTACAACTAATCGTTTGTGTTTTTGATAAAGAAACAAGCAAACAAGGAAGAAATAAACTAAGCAAAACAAATAAAACAAAGTAAAGAGATTGGTTATGAGGGACTCCCCTTGTGAAGATGTCCTTGACTCCCCGGCAACGGCGCCAGAAAAATACTTTTGATGGCGAGTGGTTGACATGGGAGCTTCTTCTTCTTTGTTCCCTAGCAACGGCGCTAGAAAAATACTTCCTGACTCGTGTAATAACAGGCTCATTGGGGAACCCCAAGAGGAAGGTATGATGAGCACAACAGTAAGTTTCCCTCAATTATGAAACCAAGGTTATCGAACCAGTAGGAGCAAGGAAACACCTCTAAGGTGTTGTTTCCAACTTGGAATCCTGCACAACACAATCACAGAACTTTGCCCCTAACTTACAGTGAGGTTGTCAATCTCACCGGTTTTGCTAAAAACAAAGGATTAAACGTATTGTGTGGAAGAGAGTAATTGCTTGCAGAAAGTAAACAAAAACAGTAAACAGTTGTAGATTGATGGTAAAAGAAAGGACCAGGGTCCATAGTTCACTAGTGGTGGCTCTCCTTAAGATAGCTGACATGTTGGGTGAACAAATTACAGCGGGGCAATTGACAAACATCGAGAAAGCATACATGCATATACTAATCATCTTGACTCCTTTGAGATTTGATTGGGCATTACAACATTATACATAGACCATAATCCAACTGCATCTATGACTAATAATCCACATTCAGGTTATCATCCGAACCCCCTCCAGTATTAAGTTGCAAGCAACAAATAATTGCATTACGCATTGCGTGTAAAGTAAACAATATGATTGTTCTATGAACAAAGGATTGTTGTTTTCTCCCTAGTAGCAACAACACATCTAGTACCTTAGATATTTCTATCACTTCCCCAGATTACTAGAGGAATGAACCCACTATCGAGCATAAATACTTACTCTTGGAGTTTCTAGCATCTACTTGGCCAAGATAGCTACTAACAACGGAAAGCATGCAAGATCACAAATAACAAAGACATGATAGAATCAATAATCAATTTGAAATAGCATCTCAATATCCATCGGATCCCCACAAACACAACATGTAGGATTACAAATAGATGATCTTGATCATGAACGGAGCTCATAAGATCTAAACATGATAGCACAAAGGAGAAGAACCAGCCATCTAGCTACTACATGGTCCCGTAGTCCAGGGATGAACTACTCACGCATCACACCGGAGGCTTGCATGGTGATGAAGAAGGCCTCTAGGGTGAATTCTCCCCTCAGGTAGGGTGTCGGGAAGAGCTTCAGGTCCCTTCCGATCTAGGGATGGAGATGACGGTGCCTACAGACTCTTTTGTGGATTTTTGATCAGGTACTTAGGGTTTCTGTATCGGAGACAACTTATAGGCGAAATGGGAGGCCAAGGGGGTGCCCTAGGCGGCCACACCACCCCCTGGCGCGGGCCAGGCCTGGCCACGCGGCTAGGTGGTGTGGTGGCCCTCTGGCCCCTCTCCGTCTCGTATTCTAGCTCCGTGTCCCCCTCGGTGAAAAACTGACTTTGGCTTTTGTCCCGTCCAATTCCGAGAATAGGTTAATAGGCAGAAAACAGGCAACTGACACTGTGGCATCTTGTTAATAGGTTGGTCCAAGAAAGTGAATAAAAATTACTCCAAAGTGTGGACAAAACATAAGAAAGTAGATAAAACCAAGCATGGAACATCATATAGATACGTTAGCAACGTATCACTAGCCTAAGCCATGCCTAATCATGGTGGAACCATCCTCAATAAAAACCTATGCAAATAGCAAATAAAAAGATCGCTGAGATGCTCATTGTCTGTTGCCTTGTCATTTTGATATGGGATAGCACTTGTGTCATGGGGCAAGGGGTACCCCGTTGGTGGTTCTCTATGATACACATGTTCTTACCATGACAAGAACTTACTTGTGACTAAAGTTGAGTAGCATGAGGTTCGGTACTCGTAAGCAAGGGGCATGAGATTTTCAACTTATAAATTGTCAAGGATATCCTCATATTTGTGTCACTTTAACCTTAATCACCTCAAGATGCTTATGATAGGGGCAATGAGACTTGAAAGATAATAAGTACCATAATTTTTGGAAGCTCTTTATGAAACTTGAAATCCCTGCTTCCCTCTTTTATGTTGAGTCTCCATCTTCTATCTTTATGCACCAATTGAGAGAGCATAGTGGTCATTCTTAGTTTAATGTGCATTGTACCAAAACTTGTTGATTGATTCATAACTTTGATATTGCTCGCTCTTAAATTATTTGTATCTAGTCACCCTTATGAACTTTGAAGGTGTCCTATGCATTTATGTTTTGCTATACCATGAGGGACAAGCTGAATACCACTCTTATTATGTTTTCTATATGTGAAACAAACAAACGTCTTTCCATGCATTGTTATTCATGATCTTTTGTTTGTACCTTTTCATATTACAACATAGTTTCTATGTCTTATTGTTAGAACTCTATATTTCATGCTTATGTTTAGAGTACTTTGATCCCGGCTATCAATGCTTTACAAATACCTTGATCAAGGTTGTGATGGTGCATGTCACCTTAAAATTTATTCTTTTTATCACTTACCTACTCGAGGACGAGCAGGAGTTAAGCTTGGGGATGCTTGATACGTCATAAACGTATCTATAATTTTTTATGCTCCATGCTTGTTTTATATCAACTTTCGTATGTTTTGTTCACACTTTGAGGTATTTTTATACATTTTCTAGAACTAACCTATTAACAAGATGCCACAGTGTCAGTTGCCTGTTTTCTGCTATTTTTGGTTTCAGAAAATCTAGTAAAGAAATATTCTCGAAATTGGACAGGACAAAAGACAAAGTCAATATTTTACCAGAAGGAACACGGAGTCCGAAGGGCAGCCGAAGGGGGGCCACGAGGTGGCCACACCCTGTGGCGACGCGGCCAGGGGTGCGCCACTAGTTGGTGTGGGCCCCTCGGGCCTCCACCGACCTTGCCCCTTTGCCTATAAAAGTACCTCAGGACGAAAACCCTAGGTACTCAATCAAAAATCCACGAAAGAGTTCGTAGCCGCTGCCATATCCATCCCTAGATCGGGGGGATCTGAAGCTCTTCTTGGCACCCTGCTGGAGGGGAGAGATCATCCTGGACGCCTTCTTCATCACCATGCCAGCCTCCGGAGTGATGCATGAGTAGTTCACCCTTAGATTATGGGTCCATAAAGTAGCTAGATGGTTGGTTCTCCTCCTTTGTGCTATCATGTTTAGATCTTGTGAGCTCCATTCATGATCAAGATCATTTATTTGTAATCCTATATGTTTTGTTTGCAGGGATCCGATGGATATTGAGATACTATGTAAGATTGATTATTGATTCTATCATGTCTATGTTATTTGTGATCTTGCATGCTCTTCGTTGTTAGTAACTATCTTGGCCAAGTAGATGCTTGCAACTCCAAGAGGGAGTATTTATGCTCGATAGTGGGTTCATGCCTCTAGTAATCTAGGGAAGTGACATAAATCTCTAAGGTTGTAGATGTGATGTTGCTACTAGGGAGAAAACAACAATCCTTTGTCCATGGGGCAATCGTATTGTTTACTTTACACACTTTGCTTAATGCAATTATCTGTTGCTTGCAACTTAATACTGGAAGGGGTTCGGATGATAACCTTAAGGTGGATTATTAGTCATAGATGTAGTTGGATTACGGTCTATGTATTATGTTGTAATGCCCAATCAAATCTCGTAGGAGTCAAGATGTCTAGTATATGCATTATTATGCTTTCTCAATCTGTCAATTGACCCACTGTAATTTGTTCACCCAACATGTTATTTATCTTAAGGAGAAACACCTCTAGTGAACTATGGGCCCCAGTCCATTCCTTTACCATTGATATACCATATACTATTTACCTTTTACTGTTTACTTTCTGCATGAAATTACTATCTTCCACACTATACGTTTAATCCTTTGTTTTCAGCAAAACCAGTGAGATTGACAACCTCACTGTAAGTTGGGGAAAAATTATGTGGTTGTGTTGTGCATGATTCCAAGTTGTTAGCAACACCTTGGAGTTGTTTCCTTACTCCTACTGGTTCGATAACCTTGCTTTCATAACTGAGGGAAAACTTGCTACTGTGATCATCATACCTTCCTCTTGGGGTTCCCAACGAGCTCTACATATTTTGAGCCATCAGTGAGGGCCACCTCCATGGCTGTCGGCCATGGGAGGGGCTGCCCCCCTCTCCCCTATAAAAGACCTCCCTCTCCTCCTCACAAATCACACCTCCTCATGAAGGATCTCTCTCCCCCTCTAGAAATTATTCCCCATGGTCTCAGATTAGCAAGATACATGTTCTCGGTGGCTTTATCTAGAAAGGAGTTGTTGCTTCCGCTGCATCGCTAGAGCGAGGGATGGAGGTTGTCGGGGTACCGGATGTGTGTGCAATCACGGATGCACCGCTGCTTTGCGATGCTGGACTTGCTGGTGCTAGACCTGCTGGTGCTGGACTGGGTAGACTTCATCACGATCTTGAGATCGGCAAGTGTATGACTACATCAACCACGAAATCAGTTTCGTTAACAATGCTTTGTCGCTCTTCAAGGGTATGTTCTCTATGGATGTATATCCACTCATTGATTGTATCTAGGTAGATAGATCTTGGTGCTTAGATGTTCACATCGTAGGAAATTTTTTGTTTTCTATATTGCGAACCCAACACTGGTATCAGAGCCTGATCTATGCGTAGATGCTTTGCACGGGTAGTACACATATGAGTATGTGGGCAATGATGACCATGTTATTTCTTCTTGTATGTATTTTGTATATTGGTGGCATAGTGGGATGAAGCGGCCTGGACTAACTTTACATGTCCTCGCACATGAGACATGTTCCATGATTGACATGCAACTAGTTTTGCATAAGTGGCTAGCAGGTGTCTGTCTCTCCTACTATAGTCAATATCTGATTTGCAACGAGTTGCTAATAATTTTATTATCATCGTTGTGGTTCCATGTTCATAGGTAATACCGGTTCTATCTTCGAAAGCCCTAAGCCACGTAAAACTTGTAATTGATAAATTAGAGGCGTCTAGTTTGGATTATCGCTGGGCTAGTGTCATGATATGGTACTATTATAATTTGAAGTATAGTTATACTCTTGGAAATTATAGCATACCTAACATGTAAGTTCCATAGACCTTGGCCTTACACATAGAGGAATGATAAAGTTCATACCACGATGCACATGATAGTGATCAAATGCAAGAACCATGTCATTTCACTTTACACATATGATGTTTGCGTCTTATATTGCTTGTTTGGTATTTTAGTAACATTATAAGATGATCCCTCATTTAGTTATCAAGATAAAAATGTGTTCTTCCTTAAGTACTCATCGTTTTATGTTTCGTCACTTCAAGACATCACGTGATGATCGGGTAT
This sequence comes from Avena eriantha, assembly GCA_910589775.1. NCBI lineage: Eukaryota > Viridiplantae > Streptophyta > Magnoliopsida > Poales > Poaceae > Avena > Avena eriantha. The sequence goes on along the minus strand of OU342746.1, from coordinate 403,387,886 downwards.
ACTTGAATCCACGTTCGTATAATGGGTGTAAGACAGTTTACACACGCGAGTACTAAGGTTCTTACTTGGCGAGCCTTGCATGTATAGACATGGCCTCGGAACACGGACCGAAAGGTTAAGCATGAGTCATATGGTAGATACGATGCCCATATAGATGCTCGCCTTTGAAGATGCACCAACTCACGTGATGGTCGGACTTGGTGTAGTGTATTTGGTTCATGTAGTTACCAAAACAACATGAGGGATGTTGGTTTCGAGTGGGAGTTCATTTGTAATTTGGATTAGTCGAACTCAATTTATCATAAACTATTCGAAGTGAATTTGCATAACTTGTTGTAGTCATTGGCATATGTTTACTACCTTGCACTTAGTTTTAATTGAGATAATAGAACTATAGAATTCTGGATATTTACTTTACGCACTGGTATCGTATTGTTTTAAGTGTCAATTGAAAGTTTAAAAGTCCTATTGCAAAATTTTAGCAAACTCCATCTACTCCATGAAGTTTAATAAGTAATATTAAACCAAGAGTAACAATTCCAGTGTTAGTATCTGAAGTATCATATTTGCCTCCATGATTCTTGATATTCAAAAGTTGTTTTAATATCGAGGTTATCTAGGAGCTGAAAGAATTGTTTCGGAAACCATCATGTGTGAAAGATATTGTGATATCCGAAACAATGTTTAGGTTGCAACATGATAGAGTATAACTTGGCAAAATACATGTTCTCATATTGTATGAGAATTTGCGAATTGGAGACGCTATGCGTCCTAATCTCCCAAAAAGGTTTTGGGAACTAACATTATACTCACGGTTCGTCCTTATAGGCTATAGTAGCTTAATCATGAAAGTTTTCATGATAAGGATGAATAGAATATGTAGGTAAATGTTTACTACACTAATAGATTACTAAAGAATGGATTTTGAAAGAACGCCAAACATTTGATGATGGTGATCAACTTCAAAGTGCATGTCCAAAGGTATTAATATTTGACTATACACGCTTTGGACTATGTGTCATATGTATGGCACCACTGTTGTGTTGATATATTCTTTTAAAAGGAAAAGGAAATGCTGAAAGAAAATATATAAAATATTTGGCAGAAAAGAAAAGACTGGAAATGTCCAGCTAAGGTATATAGATGATATACATGTTATGGTTGTATTTTTTTCTTGTTAAAACAATGTGGTTCTTGGGTATTGGATACCGAATTGGTTGGTATGAAATGTCATACAAAACAACACAATTCATGAACTACAATGGCCTAAGTAACTAGCAAGAGAATATGTGATGATGTTCATCAAAAACAAATAAAGTGTTATTGTGTTTCTAGTTGACATCAAAGCTTGCCTTCAAGATTTGTTTAAATAATTGTTATTTTGTTCGGGTATTATGAGAACAATGGTTGTTCAAATAATTACCGTATTCCATAAAAGATGGATGAACTTTTACAAGTCTAGTTGGAGAAATCACGTCCATAAAAACTAATGCTAAAATGTCACAAGACAAATGATCGAAAGATCACTTATGAAGTGACATCGCCGTTTAAATTATATTTGAAAAGAAACATGAAGAAACTCCATGTTTATGGATTTTTGGAGTTTTTTTTATTTTGATCAATTGACGCTTCTGTGACTTTTCTTGAGATAATTGAAACTCTATTCATAGGCCAAAGAGGAACGGGTGACTAACTTATTGGAAATTGTGCATGTTGATGTATATAGTCCATTATGTGTATCCATGTGCGGTGCATCTTTTAGCTTCATATACTTTTTTCAGAAATTTGAGTGAATATATCTGTATATTTACTTAATAAGGAAGAAGTATGAAACATTTGAAAATTGTTCAAAGACTTTCAACATGAAGTGAAAAATCATTGTAACAAGAAAATAAAGAGTTTACGATTCGATCATAAAGGAAGATATTTAAGTTACATGTTTTAGCAAAACACCTAAGATTTGAGGAATTGTTCCATGATTTCTGTTTCCCGATATACCAAAGGAGTATGGGATGTTCGCGAGATGAAATCAAACCTTGTTTGACATGGTAAGATCAATGGTGTCATTTATAAATCTGCCACTATATTTTAAGGATTAAAGCTTTAGAGACTACCGCTTTTACACTGAAAAGAGCACCATCGTGATCCATTGAAATGAAACCATATGGGTTATGTTTTGGGATAAAACCCGAATTATCTTTTCTTAAATTTTGGTATGCTATGAATAAGTAAAATGTTTACAACCAAAGTCGGATAAGCACATCTTTGTAGGTTATCCCAAATAATTTGTTGGGTATTCCTCCATGACACCAAGGACAAAAGAGTTTGTCGCTTGGAACGTGAATTTTCTTAAGAAGGAATTTTTCACGAAAAGTTAAGTGGGAGGACAATAGAAATTTGATAAGGTTATTTGAACCTTAGCTATATGTGCTAAGTAGCGCAGCGCCGGAAAGTGTCCAGGGTGGCGCCCATAATGCTCATGGCTCCCACGATTACAAAGGTTGTGATCTCGGAGATTAGAGTTCCTATTGAACCGTATGGGTCGGGTAAGAATCAAATATTAATATTTGATAAACAAATCATTATTGTTTTGAAAATGATGAACCGATTATGTACAAAGAAGCGATGATGGGCCCTGACTCCATAAAATGACTAGAAGTCATAAAAATCCGTGATAGTTTCCATACACGAGAAATCAAGTTTTTGAACTTGGAGGACCATCCAAAAAGGCATGAAGCCTATCAGTCATATTTGGATCTATAAAAAGATAGACATGGATGTTTGACATCTATGAAATAGTCGACATGTCGGAAAGGAGTTTATGACAATGTTCAAGGAGTTGACTATGACAGGATTTGATCTTTCGTAGCGATATTTAGTCTTGACGGATTAATGTAGCAACCACTACATATAATTTGGTATATGGTAGTTGAACAAACAAAATAATTTTCTACTAATAGAATGGTTACCTAAGACGTGTATGAGACACGATCCGAAGGGTTTTGTTAATTCAAAGGATGCTAAAAGGGCATGCAAACTTCAATGGTTGAAGCAATCATAGCGGAGTTGGAATCTTCACCGTGATGAAACAGTTAAAAGGTTCAATTTCAGCGGAGACAATGAAGATGCTTGCATTTGCAAGAAATTAAGTGGGAGCGCTGAGACATATTTCTAATACATTTTGTAGAGGGCATATTGTTAATTGGAAATGATGTATCTTTTATTGACACAAGTTAAGAATTTCATTAAAATTGGATTTCGATGAAAGACTTGTGCAAAACCGGAATATTAGGCATCAATGTCTATATGGATAGATTGAGGCGCTAATATGGTTGTGCCAGACGTACATATATGAGATATTGAAAGGGTTCAATATGGAAACGACGAGAAAGGTTCTTGCTGCATGGAAAGGATTGAATCAAGATTCAAGTGTATCGACACTTGGTGAGTGAAATCACATGAATATTTTGATCAATAATACTGTGATATGTACATATCCAGATATGTCCTATGCTCTAAATGTTGTGAGCATATACTAGAATGATTCATAAGATGATCATTGGACGATAGTAAAGATATTCTTATGAGATTTGGAAGAACTAAGAATATATCATGTACAAGTGACAAATAGTCAAAATAGTTCATTGTAAAGTGTTACATTGATACTAGTTTTTCACAAGATACAAATTAAATTTATCTCAATTTAAACTATTGGTGGCACAATGTAATGGAAAGGAGGTTCCATGATGGATTTGGATGAGTTCCAAAGTTGATACATTGCGACGAATACTACAACAAAAGGCTAAGTATATGACTGCTATAGTAGCAACAAAGGATGATATTTGGTTAAGTAGTTTGTTCTCAAACTAGGTGTGGTTCACAGTGGGCTCGTACATCAAGATATATTGTGCGATAATTATATCAACATGTTTTAACCCAAAGGAATTAAAGGTCTCACCAAAGGACTAAATTTATACAATGATCATCTCATTAGAGAATGAGTGATGCGTAGAGACGCAAAGACATGCAAATACAAGCAAACCTAAAAATGTCAGATCCGGAGATTATGTTAACCACTAGCAAACACGTATATACAACACTAGAAAGCCATAGGTGTTGAATGCGCAATTTTACAGACTAGATTATTGACTCTAGTGCAAGTGCGAGACTGAAGGGAATATGCCCGAGAGGCAATAATAAAGTGGTTATTATCTTATTCCTTGTTTATGATAAATTTTTATTTTGCATGCTATAATTGTATTAATTGGAAACGTCAACACATGTGTGTTTAATAAACAAGTAAAGGGTTCCTAGTTATGCCTCTCTTATAAACTAGCTCGTTGATTAACAAGATGATCAAGGTTTCATGATGATGGACATTGGATGTTGTTAATAACGAGGTCACAACATTGGTGAATGATGTGATGAACATTCATCCGAAGTATAGCATTACGATCAAAGTCATTATGTTTATATTGCTATAACATCATACGAAGTAATCCTAGTCCTTAGACCATGATATCATGTCAATCACTAACACAAGAAGAGTATCATGATAACATCAAATGTCACTCCGTGACTATAAAGGTGGGTTCAGTGCTACGAAGGTGTTATGTAGAGGCTCATGGATCAAGAGTGGGATTTGTCCATCCCGATGACGAATAGATATACTCTAGGCCCTCTCGGTGATATCACATTGAGATAGCTTGCAAGCAAGTGATGTCATCACTAGAATGTTATATCACGGGAACGAGAAAAGAGTGCATGTTGGTAATGAGATCAAACTAGGTATGGAGATACCAATGATCGAATCTCGGACATGTAATATATCGTGAGACAAAGGGATTTAGTTACGATGTTAAAGGTTCACACAATCACTAGAGTCATCGTTGAAAGTATGGGAGTCAGTACGGATCTCTAGGTCTCGCTAGTGATTATTGATCGGAGGAGGGTCTCGATCATGTCTGCATTATTCACGAACCATAGGGTGACACACTTAAGGGATACTAGCACCATTTGGAGCAAATATGTTTCAGATAAAGATTGAAGAAAGCGCTGGAATCATTTCGATGGAAACCGGAATTGTTTGGGGTGAAATTGCAGAAACTGGTTCTGCATGTGATATTGAAATGTTGCAGGGGGTTTTATGTGACTTTTTTAATTAAAATAATTAACAAAATTCTGAATAAAATAAATAAAATAGTTTTATTTAATGGTATTTGCATTAAATTTGGTGGAAATTTAATGGATGTGAGTGAGATTTTTGAGTGGAGGCTTTTTATGTGAGTGGGAGCTCCACCCACATGAATGAGAGGAGGTGAGGGGTCACCTCCATGGTCGCCAGCCATGGGAGGGGCTGCCCTGCTCCCCTATAAAAGTCCTCCCTCTCCTCCTCACAAATCACACCTCCTCGTGAAGGATCTCTATCCCCTCTAGAAATTATTCCCCATAGTCTCGGATTAGCGAGATACATGTTCCTGATGGATTTATCTAGAAAGGAGTTGCTGCTTCCGTTGCATCGCTGGAGCAAGGTACGGAGGTTGTCGGGATACCGAATGTGTGTGCGATCATGGATGCATCCCTGCTTTGCGGTGTTGGACTTGCTGGTGCTGGACCTGTTGGACTTCATCATGATCTTGAGATCGGCAGGTGTACGACTACATCAACCACGAAATCAGTTTCATTAATAATGCTTTGTCGCTCTTCAAGGGTATGTTCTCTATGGGTTTATATCCACCGGTTGATTGTATCTAGGTAGATAGATCTTAGTGCTTAGATGTTCACATCGTAGGAATTTTTTATTTTCTATGCTGCGAACCCAACATTTTGTTTGTATTGAAGAAATATAGTATTTACTTTGTGGATCTGTTATATTCCCCTCCTCTAATTTGACTTGGGCTATCACCAAATCAAACTTAGTCCTAAGGACTATCATGATGGTGTATCTACTCATGATTGTCGCATTCGTGGATCCGGGGCCCCCAGAGCTGACGGGAGGGCCGCAACCCCGCTACATAGTTGAAGGGGTTCTCATACATTGCAAATGTATCTATAATTTTTGATACTCCATTCTTGGTTTTATCCCCTTTCTTGTGTTTTGTCCACATTGGAGTACTTTTCATATGATTTCTTGGACTAACCTATTAACAAGAGCCACAGTGCCAGCTATCTGTTTTCTGCTGTTTTTGGTTCCAGGAAAGTCAGAAAATGAATATTCTCGGAATTGGACGGGACAAAAGCCAAAGTGCCTATTTTTCCAGAAGACTCCAGGAGCCAGAATACGAGACGGAGGAGGGCCAGGGGCTGGCCACCCCCCCCCCCAGGCGTGGGCTAGGCCTGGCCGTGCCAGGGCCTGGTGTGGTGGCCCCAGGCACCCCCTCGGTTTCCCTCTTCGCCTATAAGAAGCCTTCTGACCCAAAACCTTCGGGGGGTTCGACGTTTTTCCACGAAAAGTTCCGCTGCGCCGCCGCCACCGAAGGGGAGATTCGGGGGACAGAAAGTCTCTGTTCTGGCACCCTGCCGAGATGGGGAAGTGCCCCCGGAGCCATCTCCATCGATCTCCACCATCATCTTCATCGACCATCCATGTTTCCCCCATCTATGAGTGAGTAATCCCCCGCTGTAGGCTATGGGGATGGTAGGGATTGGATGAGATCGTTCATGTAATGGCATCAGATTGTTAGGGCATGGTGCCTAGTATCTTTTATTAGTGCTTTATGACTTTGTTGCAACTTGTTGTGCTTAATGCTTGTCACTAGGGCCCGAGTGCCATGATTTCAGATCTGAACATGTTATTGATTCATTATGATAGTATTGTTTTTGGTCTTATCTACAAGTTGTATACACACCTTGTTGTCCGGAACCAATGGCCCCGAAGTGACAGAAATCGGGATACCCGGAAGGGAAAGGCTTTGATGTGAGGATCACATGTGTTCACGGAATGTTAATGCTTTGCTCCGGTGCTCTATTAAAAGGAGCACCTTAATTGCCAGTAGTTCCCTAGAGGCCCCGCTGCAAACGGGCTGGCAGGACAAAAGATGTTGTGCAAGTTCTCATTGCGAGCACGTATGACTATATATGGAACACATGCCTAGGATTATCTAGTACTTGGGTGCTTTATCTTATTTATCTGCAATTGCCCTATGTTCTGATTGCTATGTGAATTGTCTTGTCCATGCAACGCTCGTCCATCCATCCCTATGCCTACCGCACTCGAATCCCACTGTTTACTGCTTTTGCTTATACTGTCTTTGCTTTACTACTGCTGTTACTTTACTATTCCTACTACAAAACTGTTGCTACTGATAAACTGATGTGAGCAAGATTGTTTCCAGGTGCAGCTGAATTGACAACTCAGTTGTTAAGACTGATAAGGATTCTTTGGCTCCCCTTGTGTCGAATCAATAAATTGGGTTTCACTTCCCTCGAAAATACTGCAATACACCCCCTATACTTGTGGGTCATCAAGACTATTTTTTGGCGCTGTTGCCAGGGAGCATAGCTTTATTTATCAAGTTCACTTGGATTCACTATTGTTCAAGCTAAGTTTATCTTTCTCCTTGTTTGCTTGTTTCTTTATCAAAAATACAAAAAAATTAGTTCCTACTCTAGTTGTTATTTTCGTTGGTCTGTTATTGTCTTGCTTTATCATGCTTGTTGGCAATGGTAGGTTTCTTTGAAACTGAAGCTTATTGGCAAGGTGGGTTCACGGAAGATCAAAAATATTATTATAAGCAACACCGCTTGTCACAAAAAGGGAAACACTTATGGGAACAAATTGATAGATTGTATACCATTGCTAGGAACGTGTGCTCTACTTATAATGTTACTTATTGCTGTGATGAGTCTTGTTGCAGAAAGAGGTATAAACACCTCCCTTTTCAATGCGAGTATAGTGATAATGATACCATATCTTCCTATGCTAAAGGAATTTATGACTTTGATGATGCGGAATAAATTGAAGAATTTATTGCTTGGAAGGGTGCTTTTGAACTTGCTAGTTTGCTTGAAAATATGGATGATTCACCTTACAAATATGAGGTGTATGGTATACTTAAAATTTTCTTTGATAATTACAAGGATGAAAATGGCTATATTCTTGAATATTTTAATAGATGCTTTCCACAAATGGAAGAGACTAATGCCTTGCAGGATCCTATGGAAGAAGAAATTGATGAACCTGAAATCTCATTAGATAAAAAAGAGGAGGAGAGTAATGAACAAAAGGAGGAAGAATGGATTAGCTACCCATGCCTACCTTCTAATGCGAGTAACTCTTTATCCCTTACATTATTTGATTGTCCCCCTTGTTTACTAAAGGAGAATGAATGTTATGTTCCTGAGGTTTCTCTTGAAAATGTTTATAATAAAGCTTCAGTGCTTGTAGATCATGAAGAGCATGCTTTATGTGATAGTTATATTGTTGAGTTTCTTCATGAGGCTACTGAAAATTATTATGAGAGAGGAAAATATGGTTGTGGAAGTTTTCATGGTATTGAAACACCTCTCTATGTGCTAAAAGTTTTGAAATTACTCTTGTTTTATCTTCCTATGCATGTCACTTTGTTATTTGCTTACACGATTCCTATGCATAGGAAGTGGGTTAGACTTAAATGTGTTTTGAATTTGCTCCTTGATGCTCTCTTTTACTTCAACTCATATTTCTTATGAGAGCATCCTCTCAAACTTTTATGCCTGAAGATGATAATATGTCTATTATTCTTGGGAGACCTTTTCTTAAATACTACAGGAGCTGTTATTAATTATAATCAAGGGAAGGTGACCTTCAATGTTAATGACAAGGAACACATTGTCTATTTCCTCAAGAAGATTGAAAGGACTTATGGTTTGAATTCAATTGAACATGTTGAGGGCATTCAAGTTGGAGAAATATATTGTCCCATACCAAGAGGAAAAATTTGAAACTATTATGATTGGGACCATTGCTATCAAGGTTGAGGTAACATAATCATTAGTGGGATACAAAGTTTTGTCTCATATGGAATTGTTTTGGTAACAAGACCTGATCAACCTTGTTAACAAAAGGATTTCATTGAACAAAACAATGTTTTCACCATGATTATCTCCGCTTACTTCTATTCTATCCATTCTAGTTTTTGCTTCTTATGCCTAACTTAAAGGCGTTAAAGAAAAGTACTTGTTGGGAGATAACCCAAGAGTTTTAGTTGAGTCTTGGAAGTTATTACCTCTGTAATCACCTCTCCTTATCCTTTTTATTTGCATTTTGTGCCAAGAGTAACCTCTAATGAGAGAGAAGTAATGATTGGTAAAGTTGCTGTCCCGAAACAGATTTCTGTGCTTCACCGCAAAACTTCCTGAGAGAGCTCTATATGTCGGATTGAGCTGTAATGTTTTGTGCTTTTGCCCCAGGTTGTTATCTAACTTTCGTTAGTTCAACACTTTTTGATTTGAGCCATAAGGTCTTCGAAAAAATTCGTCTTTACATGCTGGTCTATTTTGACAGATTTCTGCCATTTTCTGCATTTGCTTCTTGTTGGTTCCTTCTTGAGTTCTTTTGGGGAATTGAGATTTTTGAGGGAAGTGCTACAGTAGCTAGTGTTCTAATGGAAGTTTATTTGGTGTTAAAACTGAACCTTAAGACCTATTATCTTGAGTGCACTAATGTTGCTAATAAAGATTGTGTGAAGTTTTGTATGAAGGAAAAAATTCAGGTATATGAAAGGAATGAGTAATGAGATGAAGGATGGACTAAAGCTCAAGCTTGGGGATGCCACGCGTGTCACCCCAAGAAATATCCAAGAAGTACAAGCGTCAAAGATTGGGGATGCCCAAGGCATCCCTTTCTTCATCAATAAAAATCTCAGGTTTCTTTCAAACACTTCATTTTTATTGTTTCATGCACAGTTGTGTTGTTCTTGGAGCGTCTTCTTTTTCTTTTTCGTTTTGGTTTTTCGTTTGTGTGGTTTGCTTAGTTTGCTGAATAATTTGTTGGACCTCCTCTTTCATGCATTGGTATTCAAATAGTTTGGTTTCGTTTGGTTTGGAAAAGAGTAGGAAAGCTCATGCTTAAGTGGTAAAGAGAGCTTGTTTTTTACTGTGGCCTATGCTTTGTCATGCCATGCTTGATATTGTTTTGGCTTTATGCTTAGTATTCTTTGTTGTAGCATGACTTGTTATAAACAATTGAGATTGCTTAATGTGCCTTGGATGAATCATGCGTTGTTTTAGCATATTAAAGCATAGTATAGTGGTATTCTCCTTTGATGCTTTATTTGGGTTGCCTTGGCACATGCTCTATTGAGGGACAAGCTGAATGCCACTATGCTATGTTTTCTTTATGTGAAACAAACAAACGTCTTGCAAAGCATTGTTATTCATGAATCTTTTGTTTGTGCCTTTTCATGTTGCATCATAGTTTCTTTGCTTATTGCTAGAACTTTGTCTTTCATGTTATGATTGAAGTACTATGATCCCAGCTTTGAATGTTTTACAAATACTTTGATCAATTCCTTGATGGTGCATGTCACCTCAAAAATTATTCTTTGTTTTTATCACTTACCTACTCGAGGACGAGCAGGAGTTAAGCTTGGGGATGTTGATACATTGCCAATGTATCTATAATTTTTGATGCTCCATGCTTGGTTTTATCCCCTTTCTTGTGTTCTGTCCACACTTTGGAGTACTTTTCATATGATTTCTTGGACTAACCTATTAACAAGAGCCACAATGCCAGCTACCTGTTTTCTGCTGTTTTTGGTTCCAGGAAAGTCAGAAAATGAATATTCTCGGAATTGGATGGGACAACAGCCAAAGTGCCTATTTTTCCAGAAGACTCCAGGAGCCAGAATATGAGATGGAGGAGGGCCAGGGGCTGGCCACACCCTCCCAGGCGCGGGCTAGGCCTGGCCGCGCCAGGGCCTGGTGAGGTGGCCCCAGGCACCCCCTCGATTTCCCTCTTCACCTATAAGAAGCCTTCTGACCTAAAAACTTCGTGGGGTTTGACGTTTTTCCATGAAAAGTTTTGCTGTGCCGCTGCCACCGAAGGGGAGATTCGGGGGACAGAAAGTCTCTGTTCCGGCATCCTTCCGGGACGGGGAAGTGCCCCCGGAGCCATCTCCATCGATCTCCACCATCATCTTCATCGACCATCCATGTTTCCCCCATCTATGAGTGAGCAATCCCCCGCTGTAGGGTATGGGGATGGTAGGGATTGGATGAGATCGTTCATGTAATGGCATCAGATTGTTAGGGCATGGTGCCTAGTATCTTTATTAGTGCTTTATGACTTTGTTGCAACTTGTTGTGATTAATGCTTGTCACTAGGGCCCGAGTGCCATGATTTCAGATCTGAAAATGTTATTGATTCATTATGATAGTATTGTTTTTGGTCTTATCTACAAGTTGTATACACACGTTGTTGTCCGGAACCAATGCCCCCGAAGTGACAGAAATTGGGATAATCGGAAGGGAAAGGCTTTGATGTGAGGATCACATGTGTTCACGGAATGTTAATGCTTTGCTCCGGTGCTCTATTAAAAGGAGCACCTTAATTGCCAGTAGTTCCCTAGAGGCCCCGCTACAAACGGGCTGACAGGACAAAAGATGTTGTGCAAGTTCTCATTGCGAGCACGTATGACTATATATGGAACACATGCCTAGGATTGTCTAGTACTTGGGTGCTTTATCTTATTTATCTGCAATTGCCCTATGTTCTGATTTCTATATGAATTGTCTTGTCCATGCAATGCCCGTCCATCCATCCCTATGCCTACCGCACTCGAATCCCACGGTTTACTGCTTTTGCTACTACTGTCTTTGCTTTACTACTTTTGTTACTTTACTATTCCTACTACAAAACTGTTGCTACTGATAAACTGCTGTGAGCAAGATTGTTTCCAGGTGTAGCTGAATTGACAACTCAGTTGTTAAGACTGATAAGTATTCTTTGGCTCCCCTTGTGTCGAATCAATAAATTGGGTTTCACTTCCCTCGAAAATACTGCGATACACCCCCTATACTTGTGGGTCATCAGGTTCCACATCAGAAAACAAAAAAATTCCTATGGTGAGAACACACCTAGCCAAGATGTATCTATGCAGATGTAAGGTAAGGAGAGGGGATTCGGTGTTCATACCTTTGAAGACCGAAAGTGGTTAACATTTTGCAGGGAACATGGATGACATAGTCGAACAACGTAGTTGACCTCAAGGTTGTGTAGGCTCCCAAGATCCAAGCTCCAAGCAAATAGCACCAGACGTGGTGGTGCCTTGTGGCCTTACACACATCCGGTGTAGAGACGTCTCCCGGGCTCTAGTCCAGCAAAACAACAGAAATAGATTGATCCAGACCGAGTCTAGCAGCACGATGACATGCACATGGTGGAGAAACCCCTGTCCCCGTATGCTCGTTCGTACTTAGGAACTACACGTGAGGGAGAGGGAGAGAGAATAGGCAAGGCCAATTAATGGGATTAATTTGGGGAGAGGGGTGCCCCTCTTTATATAGGTGGAAGGGAGGAACCACCTCCCTCAAAGTCCCGGGGTGAGACTAAACATGAGGAGGGAGGTGGAGGGGGAAGCCAGCCAGCCTCCCCACATGGGCCCCACGTGGTCGTAGGCCCACATGTGGTCATCATCCTTCCTTGGCCATCCCTAGGGCACGACCCCCTCTTGGGCCTCCTCCGGTGAGGCCCATTTAGGTGGGCTGCCCCATAAATCAATTTAAAAATATTTTTAAAATATTAATTAATATTAAATATATTATTTTTTAATACCTATCACTCCCAAACAGCTTTCGGACCCCTCCGATCATCATCAGATATCTCTGGAACCATTCTGGTACCATCCTAGAATAATTCTGTAGTTCTCTCTCTCTTTTCTCCTACGATCTCGGATCAATCCCTAAGCATCATTTACCCTTAAGTGTGACACCCTACGGTTCGGTAATACACATACATTGTCGAGACACTCTCCGATCAATGACCACAGTGGTGTCTAGAAAATCATGATGGCCCCCATGCATACAACGAATAATTTGACCGCTTGAACCTTGAACGTCGAGTCTTATTCCCTTTGCTATATGATACCTACTTTGTGTTGGGTTCGCAGCATAGAAAACAAAAATTCCTATGATATGAACCACTAAGCACCAAGATCTATCTACCCAGATACAATCAACGGGTGGATATACATCCATAGAGATCTTACCCTCGAAGACCGAAAATCTTTGTTAACGAAATTTGATAACGAAATCTGATTTCATGGATGATGTAGTCATTCACTTGCCGATCTCAAGATCATGATGAAGTCCAGCACCACAAATCAGTAGTGCATCCGCGATCGCACACACGTCCGGTACCCCGACCACCTCCGAGTACTCGCTCCAGCAAAGCAGCGGAAGCAGCAAATCCTTCCAAAAAGCCAACGAGAACATGTACTTTGTTAATCCAAAGCCATGGGGATATTCTAGAGGGAGAGAGAGATCCTTCACGATAAGGTTCGAGAGTGGAGGAGGAGGGAAGATCCTTTTATAAGAGGAGGGGCAGCCCCCAAGGGGTCATGCGCATGGCATGGTGGTGCCCCCACCTCTCCCTCCATAATGGTGAGTGGAGCTTCCACTAAGCCCACTCCTATTAGCACAAAATCCACTCACTTTGCATTAATTTTCCACCAAATTTAATGCAATCTCTCATTAAATAAAAACCATTTTAATTATTTTATTCAAATTTTTGTTAATTACTTTAATTAACAAACATTCACATAAAACCCTTGCAATATTTTCATATCACATGCAAAATCAATTTTAGTAATTTGACCCAAAACAATTCAGGTGTCCATCGAAATAATTCCAGCGCTTTCATAATCTTTCTCTGGTATCTTGTTTGCTCCAAATGGTGTCGGTATCCTTTAAGTGTGTCACCCTACGGTTATCGAATAATGCAGACATGATCGAGACCCCTCTCTAATCAATAATCAATAGCGGGACCTGGAGATCCGTACCGACTCCCACACATTCAACAACGACTCTAGTGATTGTGTGAACCTTTAACATCATAACTAAATCCCTTTGTCTAATGATATATTACATTTCCGAGATTCAATCATTGATATCCCCATACCTAGTTTGATCTCGTTACCAACAAGTACTATTTTCTCGTTCCTGTGATATAACATTCTAGTGATCTTATCACTTGCTTGCAAGCTATGTCAATGTAATATCACCGAGAGGGCCCAGAGTATATCTCTCCATCATCAGGATGGACAAATCCCCCTCTTGATCCATGAACCTCAACATAACACTTTCAGAGTATCCAAATCCACCTTTATAGTCACCCTCTTATAGTGTGCCGTTTGATGTTATCAAAGTACTCTTCTGGTGTTAGCAATTAACATGATCTCATGGTCTAATGATTAAAGTTACTTCACATGATATTATAGCAATGTAAACATAATGACTTTGATCATATTACTATACTTCGGATGAATGTTCATCACATCATTCCACAAATGTTGTGAACTCGTTGTTAACAACATCCAATATCCATGATCGGGAAACCTTGATCATCTTGTTAACCAATGAGCTACTTTATATGAGAGGCATAACTAGGAACTCTTTATTTGTTTATTAATCACACATGTATTAACATTTCCAATTAACACAATTATAGCATGAAAAATAAACATTTAGCATAAACATGGAATAAGATAATAACCACTTTATTATTGCCTCTCAGGCATATTCCCTTCAGTCTCCCACTTGCACTAGAGTCACAATCTAGTTTTGAAAAACTTTCACATTCAACACCTATGGCTTTATGGTGTCGTATATACGTGTTTGCTAGTGGTAAACATAATCTCTGGATCTAACACTTTAAGGTCCGTGTGTATTTGCATGTCTTTGCGTCTCTACACATCACTCATTCTCAAATGAGATGGAATTGTATAAATTTAGTCCTTTGGTGAGACGTTTAGTTCCTTTGGGTTAAAACATGTTGATATTATTGGCATACAATATATCTTCATAGTACCAGCCCACTATGAATCACACCTAGTTTGATAACAAACTTCTTAACACAAATTCCCACCTTTACTGGTACTATAGTAGTCATATACTTAACCTTTTTTATTACTATCCGTCACAATGTCTTAACTTTGGAACTCATCTAAGTCGATCATGGAACCTTTCTTTCCATTATATTGTGCCACCCATAGTTTAAATTGAGATAAATTTAATTTGTATCTTGTGACAAAACTAGCATCAATGTAACACTTTAAAATGAACTATTTGTAACTATTTGTCACCTATACATAACATATTCTTAGTTCTTCCAAAGCTCATAAGAATATCTCTACTCTCGTCCAATGATCATCTTATGAATCATTATGGTATATGCACATAACATTTAGAGCATAGGATATATCTGGATATGTACATATCATGATATACATTATTGATCAAAATATTTATGTGATTTCACTCACCAAGTGTCAAAACATTTGAATCTCGTTTCACTTACCAAGTGTTGATACACTTGAATCTTGATACAACATGTTCCATGCGGCAAGAACCTTTCTTATCGTTTCCATACTGAACGCATCCAATATCTCATATATGTGCGTCTGGCACAACCATATTATCACCTCAATCTATCCATATAGACATTGATGCCTAATATTCTGGTTTTGCCCAAATCTTTCATGAAAATTAAATTTTAATGAAATTCTTAACATGTGTCAATAAAAGATACATCATTTCAATCAACAACATGTCCTCTATATAATGTATTAGAAATATGTCTCAGTGCTCCCACTTAATTTCTTGTAAATGCAAACATCTTCATCGTCTCCAATTAAATTAAACTCTTTTAACGGTTTTATCACGGTGAAGATTCCAACTTTTCTATGCTTACTTCAACCATTGAAGTTTGCATGCCCTTTTTAACATCCTTTGAATTAACAAAACCCTTCGGACCGTGTCATGTACACATCCTAGGTAACCATTTTATTAGAAGAACTTTGTTTTACTTGTTCAACTACCATATACCAAAATTGACATATGTAGTGGTTTATATATTAATTCGTCTAGACTAAATATCACTATGAAAGATCAAATCTTGTCGTAGTCAACTCCTTGAACATTGTCGTAATTTTTTTACGACATGTCGACTATTTCATAGATGTCAAACATCCATGTCTATTTATTTATAGATCCAAATACGACCAATAGGCTTTATGCCTTTCCGGAGGGTCTTCCAAGTTCCAAAAACTTGATTTCTCGTGTATGAAAACTATCACGAATTTTATGATCTTCTAGTCACTTAATGGAGCCAGTGCCCATCATCGCTTCTTTCCATGTAGTTGGTTCATCATTGTCATAACAATAACAACTTGTTTACCAAATCTCACTATTTGATTCTTACCCGACCCATATGGTTCAAATAGGAACTCTAATCTCCGAGATCACAACCTTTGTAATCACGTGAGCCATGAGCATTGTGGCCACCTCCAGGACACTTTCTGGCGCTGTGCTACTTAGCACATGTTGCTTAGGTTCATTACCCTAATCAAAGTTCTATTTTCCTTCCACTTAACTTTTGCGAAAAATTTCTTCTCAATAAACTTGACGTTCTAAGCGACAAACTCCTTTGTTTTCGGTGTTATGGAGGAATACCCTAATGTTGCTTTGGGATAACCTACATAGACGTGTTTATCCGACTTTGGTTGTAAACATTTTACTTATGCCCAGCATACCAAAATTTAAGAAAAGACAACTCGAGTTTTATCCCAAACCATAACCCATATTGTGTCATTTCAACGGATCATGATGGCTCTCTTTTCAGTGAAAAAGCGATAGTCTCTAAAGCTTTAATCCTTAAAACATAATGGCAGTTTTATAAAGAACACATTTGATATTACCATGTCAAACAGGGTTTGATTTCATCTCTCAAACACTCCATACTCCTATGGTTTATCGGGAAATGCAAATCCATGGAACGATTTCTCAAATCTTAGGTGTTTTGCTAAACTTGTAACTCAAATATCTTCTTTTATGATCCAATCATAAATTCTTTATTTTCTTGTTACAATGATTTTCTATTTCATATTGAAAGTTTTTAAACATTTTTTAAATGTTTCATACTTCTTCCTTATTAAGTAAATATACACATATATCCACTCAAATTTTTGAAGAAAGCATATGAAGTTAAAATATCCACCGCACATGGCTATACATAATTGACTATATACATCAATATTCACAATATCCAAGAAGTTAGTCATCCGTTCCTCTTTGTCCTATGAACGGAGTTTCAATTATCTTGAGAAAAGTCTCACAAGCATCAATTGATCAAAATCAAAGACTCCAACAATCCATCAACATGGAGTTTGTTCATGTTTTTTTTTCAATATATTTAAACGGCGATGCCACTTCATTAGTGATATTTTAATCATTTGTCTTGTGATATTGTAGCATTAGTTTTTATGGACGTGATTTCTCCAACTAGACTTGTAAAAGTTCATCCATCATCTATGAAATATAGTAATTATTTGAACAACCATTGTTCTTATCATACCAGAACAAAAAAAATCGGTTTATTTATTTTGATAATATGGTAATTATTAAAAAACAAATCTTGAAGATTAGGTTTGATGTTAACAAAAAACATAACAACACTTTATTTGTTTTTGATGAACATCATCACATATTATCTTGCTAGTTACTTAGGCCATTGTAGTTTATGAATTGTTTTGTTCTGTATGACATTTCACACCAACAAATTCGGTATCCAATACCCTAGAATCACATTGTTTAACAATCAAAGAATACAACCATAACATGCATATCTTCTATATACCTAAGCTGGACATTTCCAGCCTTTTTCTTTTTTGCCAAATATTTTATAGATTCTCTTTCAACATTTTCTTTTATTTTAAAAGAACCTATCAACATCAATAGTGTTATCATACACATGACACATAGTCCAAAGCGTGTATAGTCAAATACTAATACCTTTATACTTGCACTTTGAAGTGGATCACCATCATCAAATGTTTGTCGTTCTTTCAAAATTCATTCTTTAGTAATCTTTTAGTGTAGTAAACATTTTACCTACATCTTGTATTCATTCTTATCATGAAAACTTTCATGATCAAGGTACTACAACCTATAAGGGCGAATCGTGAGTATAATGTTAGTTCACGCCTAGCGTCTCCAACCTTCATAAATTTTCATACAATATGAGAACATGTATTTTGCCAAATTATGCCCTATAATATTACAACCATAATCATTATTTCAGATATCACAATATCTTCCACACACGACTGTTTCTGAAACAATTTTTTCAGCTCCTAGATACCCTTGATACTAAAACATCTTTTGAATATCAAGGATCATGGAAAACGTAATACTTTAGATACTAACACTAGAATTGTTACTCTTGATTTAATACTACTTATTAAACTTAATGGAGTAAATAGAGTTTGCTGAAAGTGTCACATTATAATTTTGATATGATGTTTAGCTTTTTATACATCTTATTTTTTCTTTGCTGTGAACACGATGCATTATAAAATGATCTATCACTTAATATCAAGATAATAAAGTGCTCTCTCTTAGTATGCACTATTGTGAAAGTTCGTCGTTTTGAAGGACCTTCTGATGACCTGGTGTTATAAACTCTACTTACACATAAAGGGGTGTAAGTCAGACTTACACATGCGGAAATAATATGGTTTCCTCGACGAGCTTATCATGTACATACATGATCTTGCAACACAGAACTGAAAGGTTAAACACCAGCCATATGAATGATATGATAAACATGCTTGATGGTCACCGTTGAAACTACATCTTCTCTCGTGATGATCGGACTTACTCTAGTGGATTTTGATTGTGTGTCACTGAGATGTTGAGTTTAGTGAAAGTTTATTAATAATTTGATTAGTTTGAAGTAATTATTATGAACATAGTTTAAATATCTTTGAAAACATGTTGTACATCAATGGTTCGCGTGGTAGCTTCCCTAAACTCCACATGTATCCATCGAGTTGGATGATGCCATGACCGGTCATACACCCTGTCGAGTGTTTGCCGCAGTCGTACTAACAATTCTACACTTTTTTACCCACATGGTGGTTTAGTTTGCAATTTATTTTTCTAAAATTTTGTTGATGGCATACGGCAGGCACGAAATTATTCAATAAAGAAAGGTTTATGATAGATACATCTAATCGACGTGCGCATGGGTAGCTATCCCCTAGGAAATCTGCATTGTACTAGATGTCTAGATAAGATATGTAGATTTGCTTATATGATTTTTCAGCATTTTTTAGATTTGAAATATAATTTTGATATTTTTTAAACGTTGCTGGTGAGCCTGGATTCCAATAACACTTTTTTTAAACATTTTTCTTAGCGTCACATCCCTTCCCTCTATTCACTTCTCACTTTGTTACCTCCTCTTCAAGCAACAGAACGCTCGGACTGGACCTCGTCCCGTCCTGGAAAGCCCGTAATCCATAACTGGGCCTCCACGGGAGCCAGCCACGCCTCCGCCCCCATATAGCCCCGACCACGCTCCTGCGCTTGCGAGGGACAAGGACTCGCCTCTCGCGGGCTCGAAACAGACCACCCGCAACTGCCGCTGCCGGCACCGGCGAGCAACGTCGGTGGCTGCTCCCTCCTCGGTTAGTCGCCGCTGCCTCTCTCCTGCGATCCTTCCGCTTCCTCCTCCTTCCTCCCGCCATCCTCTAGGGTTTCGCGGCAAGGCGGCTAACATTTCCCTCGCTCGCTCGCTCGGACGCGCGCAGGCAGACGCAGACGCCCTCCTTCCTCCGCTCCGGCGAACTCCGACGAGGTCTACGACGAAGCCTCCGCCTCCGACTCCTACTACGTCGCCTCCGTAAGTTTGAGTAAGTAAGCACGCATCCCCTCCCCTCCCCTTCTCAGCCTCCTCGGTCACCACGCGCGCACGCCATCTGCGGCGAGAACCATCTGCGGCTGATCAAATTGGGGTCGATGTTCTCGAGTTTGGGTCGGTTTTTAGATTCTCCGGCCTGGTTAGATCGATCGAAGAACAAGCCGTGCGTACTCTGCGTGTATTGCTCATCCATCGCCGCGCAGGCTGAGAAATCTTACTTGTTCAGGCATGGGTGGATTCGTGCGTGCCTCGCCTACCTAGGTTGTGTGGCTGCAAATTGCGCTCGTTCATCCATCTCCGTTGGTAAATTCATGTTTATTAGATGATGCATTCAAGATTCATGTCCACTTAGTTCATCTGTTGCTGTACTGATTTTGTCTTCCGAGCAAAATCCCATTTCTACTGTTGGGCTGTGATTGTCTTCCCCAATCGAGTTCTAGTAGTTGCTTTATGTTCCTTTGATGGTATTTATAACTGTGTATGTATGGAATTTCGAAGTATGATATCTGCAAACTTCATTCATTTGAACCTGTCCCAATCTTGTGCATTTTGCAGCGATACCTCCTCATCAGTGTTCAGAATGCCAGGGTGCTGCTGCCCCAACTTCCATTGCTTCACAGGGTAATATGCACATACACGTCGAGTGATCTGGACCTGAACAGACTTGTTAACTGGCAGGCTAAACTGCACAGTGAGATCTGACCATGTTGTTTGGTAATGCGTTATGTGCAGCAATTGCAGATGTTTCAGGGAGAAATTGTTTTGCTCTGAGGACTGCAGCTGCAATGACTGCAAGAACACCGAGGACAATAAGGACGCCGTCGAAGCCCGATACATGAAGTACTTGAAGAAGAAGGGTGTCATCACTAGGCCGGTAACATATATATGCTTCTTCTTACTTGAAGCGCACCACATTCATTGAACACCATGCTGTTCTGACTCCCGCGGTTGTTCCAATTATTGCGCTTAGGTCAATGGGTGCAGCTGCAAGATTGGATGCGCCACCCACCGTTGTTCTTGCCATTCGGTGTGACTTCTACATGCGTGGTCTTTCTTACGTAGATAGATCATCTATATATTGTTTCTTAAAAAACTAGATATGCTTCTTCTCTGATCCTCCTGACTGAGGCTAGCTGGTTCTTGTTCTGAAGAACGGGGTCGGGTGCACCTCCAAGTGCAAGTGCCAAGATTGTGTTAACCCCAAAGGGCGCAGAGAGAGTGAGTGCACTGACCACATTCTCCGCTTACTCTTTTCCTTGCATGTATGATCATACTCGTGTGATCAACGTCGCCCTGCATGTATAAACTATAAAGCAGGTGAGGCAAACACTGAACCAGCGCAGGGAAGTAAGGATAAAGTAAGCAACGTACCCGGCAAAGCAGTGCATACCTCACCATCTAGGGACAACAGGGGCTCCGCCTCGAACAAACGACCACGAAACCAGCTGGTGAGTTCTCCCTACATTCCTCAATGATGTTGTGGATCCAGTACGTTTTGCCATATTCGGTTCAGGAGTATATTATGTAATGTAACCCTGGTGTTTTGCTCCTCTTCTGCAGTGATCGATGAAGTCTTCAGTTCAGGGCATGTGTCACCTTTTGTGCAGGGATGATCAGAGTCTTCAGTTCAGAGCATGTCACCTTAATTCTGTGCGGTGATGTTGATGACAGTCTTCAGTTCAGAGAATGTCGCCTTACCACCTTCAACACGACACCCACTCTCTGTCAAATATGCCACTTCCTGTCTGTCGAATATGCTATTGTAAACGTAACTGGGTGTTGCACAACTCCTTGTAACGATACTTTGGACCTCGGTGCCGCTTAGCCTCAGGTAGCTTCAGTGGACATACATGTTGATCGAACCGTGGTAGTTTCAGGGGCTTCAATGAACCTCGTTCTCGATCAAACTGCTATAGAAGTTCAGAATGTATCTGTTATGTGGTCTTGCAAAGGTTTTCTTCATACAGTTTAGGAGGATTCTGATCATGTTTGAAACCAGAAAAATTCTGCAATAATGAGAGCACATGTAGTTTAGTATGGATTCAATTGTACGGTTAACCTGTCTCGGTCACCTTCTGTGCAGTTATGTTGATGACAATCTTCAGCTCTGAGCATGTCGCCTTGCCACCCTGAGCGCGACACCTATTCTCTGTTCAAAATGCCACTTTCTGTCTGTTGAATATGCGATTGTAAACATGACTGGGTTCAGACTCCTTGTAATGATCCTTCAGACCTTGGCGCCGCAACAGCAATGTTAGTTAGCCTCAGGTGGCTTCAGTGGACATAGAAGTTGACCAAACTGATGTAGTTTCAGTGAACCTAGCTCTCGTTCAGAAGCTAGTTGCCATCATCGGTTCACATACAATCTTACTTACTGCCTGGAAAGGTTATCATCCTGACCAGTATATATCTTTGCAAAGGTTTTCTCTCATATTTATGCAAGTAATAGTATGGACAATTTGTCTTGGTCGCGTTATTACGACATTAAAACAAGCACTACATTACATATTCTGATGCACTCACTCAATACCAGTTACATATCACCAATACTACGTCAGGGCATGTAGTGTTACAAGCTACCAAACCTGCATTCACCACCCTCTTTAGGTTTTACACTTTTTGCTATATGCTACTGGGAAAGCCATCGCGTGCGCACAGAGGTGCTGCTCCATTCAGCAAGACTGGTCAACGCCAAGCCTCAAGCTGAGCCACTTGCAGACGTCGCCCATTTCTTCCGAGACCTGAGGCATGCTACCCTGAGGACCGAGCTCAGCAAGTCAGGTCAGGTGTCGGCGCATGGGAGCCCATCCTTACAAGGCGAGTTGAGCTCCTTCAGCCAGCCCGCTGGCACCTTCACCAGGTTCACCTCGGCTCACCCCTCCACCGCCCTCCGCCTCATCATCGCCGGCTTCCATGACCCTCCGCCTTTCCTCACCCACGAACTTATCACGATCTTGAGTTCCCTTTGTGACCATGCCACTAGGATCATGAAGGCAGGATAAGATGTCAGAGTTAGTGTCAGGGCACAATGAAAGTGGACAAGGAAAATAAACTGTATTGCATATAGCATCATGTTTCAATTGGTGCAAGGATAAAGACCAACCATTAAACCATTGTCTGATAACGGAATTCAGATTATTCACTAACGATTATCCGTAAGTGGGGAGTACTGCAAGCAATAATTAATAAGCCTACAAGCTTTAGGCTCACAGTAAGGTATTTTGATGTAAATGCCTATACATATAGGCTCAGTCAAGCGCTATGCACTGCAACCAAATACAGGAAATGGAATTACCTTTGGTTAGCCTCTCTTTAAGGTTTGATCTTGTAGATGCTACCACCCGCCTCGGCTGAGCATCTGACTTTTGTAGCAGTAGCTTCTCAGGCTTTGCCTTTCTTCTTCTAGTCTGTACTTTCCTTTTCTCTGCTGCTCGAAGCTTCTTGGCAATGATTTTGTCACTGCTATTTTAAGCTTCTTGGTGGTTACCCATTCCTTCTCTTTGTTCCATAGGAACACAGATATCATCTCAGACTTTATGTTGTCATAACTGTCCCAATTCAGCTTATCTTGCACATGGTCACCTTCTTTCACTGCTTCAGCGATACCATTTGACCATATCCAAAGGGTCAACTGTCTTGACTTGACAGAATCTATTCGCCTCTCCCATATCTTTCGCAGTGCAGCACTAATTTTGTCTTTGCTCGCTTGTCTGAAATATGACCAACCATAAATTGTTTCAAACAGAATTTCCAAAGCTAGATATGTACTGTTTATACATTCACCTTAAAATAACAGATGCAATTGACGATGCCCCATTTTCTTCCTAACCTGGGATTAGAAAACGGAAAGGAACAAAGTGACTTTAATTTTCCAGGACAGTTCACAATCCATAACCAAGTAGTAACTCTTCAACTAATGCAAAAGCGGTTTCTTACATGACTTCACTTTGGGATCTCTCAGAGCCTCGATAGTGCGTTGCATTATAAGCTGGTTGTGCTCTACAAGAGAATGTATTACTCATCACTGTACTGTAATTGTCTACCTGGTTGTAATGTACAACTAAATTACCGAGGTATGCAGGAGCATGGGTCATACCTTTGCTCAACTTCCTTCCTTTTGTCCAGGGAGCCTTCCCCTTGCTTGCAGCACCAATCTTGTGTCTTCTTTCAATTTCCTTCTCAGACAAACCAATGAAATAACCATCACGTTCCTGACTTGAGGGTTGATGATCTTGCACTTGCTTCATCAGGCCACTCTTTTCAGTTGAAAATGGGAGTTCATTCATGCCGTCATCGGACAGTTGTCTGCAAACTTGTACGCTGAAGGATGACCGGTGCAAAACAAAATCTCAAAGTCGAATCAATCGATTGGGTTCTCGGATCTTTCTCTGCAGTGCAGTTGGCCCATGACACACGGCACTTGTAGCATACGGGCTTCACTCTGGAAGATGCGACAGCGCCACATTCAAAGGCCACCGAAGGCATAGTCACCCTGTATGTACAATGGGGTTCAGTTTTCCTTTCACTGGAAAGGATCCAGTTATCTAAAGCCTGACTGATTTCAAGATATCTAATACAAGTGCAGTGTCCACATAGAGCACCACTGGAAACAGAGCACATCTGGGCTGAATAGTCTGAATCTGAAATAAATGAAAAAAGCGAGAGACTGGAGTGTCTGGAGTATAACCTAGCGCAATGCCAGGCCGCCGCCGCCATGGCCCCTGCCGCGAATGAGCGCCACCGCGGCGATTCCCTGGGGCGTGAGGAGGGGATTCAGCGCTGGACGATATAAATTGAATAGGGGAAGAGAGGGAGTGGGGAACTCACCGTCGGCAGCGCGAGCGGCAGCGACCGGAGCCTGAGGCGAGGGAGACGACGACGGCGAGCTGTCTCTGTGTCCGATTGGATTGGAGGACTGCCCTCCGCGTGAGCGGAGTGCCGCGGCTCCTGGACGACCTGTTGGGCCTCGCGTGGGCCTGTTCGCTCGAACTGGGCCGCTCCCCCGCCACGCCAGTCTTCAGAACCCGGGCCTCAACGGGCTCCTCTCAGGAGCCAGCCAGCCAGCCACGCCTCCTCATATAGAGACCCGACCACCACGCTGCTTGCGCGGAGGGAGGAGGACTCGCGTCTCGCGGGTGACAGACAACCGCAACTGCCGCTGCCGGCACCGGCGACCGACGTCGGCGGCCGCTCCCTCCTCGGTTATTCCCCGCCGCCTCGATCCTTCTCTCCCCCGCTTCCTCCCGCTCTCCTCTAGGGTTTAGCGGCGAGGCGGCTAACATTTCCCTCGCTCGCTCTGACGCGCGCAGGCAGACGCAGACGGGACGCCCTCCTCCTTCCTCCGCCCCGGCGAACTCTGACGAGGTCTACGACGCCACCGCCTCCGCCACCTCCTGCTACATAGCCTCCGTAAGTTTGAGTAAGTAAGCACGCATCCCCTCCCCTCCTCTCCCCTTCTCGGCCTCCTCGGTCGCCACGCGCGCACGCCGCTCCAACCGCAGCAGCGAGAAACATCTGCGGCGGATCAATGTTCGCGAGTTTGGGTCGACTTCTCCCCAGTTTATGGCCTGGTTTCCTGATCGATCGACGAACAATCCGTGCGTACTCTGCGTCTGCGTGTATTGCTCATCCATCGCTGCGAAGGCCGAGAAATTTTTACTAGTTCAGGCACGGGTGGATTCGTTCGTGCGTCGCCTACCTGGGTCGTGTTCCTTCAAATTGTGCTCGTTCATCCATCTCTGGGTAGATTGTCAAGTTGTGGTAGGCTACTGCGTTGGTGCGTTCATGTTTAGCAGATGATGCATTCATGTTCATTAACCTATCTAATCTCTGGCTGTCCTAGTTTTGTCTTCCGAGCAAAATCCAGTTCCTACTGCCATGCTTGTCAAATGCCTGCACCCCAAATCCGAAGTATGTTCATTTGATTGAACCTGTCTAATGTTGTGCTCATGGGTTTGATTAAAACTGTCTCATCTTGTGCATTGCAGCGATCGATCCTTCCTCATCTTGTGCATTAATTGCAGCCATCATCAGGCATTGAGCCAGAGCAGGCTGATACCAGCAGCATGGCCGGTGAACCGTCGCACATGCTACCTGCTTCTGTGTTGCGGCAAAAAGTAACATATGCCTCTTCTTCCTTGAATCAAACCACATTCATGAACACCATGCATGCTGTTCTTCCGACTTCTGACTCCCATAGTTGATCCAATTGTTGCGCGTTGCAGGTATTTCAGGTCGGGCTTCGTCCTGTGCCTGAGGATATCAACGGGTGCAGATGCCGGAGAACCAAATGCGACAACGCCAACTGTCCTTGCTGCAAGGTGTTTCTTCTACATGCATGGTCTTTCTTATGTAGATTATCCTAGCTAGTTGCATCTATTGTTTCTGAAGGAGGGATACGTAATACACAAGCTTCTTCTCTTATCCGCCTGACTGATCGAGGCTAGCTGATTCTTGTTCTGAAGGAGCGGTACAGGTGCACCTCGAAGTGTGTGTGCGCAGAATGTAAAAACCCAAATGGGGTCAGAGGAAGAAGTGAGTGCACCGACCACAATCTCCTCTGTACTATGTTTTATTTGTATGACCATACCTCGTGTGATCCGTGTCGCTCTGCGTGTACAAAGCAGGTGACTCAAACACTGAACCAGCAGGGCAGGGAGGTAACAAACTACCATCATCAAACAATGAGACAGGGCAGGGTGGTACCAGCAGCATGGCCGGTGAATCGACGAGAAAGGTAACATATGCTTCTTCTTCTTCTTCTTCTTCTTCCTTGCAGCAAAGCACATTCATGAACACCATGCTGTTCTGATCAGTCCCGTACGTAGTTGATCCAATTGTTGCACATTACACATATTTCAGGTCGGACTTCCAGTGCCTGAGGATGTCAATGGGTGCAAATGCGCGAACCGGAGATGCGACAGCGGGAGATGTGTTTGCGTGCGGGTGCGTCTTTCTTATGTATTGCATCCTTTGTTTCTGAAAAAACTAGACATACATGCTGCTTCTCTGATCGTCCTGACCGAGGCTAGGTTGTTCTTGTTCTGAAGGAGCGGTACAGGTGCACCTCCAAGTGCCAGTGCAACAAGTGTGTTAATCGTTATGGGCGCAGAGGTAGTGACTGCACCTATCACATTCCCATCTTTCTGTTTTTCCTCATATGATCACCCACACTCGTGTGACCCGTGTCGCTCTGCAGGTGACCCAGAGCCAAGCTCCGACAGGAACAATGAGCCAGAGCAGGCTGGTGATACCAGAGGGAGTAAGTGCACCAACCACATTCTCCTCTTTCTGTTTTTCTTGTATATATGATCATCACACTCAGTTTGATATCTGCGTGTACAAAGGAGGCGACTTAAACACTGAACAAGGGCAGGGAGGTACGGGTGGCACAAGCAACGCACCTGGTGAAGCAGTGCTGGCCACAGCATCATCAAACATGGAGTCGGAACAGGCTGATGATGCCAGCAGCGTGGCCAGGGAACCGCCGCGAGAACCGGCGACACAACCTGTTGTAGAGCGGGGATTCGACCTGAACGCACTACCGTGAATCCTGGTAAGTTCGCTTGTGGATCTAGTACTGTATGTGTTTTACAACGCATGATCTGTTAAGGAGTAAGTAACCCTGGGTCCTGGTGTTCTGCTCCTCATGTGCAGTGATGATGGCAGTATTCAGTTCAGTCAACTTTTGTGTAGTGATGATCATAGTCTTCAGTTCAGAGAATGTCACCTTCAGTGCAGTGATGATGATGAGAGTCTTCGGTTCAGAGCATGTCGCCTTACCACCCTGAACACGATGCCCATTCTCTGTTCAAATGCCACTTCCTGTCTGTCAGAATATGCGATTGTAAACATGGCTGGGCTCAGGACTCCTTGTAACGATACTTTGGCCTAAACGTTGATCAAATTGATGTAGTTTCAAGGGCTTCAGTGGACCTAGTTCTTGATCAAACTGATATAGTAGTTAGTTGCCGGCATCCATTATTACTGTTTTGCAAAGATTTTGTTACATTTTTAGGAGGATTCTGATCATATTTGAAACCCAAAAATTTCTGCAATGATGAGAGCGCAGGTGGTATAGTATATATATAATTGCACGGACAACGTGTCTCAGTAGCATTATTACGACATTACAAAACAAGCACTACATTACATATTCTGACACACTCACTCCTTACCAGTAACACACCACCAATACTACATCAGGGCACGTAGTATTACAAGCTACCAGACCTGCATTCACCCCCTCTATAGTTTTACACTCTTGGGAAAGCCATCGCGCACACACACCGAGGTGTTGTTACATTTAGCAAGATTGGTCGAGGTCAAGTCTCGATCTGAGCCACTTGCAGACGTTGTCCATTTCTTCAGGGATAGTGCACTTCCCCAACCTGCATCACGGGAGATGAAACCTTGTTCAATGTTCATATAATCTGGGGAGAAAGAAGGTAAAGAGGACCTAGTTTGGATACAAGATGCATACCCGTTGTAGGACTTGAAAGTCAGGTACGAGAACCCTGATGACCGCAGAAACTCAGTCGACCGCCTCGCCGTTCTTGTAGGGCACTGACTTCATCCGCTGCAAGAGTACAGAATTCAGTAACAGAGCAATGTAATTCATCTTCTGAATTTGTTCTATTTGAATCATCAGATTTGTTTTGTTTGCCTGGTTCCCCTGCCATGGCAGAGCAGGATGGGCAAAGACACAGCTCTTCTTGCTGCCATGCTTGAGCTCTCCATCTTGCTTCTCAGGGTCCTGAATTCATCATAGTGCCGAGATCATTAGGCTCTGCTACAATATTAGGAGTAATACAAGTGCCTGGTGTTTTGGTACATGGGTCTCTGCAAGGGAGCCAGCCACTCAGACTGATAGCTGCGCTGACTGTGATCGGGTAGAGGATACCCCTGCTGAATTTGCCGTGAGCATGGCATGCTGCTGAGTGCAGGGCAGCAGCTCTACCCATGCTGAAACCGGCAATCCCAGGCTTCACTACATCCACAGAATTGTGGCATGGACATGGTGAAAAATCAGTTAGATGCAGCAGCTGAACCGTCTATGTAATGTCAGTATGTCACGGTTGATTCTGAGGTCAATACCAGCAGATGGGATCCAGCCCCTTGATGTCGTCGCGACCATCTGCCGAACTTTCATCCAAATAGAACCCTGTTCCAGTGCCACAAAAATGGTGTTTAGACCTTTTTCACAATCAAACCACTCACGACATCTGTAGAGCACAGGAACTTTTTCACAAAATAAACTCGGTTTAATTCCCATAGCATTCAAGGAAACTTCCCAGGTCTCAAACCGGGCTTCAAAATGTGCAGCAAAGTTCCAGGGAAGAAGAAACCCACATGCAGTGCAGGGAATCTGCCGCAAGCCGCGACAGGCCGGGTTCCTGCAGTGGGGAAGATCCACTTGATCTACCTGAGCAGTAAGAAAGCTTCAAGGTGAATAAACTTGGTTGCATGAGAAACGATCTGCCTAAGCTACTGAACAAGACGGGCTACACAGCTGGACTTTGGTTATGTTATAATTAAAAAAGAGTTGACAATAATATGTCTAATTGGACAATTGTCTAGAAGCTTGTGATCTAAACTCGGATGGCGGCGGCGAAACAAATTCTCGACAGCAAAGAATCAATCGACCATAAAGCGAGAGCTTGACTCTTTGAAGCCGCAATAGGTCACATTCGCAGGTCATAGGACACAAGCTCCATGCACAATTTGATTCAGTAAGCATTGAGCTGTCTATCACCGAAAAAAATTCAGTACGAACCTTCAGTTATCTGAAGCTGAACCGATGTCAAAGATATCTACAGGTGCAGTGTCCAAAGAGACAGAATCACAGAAAAAACGCCGCTAAGAACTAAGCATTTGAACAAAACAGTTTGAGATCGTGATGGCAGAAAAGAAAATTATTTCGAGTTCACCTAGCACAGTAACGCCCGAGCGCTGCCATGGCTCCTTCGCGAAATCTACACCACGGCAGGCGTGCAATTTCCTGGGGTGGGTGGGGGGAATTTTAGCGCTGTAGAATGTAGATCAGATCGGGTACAGAAGAGAGATGAGAGAGACGAGGCGGGAGGAACTCGCCGGCGGCAGCCGCCGGAGCCTGAGGCGAGGATTGCCGAGTGGGGGTGAGCGGAGTGCCGCACTCCTCTTGGACGAAGCGGTCTCGGGCTGGGTCTTTCGTGGGCCTGCAACTGACATACCGACATGGATTACGTTTTCGCCCAGTGATATAATCACCCACTGTTATCAAAGTACTCTCTCGGTTATCAAATTCTTCAAGCATGAATAAAGCAAAATTCTTATCAAAGTACTCTCTCGGTATCAAAATATAAGATGTTTTAGATCTGTGAATAGAGTGTATCTAGATCCCTTCAAGGGTATAGGTTCATCTAAATTTGAAGTGAATCTAAACACTAAAACAAGTCTAGATACAATCTTTTCATAAAGCTAAATCATGTTATATTTTAAAACGGAGGGAGTAATTTTATCGCCTCTGCGCTAAGCTTACGTTGCTCGAGGACAACTTGAGAACAAGAAACGAACTAAGCATGGGGAAACCGATATATCTAGAATGTATACACTTTTCCAAGCACTCCGCTTATAAATTTTATGTGGAATCTCATCAAATTTGGAATAATTTTTTTGGAACTGACAATGCTCTTAGCAAAATCCCCTTCTGTCTTTTTCGTATAGGGAACTAAGGATATAAATTCCGTGAAAAATCCACAACAAGTTTTATCAGAGGAGAGTCCGACAGACCGAAGAAGTGGACCAAAAGGCTGGCGAGGCGCCAGGAGGGCTACATTGTGGCCAAGTCACCCTACCGCGGAATGGTAGGCCCCCAGTCCCTCGGTGCTCGCCTTGCCTCCCGTTCTGCGCAGTCCTACATATACGAGAAAAAAATGAGTTCCTAGGGTTATGGAGTCTTGCGGCAAAGAGAGCACCACCACCATCACGATCTTCATTTCGGGGATCCGATTGATCTTTCTCTCTGCACTGGATAGGGGGATTTCGATGCCATATCTTCACCATCATCATTGCCAAGCCTATATACATTGTAATTTCACCCCTCGTCGCCATTTTTGAGTGGTTCTCTGCAGGTATATGGGATGGATGGGAAGTGAATGAGGTTAATCATGTAATAAATGCATAGCTACTAGATTTTGAGGTGTTTGTCTTGAAGATATTCTAGTATGAATGTTAATGCACTTTTGCTATGCTTAATGTGTTTTTTACTAGGGCCCGAGTGACATGATCATAGTACTGAACTTTTAACTTTTATTGCCCTATCATATATACGAGTTTGACATTTATCTACATAGTGTATTAGGAGTACTTGTTATAGTATGACACGTAGGAAAAAATGGGGTATGATGTAATTTGATAAATCCATGTGTTCATGGCATGCTAATGCAATGATTCAAGTGATCGGAAAAGTTCATATTTAAGTACCTTAAGTTTCTTAATTGGTGCTGGTGAGATGTGAGGGTACGACAATATATATCGTAAAGTTCTTAAGTAAGCATGTATGACTACGTTACGAACACACGTTTTACATACCACGGAACTAGAGCCAAGGATCGTGGCATTTACATTATTATTAGATGATTTCTCTCATCCATGCAGTGTCCCGCTGATCACTTCATGCCCACGCTTTTAGCCAATGAAATTTATAACAAAACATCAACTAAAATCTTTTTAGTAAAAACTGGAAATATGATCTTGTTGTCTTTTACTTTATTTTACCTTTTTTATACTAATGTTGCATGCACAAATTGCTTTTTAGAATCTCAATTGATAAATTCTTATTGGTTTTCTTATGCTCTCATCGTGTCAAACTATAAATTTAGGTAATACTTATTATAGAAGATTTTAGCAACCCCTACAGTTGTGGGTATCAGTCGTATGCACCCTCAACCACTAAAAATCGCCATGCAGCCTATCGTCCCCACCATTGGAACACTAGCACGCACACAACACTAGATAGTCTCATGTTTTCCGACCACTACAGTCTCGTCTCCCTGGGGCCTGCTGTAAGGGTTTATTGTTCGTAATTGTGGTTTTGATAATTCATGGCCATCTCTATGGACGACTAATGTTTTCATCGAGTTTTATACGAAGGAATCTTCCATAGGTAATGCTTGAATTCCATGTTTTGGATTCAAGTGTGGATGCCAAGAAGCTAAATATATACCTTGAGTATTGGCATCAATATCGTAGATTTAAAGATGAATATGATATGACCAGAAGAGGAATTGAAGATAGAGTTATTGCGTGGAACTCAAATAAGCCATATTCTAGCTCATGTGTTAAGCCATGGAGGGTCAAGATCTCGAGAGTCCAATTTTAAGAGAAGAATTTAAGATATGGCTCTAAGTCAGTGTCATAATAGACTCATGACTTGAACTATGGTTGGCCAAGAATCAGAGCATGCAATCAAGTAAACAATTATTTATGTAACTCAATATATTGTGGAAGGGCATGAGAAGAACAAGGTTGACCAAGACGAAGTGCAAAGATATTGTATTCAAGATTTTTTCAACGCATGAAACATAAAGAATGTACCATGTGGGATCAAGAGATCTTGTGGTATGGTAAGCGTTATCAATAATGCTTTGTAAAATAACCCATTATCTATGTGTCTTTGTGTTGTCTATGTGGTGGGTTAAGTATCTTTCCATGGGCATGCATTGAAAGGGAGTTCCTATAAGCCTATGAGAGAATAACATCAAGTGGTGATCGTCATCAATGTTAAGAAGTGCGGGTTCAAGATAAGCATCTCGAGAAGATCATATGCTTTAAGCTTGTCATCTATTTGGTGATAATGGAGATGTGAAGATGTGCTTTCATGAATCTATCCTAAAGTTGTTTATTGGGGAGAAAATTGTGAATCTTCACCAAGAAACAATGATCAAATGAAGAATTTCTCCTTGAAGGAAGCATGAAGCATGTTCATCAAGATCAAGCGCGATGCGCAAGGCAAAGGTATAGTCTTTCTCAGTTTTTCTTTTACCGGTCTCAAGGTATTTATTGGGAAATTGGGTTATAGGTATATATAGTTGCACTATCAAGAGGGGCTTTTGATATAGTTTTTCTATCACATCGTCAAAAGGAGATCAATCCTCTACATACTTTACATATCCTTTTTTGGCTTGTTGGTGTTTAGCTATGTGAGGTTCTTAACTTTTTTCTAGCTTTTAAACAAGTACAAGTTTATTGAAAACGGAATTTGTATGCATGTTTTATTGCATTTTTTAGTTTGGATATTTGACCGATTCTTCGTTTAGGGAGGTTTCACACCTCCCCATTCTTGGTTTTTATACCTTCTATTTATTGAATTTTATATTCTTCATTAAATAGAGTTTGTTTTAGCTTTTCAAAAGCCAAGTTTGATAAAATTAGAGTTAGGATGTAAAAGATATCACATTTTGTTAGGAATGGTGACGAAGGATAGTTTTCACGATCCCACAACAGTCTCACTTCTGAAGATCAAAAGAGAGTTTATTTGTTCGGTAATCGGCTCGGGTCAGGAGGTTTGGATCTCAAAGACAAATATATGTATATAATGGGGGGAGGATTCCCTTAGAATTTATTTATAAGGTGATCGAGAGATCGTACAATATGGCTACAAGATGAAATCGACGGGTTTATAATAGGACCCAGGAAGAGTCGATGAATCTAGTGTTTATGACTAAGGCTAATAGCCACAATTTAGGCGATTATGGCGTGTCCTATTCAGGTGAATATCTTCAAGTATATATAGCTACCGGTGGTGTAAGAGTTTCCCTAGTCATGATAGGTCTTCATCTTGCCTTGCACGTTAAGTTGATCTTCAATCTACCTTGGACATACGCCTAGTCTTTAGGAAACTCTAGAGAGCCATCTTGTAGCCCTGCAGGTCAGGTCGGTTAAGAGCTTCTGGTCTCAGGCCTTCGAGTCTTATACATGGAGGCCTCCGTGGGAAGGAATCGTGGATTAGGCCCATGTGTTGTATAGGCTTAAATCCATCCATCACCGACAAGACCCTGATCATTACCTTGAGTAAGACGACCTTCTGCTTTGACAAAGTTACCTTGATCCGCGTTCAACCTTCGTCTAGTGAGCTCGATGACTTCTACTTGTTCCTGGCGCAGCAGGTCCAGAGAGGTTGATACCTTCGATCCGGATTTATGGATGCAGTATAGTAGCTTTTTCCCTAATATACCTAGGTTTAATCGAATCCTCGGAAAACAATGCTAAAAGGAAAATAATAAGGTATGTCTACAACTTGTTTCTTCGTTTTACCTTCATTCACCGGACCTTTCTAGTTTACTTTATAACCAGGTATCAAGTGCTTCCAATGTGCATGATCTCACGGGACTCCAAGAGGCAGCCTACATGGGAGCACACTGATGTCTCATGGAGGTTATGCCATCTTTCCTGATACCTGAGGGATGAGGGCGACCCACCATCGAACTCGCTCCTTCTGGCATTGCCTTCCAATGGCCGCTCGCTGACTAGTTGTCCTCGGCGACATATTCGCCCGAAGGGTAGGTCTATGAGGATCTGATCTACATGACGTGGGGACCCCCTCCCTGGCGCGCCAACTGGTGAAGGATAGTTTTCACGATCGCACGACAATATCACTTCCAAAGATATAAAGAGAGTTTATTTGTTCGGTAACATATCGAGTCAGTAGGTTTGGATCTCAAAGAAAAATATATGTGTATAATGGGGAGGATTCCCTCAGACTTTATTCACAAGATGATCGATAGATCGTATAATGTGGCTACAAGATGATCTTGAGGGGTTTATAACAGGTCCTAGCGAGAGTAGATGAATTTAGGGTTTATGACTAAGGCTAATGGCTACAACTTGGGCGATTCTGGCGTGTCCTCTTCAGGTGAATATCTTCAAGTGTATATAGCCACCGATGGTGTAAGAGTTTCTCCTAGTCATGGCATGTCTTCATATTGCTTTGCATGTTAAGTTGATATTCAATCTACCTTGGACATACGTATGGTCTTCAGTAATCTCTAGAGAGCCGTCTTTTAATCCCACATGTCATGTCGGTTGAGAGCTTATGGTTGCAGGCATTCGAGTCTTGTATGCAGAGGTCACCATGGGTAGGAATCATGGATTAGGCTCATGTGTCATATAGGCCTAAATCCACCCATCACTGACAAATGGTGCCCTAGAGGCTCCACTTTCCCACTTGTGTGTGTAAGCTGGAGTACAACTAGCACTATTTGTATGTGTTGTTGTAATTGTTATAGTTGTGGAATCATGTACTTATATTTAGTTCTTGCGAGTTTGTTCTTAGTCATTTGAGGTTGGGCTAGATAACCACTACGAAGAATAATATGTAAGCAAGAAGATGATGATGTTCTACATGTCATATGCACGAATATGCTATCTGACTTGCATTGGCTAGATGTAAGAGGTACGTTAGCCGTACGGGCTAGTCGGCATGAGAAAACTGTCATATGTATGGCTAGCACAATGGAATCCTTAGACCTAAGGAGATTGCACGATCCATGTTGTGGACTAGCTGACTTTGAGTTTGCCTTTCGCTGTTGGTAACTGGTAGCCATAAGGGTGGTCTTGGGCCTACTAAGAAGCAAGTTGCACGATGTGAATAATCCAAGATGGAATTTGCCCCTCCTTCATGGAAATTTATTCTATGGGACCGATCGTGTGATATTATTCGGAAGCATGGCCATGTGCTACTCGATCAATTGTTGATTGAGGTAGTCCAACTAGGCTAGGTGGATGGAGATCTAGCTTGTGCTAGGCAGAAAGGAATCACTAATCACTGTAATGAGAAAAGAGAGTTAAGCCAACACTGGGATGGAACTTTTTCCCCTAAGGCTTATCACCGATATCATGAGGCAAAGGGACTCCGATACATCATCACATTGAGGGCACTTACAAGTATCTCGGAGTCGGCGTGTTTTGCTAGAAGCTACTGCTGACTATCGGTTCTGGGTGAAAGATCACTAAACTATGTCCGACTTACCATAAGCTTGTGGGGTTGCACACTTAAGAGAGTGGAGCTAGTCGAATTAAGATCCGACTAACACAAGCCGACAAAGTTGGACTTAGTTGGATATGGACACCTGTCAATGGTTTGGACCCACTTTGACTAGGGTTAGGTTTGTTGAATGAGGGACTCAAGGTGTCGTGTACCCTCACTTACTCCCTATATAAAGGAAGCTGGGGAGACGGCGGAACCAAGTGAGACATACATCCAAACATTTCACAAGGCAGAGACTTGGTTCTTGCTCCCACATTCTTGTACTGCGAAGGGGGGAACCAAGGCTAGCACCTCTCATGTCATTGTTCCACATTGCACGTGTGTGAGCCAATAGAGGTATTGCATATGAGGCACTCTTACGTGTAGGCAGAGGCGACCGAGCGAACCAAAGATGGTGAAGACAAGTCCCGGGATCGATGAGGTAGCCGAAACCGGAGTAGTTGACAAGCACTACAAAAATACCCCCATACCCGGCGGATTTTTGGGGCGACATAAGAAAAAATAAACCGGCAATAGTTGGTTACGTGACAGATGAGCTTTGGTGGCACCATTTTATCTCGGCGGCCACTTATACGCCGTGGCACGCATGGTTGATACGTTGCAAACGTATCTATAATTTTTGATGTTCCATGCTTGTTTTATATCTACTTTCTTATATTTTGTCCACACTTTGGTGTACTTTTACACATTTTTTGGGACTAACCTATTAACAAGAGTCATAGTGCCAGTTGCCTGTTTTCTCCTATTTTTGGTTCCAGAAAAGCCAGAAAATGAATATACTCGGAATTGGACGGGACAAAAGCCAAAGTCAATATTTCACCGAGGGGAACACGGAGCCAGAAGACGCGACGGAGGAGGGCCTCGAGGGGGCCACACACCCTGGCCCCACGGACAGGCCTGGCCCGCGCCTAGGGGGTGTGGCCCCCTCGAGCACCCCCTCGACCTCCCCTTCGCCTATATATTGCCTCCGATACAGAAACCCTAAGTACCCGATCAAAATTCCACGAAACAGTCTGTAGCCGCCATCATCTCCATCCGTAGATCGGAAGGGATCTGAAGCTCTTCCCGGCACCCTGCCAGAGGGGAGAGTTCACCCTGGAGGCCTTCTTCATCACCATGCATGCCTCCAATGTGATGCGTGAGTAGTTCATACCTGGACTACGGGTCCATGTAGTAGCTAGATGGTTGGTTCTCCTCCTTTGTGCTATCATGTTTAGATCTTGTGAGCTCCGTTCATGATCAAGATCATCTATTTGTAATCCTACATGTTGTGTTTGCGGGGATCCGATGGATATTGAGATGCTATTTCAGATTGACTATTGATTCTATCATGTCTTTGTTATTTGTGATCTTGCATGCTGATACATTGCAAATGTATCCATAATTTTTGATGTTCCATGCTTGGTTTTATCCACTTTCTTGTGTTTTGTTCCAACTTTGGAGTACTTTTCATATGATTTCTTGGACTAACCTATTAACAAGAGCCACAATGCCAACTGCCTGTTTTCTGCTGTTTTTGGTTCCAGGAAAGTCAGAAAATGAATATTCTCGGAATTGGACAGGACAAAAGCCAAAGTGCCTATTTTTTCCGGAAGAGATCAAGTGCCAGAATACAAGACGGAGAGGGGCCAGAGGGCGGCCACACCACCTGGTCGCGCGGCCAGGCCTGGCCCGCGCCAGGGGGTGGTGTGGCCAGCCCAGGAACCCCCTCGGCCTCCCCTTCCGACTATAAGATTCCCTCAGGATGTAAACCCTAAGTGCCCGATCAAAAATCCACGAAAGAGTCTATAGCCGCCATCATCTCCATCCCTAGATCGGGAAGGATCTGAAGCTCTTCCCAGCACCCTACTGGAGAAGGGAATTCACCCTGGAGGCCTTCTTCATCGCCATGCAAGCCTCCGGTGTGATGCGTGAGTAGTTCATCCTTGGACTACGGATCCATGTAGTAGCTAGATGGCTGGTTCTCCTCCTTTGTGCTTTCATGTCTAGATCTTGTGAGCTCCATTCATGATCAAGATCATCTATTTGTAATTCTGCATGTTGTGTTTGCGGGGATCCGATGGATATTGAGATGCTATTTCAGATTGATTATTGATTCTATCATGTCTTTCTTATTTGAGATCTTGCATGCTTTCCGTTGTTAGTGGCTATCTTGGCCAAGTAGATGCTAGCAACTCCAAGAGTTAGTATTTATGCTCGATAGTGGGTTCATGCCTCTGGTAATCTGGGGAAGTGACAGAAATCTCTAAGGTACTAGATGTGTTATTGCTACTAGGGAGAAAAAAACAATCCTTTGTTCATAGAACATTCGTATTGTTTACTTTACACGCAGTTCGTAAAGCAATAATCTGTTGCTTGCAACTTAATACTGGAGGGGGTTCGGATGATAACCTGAAGGTGGATTATTAGTCATAGATGTAGTTAGATGGCGGTCTATGTATTATGTTGTAATGCCCAATCAAGTCTCAAAGGAGTCAAGATGATTAGTATATGCATGTATTGCTTTCTCGGTGTTTGTCAATTGCCCCGTTGTAATTTGTTCACCCAGCATGTTATCTATCTAAGGAGAGCCACCTCTAGTGAACTATGGATCCCGGTCCCTTTACTTTACATACAATCTACAACTATTTACTGCTTTTTGTTTACTTTCTGCAAACTTTTACTTGTTTCCATTCGATATGTTTAATCCTTTGTTTTCCACAAAACACAGTGAGATTGACAACCTCATCGCAAGTTGGGGACAAAGTTTTGTGGTTGTGTTGTGCAGGTCTCCACGTTGCTACTAGCAGCGGTAGTGCGCCCTGCTAAAGCTAAGGTAGTATCACCTTTGAGGTGTTTCCTTGCTCCTACTGGTTCGATTAAACCTTGGTTTCATAACTGAGGGAACTTGTTGTTGTGCTCATCATACTTTCCTCTTGGGGTTCCAGACGAGCTCTACATCAACACCGCCATCAAGCAATTTTCTGGGCGCCGTGCATTGAGCCATCAAGCGATTTTCTGGCATAGTTTCTCATAACCAATCTCTTTACTTTGGTTTGAAGGTGTCCCTCATAACCAATCTCTTTACTTTGTTGTTTTTGGTTTGCTTAGTTTCTTTTTGCTTTGTTTGCTTGTTTTGTTCTTCAAAAAACACAAAAAAAATTAGTTTTACTTGTTTGCTTTCTTATTTGAAAAACACAAAAAAATTATTTCCTATCTTGAGTTGCCACGATGTCTAGCCTTGCTCTAATCACTATGTCGCCCGAGGAAAAGGTTTTCACTTTTAAACGCGGAATTGAGGAAAGTTTTAAGGAAGCTTGGTCTAGAATCTCTGATCTACATGAAAAAACTGAGCCTAAAATGACTCAAAGCTTGTTCCTTAGCAGTTTTTACCTTGGGATTGCTCTTTGCTATAGATATGCTTTAGATGCTGTTGTGGGAGGAGATTTCCTCCAATTTAATGAGGATGATGCTATTAATGCTATAAAGAAATTGATCCTCACTTACAACATGCCTAGCCAAACTGATATTTCTTTCACAAAAATATTTGCTAGGTTGGACACTCTTGAGGCTAGCACTACTAGATTAGAAAGTTGCTATAATACGCCTAGGGAGCATCACGATTATATTCCAATAAACTCTGAACCATCAAAGTGGTTCCCTACAGTAAAGATTGAGATGAACACTGAAATTTTTCAAGCTCGCTGTGATATCATGTCTAAATTTTGCCTTATGCCCAAAGATATTTATAAATCTCTGAATACTTGGGGGCTCATTGAGGGAGGAAAAGAAATATCTCTTAATAATAATACTACCATATTACCTTTTGGAATAGCTGAAGGAGTGTTTGCAAAGATCCTTGGGAAAACGATTTCTATTGATTATCTTGTTATTGAATGTGCAGGAAAAGGACAAATTACACTTGGAAGGTCCCTATTAGTACTCCTTGGAGCAATAATAGATGTGGGAAAGGGGACCATGCACCTTTCTTCTCCACCAAACAATCATATTTTCCCCAAGGTTAAGAATAAAAGTAAGAGAGGTAAGGGCAAGAAAGTTGGTTTTAATGCTTCTTCATTTGAGAATACTTGATCTTTTCTCTTGCTTCTTATGCCTAACTTAAAGGCGTTAAATAAAAGTACTTATTGGGAGATAACCCAAAAGTTTTAGATGAGTCTTGGAAGTTATTACATCTGTAATAACCTCTCCTTATCCTTTTTATTTGCTTTTTGTGCCAAGAGTAACCTCTAATGAGAGAGAAGTAATGATTGGGAAAGTTGTTGTCCCGAAACAGATTTCTGTGCTTCACTGTAAAAATTCGTGAAGGAAAAGATATTTATGAAGTTTTCTAATGTTGCTAATGAGATTGTGTGAAGTTTTGTATGAAGGAAAAATTTCAGGTGTATGGAAGGAATGAGTAATGAGATGAAGGATGGACTAAAGCTCAAGCTTGGGGATGCCACACGTGTCACCCCAAGAAATATCCAAGAAGTACAAGCGTCAAAGCTTGGGGATGCCCAAGGCATCCCCTTCTTCATCAATAAAAATCCCAGGTTTCTTCCAAACGCTTCATTTTTATTGTTTCATGCACAATTGTGTTTTTCTTGGAGCGTCTTCTTTTTTGTTTTCGGTTTGGTTTTCGTTTCCTTTGGTTTGCTTAGTTTTCTGAATAAATTGGTTGGACCCCCTCTTTCATACATTGGTTTGCAAATAGTTTGGTTTGGTTTGGAGAAGAGTAGGAAAGTTCATGCTTATGTGGTAAAAAGAGCTTGTTTTTGACTGTGGCCTATGCTTTGTCATGCCATGCTTGATATTGTTTTGGCTTTATGCTTAGTATTCTTTGCTCTAGCATGACTTGTTATAAACAATTGAGATTGCTTAATGTGCCTTGGATGAATCATGCGTTGTTTTAGCATATTAAAGCATAGTATAGTGGTATTCTCCTTTGATGCTTTATTTGGGTTGACTTGGCACATGCTCACACCATGTTATGACTATCTCAAGTCACCATAGCCTTTATGATCCTTTAGTTTTCAACTTGTAGTATCACTTTATGCTTTGATCAATGATGTTTTGTCGCTCTGCATGATTATGGCCATTATTTCTCTCTTAGTTTGTCGCTCCCAGTCTTTTGCTAGCCTCCACAACAAAGTATGAGTTCCACTCATGCATCCAACTCCCTAAACCAAGTTATTCCAAAGAGTCCACCATACCTACCTACTAGCTTATGCTATTCCAAGTATATTCATGCTTTTGTTTACCTTCCAAATTAAACTTGTTATGAGAAAACTAGTGATTAAAGCTCTCACGAACTTGATGGCACACTTTACTTTTTTGCATCTAATAAACTTGAACCATTGGGTCCTTCTTTGTTGCGTATATGCTTGCGCTTTATAAGATGAAATTAGCAGAACCATGTTTCATGGGGAACACTTTCAACATTGCACATGTACTTTGTACCCCGTTGATATCATGTTCTTTTGCTTACGAATCCCGGCGGTGTGAAATAAAAGTGCAACTTGTAAGATCATGGAGTTTGTATGTGTGTTACACAAACGCCTAGGCATGTTTGAAGGTGTCCTATGCATTTATATTTGCTACTCTATTGAGGGACAAGCTGAATACTATTATACTATGTTTTCTTTATGTGAAACAAACAAACGTCTTGCAAAGCATTGTTATTCATGAATCTTTTGTTTGTGCCTTTTCATGTTGCATCATAGTTTCTTTGCTTATTGCTAGAACTTTGTCTTTCATGTTATGATTGAAGTACTATGATCCCAGCTTTGAATGTTTTGCAAATACTTTGATCAAGTCTTTGATAGTACATGTCACCTCAAAAATTATTCTTTCTTTTTATCACTTACCTACTCGAGGACGAGCAGGAGTTAAGCTTGGGGATGTTGATACATTGCAAATGTATCCATAATTTTTGATGTTCCATGCTTGGTTTTATCCACTTTCTTGTGTTTTGTTCCAACTTTGTAGTACTTTTCATATGATTTCTTGGACTAACCTATTAACAAGAGCCATAGTGCCAGCTGCCTGTTTTCTGCTGTTTTTGGTTCCAGGAAAGTCAGAAAATGAATATTCTTGGAATTGAACGGGACAAAAGCCAAAGTGCCTATTTTTTCCGGAAGAGATCAAGTGCCAGAATACGAGACGGGGAGGGGACAGAGGGCGACCACACCACCTGGCCGCGCGGCCAGGCCTAGCCCGCGCGGCCAGGCTTGGCCCGCGCCAGGGGGTGGTGTGGCCAGCCCAGGC
Organism: Avena eriantha; assembly: GCA_910589775.1. Classification (NCBI taxonomy): domain Eukaryota; kingdom Viridiplantae; phylum Streptophyta; class Magnoliopsida; order Poales; family Poaceae; genus Avena; species Avena eriantha. The sequence continues at coordinate 403,345,713 of OU342746.1, read as the reverse complement.
ACCCCCTCGGCCTCCCCTTCCGACTATAAGATGCCCTTGGGACGTAAACCCTAAGTGCCAGATCAAAAATCCACGAAAGAGTCTGTAGCCGCCGTCATCTCCATCCCTAGATCGGGAGGGATCTGAAGCTCTTCCCGGCACCCTGCTAAAGAGGGGACTTCACCCTGGAGGCCTTCTTCATCACCATGCAAGGCTCCGGTGTGATGCGTGAGTAGTTCATCCTTGGACTACGGATCCATGTAGTAGCTAGATGGCTGGTTCTCCTCCTTTGTGCTTTCATGTCTAGATCTTGTGAGCTCCGTTCATGATCAAGATCATCTATTTGTAATTCTGCATGTTGTGTTTGCGGGGATCCGATGGATATTGAGATGCTATTTCAGATTGATTGTTGATTCTATCATGTCTTTGTTATTTGAGATCTTGCATGCTTTCCGTTGTTAGTAGCTATCTTGGCCAAGTAGATGCTAGCAACTCCAAGAGTTAGTATTTATGCTCCATAGTGGGTTCATGCCTCTGGTAATCTAGGGAAGTGACACAAATCTCTAAGGTACTAGATGTGATGTTGCTACTAGGGAGAAAACAACAACCCTTTGTTCATAGAACAATCCTATTGTTTACTTTACACGCAGTTCGTAAAGCAATAATCTGTTGCTTGCAACTTAATACTGGAGGGGGTTTGGATGATAACCTGAAGGTGGATTATTAGTCATAGATGCAGTTGGATGGCGGTCTATGTATTATGTTGTAATGCCCAATCAAGTCTCAAAGGAGTCAAGATGATTAGTATATGCATGTATTGCTTTTTCTGTGTTTGTCGATTGCCCCGCTGTAATTTGTTCACCCAGCATGTTATCTATCTAAGAAGAGCCACCTCTAGTGAACTATGGATCCCGGTCCTTTTACTTTACATACAATCTACAACTGTTTACTGCTTTGTGTTTACTTTCTGCAAACTTTTACTTTGTTCATAGAACAATCGTATTGTTTACTTTACACACTTTGCTTAATGCAATTACCTGTTGCTTGCAACTTAATACTGGAGGGGGTTCAGATGATAACCTAAAGGTGGATTATTAGTCATAGATGCAGTTGGATTACGGTCTATCTATAATGTTGTAATGCCCAATCGAATCTCAAAGGAGTCAAGATGATTAGTATATGCATGTATGCTTTCTCAATGTTTGTCAATTGCCCCGTTGTAATTTGTTCACCCAACATGTCATCTATCTTAAGGAGAATCACCACTAGTGGACTATGGACCCCGGTCCATTCTTTTACCATCAATCTACAATCTACTATTTACTGTTTTCTGTTAACTTTCTGCAAAGCTATTACTATCTTCCACACAATACATTTGATCCTTTGTTTTCAGCAAAGCCGGTGAGATTGACAACCTCACTATAAGTTGGGGGCAAAGTTTTGTGGTTGTGTTGTGCAGGATTCCAAGATGGAAACAACACCTTGGAGGTGTTTCCTTGATCCTACTGGTTTGATAACCTTGGTTTCATAACTGAGGGAAAACTTGCTGCTGTGCTCATCATACCTTCCTCTTGGGGTTCCCCAACGAGCTCGAATATATTTTGGGCCATCAATGGTAGCGGCGGATTTTGGTGCTGTGGTACATGGACGGGGAAGGCGATGGTTTTTAATGCCTCGCTTGGCCAACAGAGGCATTCCCAATATCCGCCACCCATTTCAAGCGCCATTAATTGTTGATGTCCACTGGAGAATGGACAATCACTTCCCGTTGACTGGTTATGTTTGTCTGGTTGACAGGTGCGAACCACCACTTCTTACCCGAGCTACCGTAGACCGACGTACGTACTCTATGAACCAATTTTTCTCATGTTACCAAGCGCACATGTTATACAGCCTATAAAGCAAACACTACACCTCACCAATAGCCCCATCCCATTTCCTATATAATACAGGGAGTCCTTAGTCCCCATTATCTCAACTCCTCTCTCCCTACGACGCCACACCCACTCTCTTGGCAATGCAAACCCTATATATGAACATAGTCATTTCCAAGAATATCCTAAGATCTCACCAACTCCCATCTCTACTACTGTCGGCTCTGCTAATCCGACCCAGCCTCCACGTCGGAGTCCTCTGAGCCTAAGGTTCTTTCTCAATCGACCTGTTGTTGGATCTAGTTCTTTCTCTAATCGATTTGTTGTTGGATCTTGTTATTTCTCTATTCGATTTGCTATTGGATCTTGTTCTTTCTCTAATCTATTTGCTATTGGATATTGTCCTTTCTCTAATCGATCTGTTGTTACATTATGTTCTTTATGTAATCGATCTGCTATTGCACCATGTTCTTTCTCTAATCGATCGACTATCTCTTTCAGATCCACAACAACGTGGTCATCGTAGCTTGTGCGAAGCATTACGGACATGGCATCATCACTGTTGTCGTCGCCGCCATGAAAGAATCATTGTTGGAGGATGGTGGCCCTGTTGCTGCGTTTGTCACGGTAGGGTATAGCAGAATAGAGATGCGCTCAAGATTAGATTAGGTAAATTTCTCCACTTATCCTTTAGATGAGTGGAAGAATTAGGTCATTTGTAGATAGTTTTTAGTTCTTTATTTTCATAACTTGCTAGAAGATAAGTGTAAGAAGTGGTTGCAGTGTAATGTGATGTAATAAATATCCTCTCAATAAATTAAATCTTCGATTTTCATGCAACTAGCTGCCTAAATTAATGACTATAAACTACTTACTTTGATTAATGATACCGTAATTAATTATCTAAATCGATGATGTTGTACAAACCATGGCATTCGCAATACGTGAAACGGTCCTAAAGTTCTGCCGTCTTTAGTAATGCAACGAGGAAATTCTTCTGCCGCGTCGCGGAAGCGCTAGCTCGGCGGATCACGTTGTGCCGAGCCAAAAAAGTCTGCTGTCATTGCAGAGTCCTCGATGCTGTTATCCTTTGCCGCCCTAGAGCAAGCGTGGTGACTAAGGTTGTGTCTCGGTATCTATAAGCGCCAGTGGCCCAAGCTCCATGTTGTAGTGGACGAACAAGGATTACACTGCCTCGATGCTCTTCCTTGACTTATGCATTTGCATGTCTAGGGGTAAAGTGTTAAGAATGGTGCCCTAGAGGCTCCACTTTCTGAATTTGTATTCATAAGTTTGTTTTTGTATAACACCAATTGTACTATGTCACTGGATATGGTCCGGTTTGTGGAACCTTGTACTGAATTTAGTTTATGCAATCATGTCCTTAGTTATTTTATGGTTGTGCCGAACACACTACCGAGACTAATGTATAAGTCGGACACTGTCAAAGTTCCACCTAACTATTGGAAATATGCCCTAGAGACAAATAGTAGTAAGGACTATTATCATATTTCATATAGTTTATGATTAAGTTTTATATCATGCTATAACTATATTGAGTGGAAACATCAATACATGTGTGATATACAAACAACCAGGGGTTCCCAGTGAAACTCTAGTCACTGGTTCATTGGTCAACACATGATCAAGTTTCCTGATCATGTGGCATTTATGCAAGTTGGAAATGGAGTCATCTCATTGTGAGAATGAGATGATGAACCAATACCCAACCTAAACATCGTGACCCAATCATGTCACGAAGTTCAAGTTACGATGATTAGAAATGGATCCTCGTAGACTATTCCTTAGACCGTGAGGCTATATCAATCACTGTCTCCCGAGAGTGCTTTGATAGCATCAAGCTCCACTTGGTAATACAATGGTTATAAAGGTGTGTTTAGGTATTCGGAGGAAACCGTTGAGGCAATACATGTCAAGAGCGGGATTTGTCCGTCCATGTGACAGGAAGATACTCGAAGGGCCCACTCGAAGAAGTAATATCCAATAGTTGCGCAACGTGTGATTTGATCACAGGGATATCACTTGTCGGAACAAGACAAATAGCGTTATACAGTAACGAGATTGAACACGACATGGTGATGTCATTGATCAGATCTCAGGCAATGCAAGTATCGAGAGACAAAGGGAATAAGACACGACTGTCCCGGTTCAAACGATGAAAGATCTTCGTGGAACGCACAGGGGTCACATGGCCATCCAGGTCCCTCTGTCGATCATTGGTGCGAGAGTGTCCCGACCATGTCTGGAGTGTTTCCGAATCGTGGGGTATCACGCTTAAGGGCTTGATGATGCTTAGAGAGTGTTTATAGGATTGGTGGAATCGCCGAAGAATAGTAGAGAGAAAACCGGAAGGGTTTCGGTAAGTCCGGAGGATCTCCGGAGTGGAGGTGGAAGGTGTTCCATAGCCACAGAGATTGAATAATGTGTGAATAAATGTTAAATGTTGATTTAATCATTTATTCATAATTATTTAATAAAGAGAAAATCAATTTAAGTGGTGAAAGGCTTAATGGGCCAATTTCCAGGGCTTGTTTGTCTGCGGTACCAAAGTTGGCAGGCCAGCGCATGGCGGTACCTAAGTTGCCTGAAATTACCGCGTTTCGAAAAGTTGGGCCGCCAACTACTGAGAGGGGCCATTTCGAGGCAAACTCATCTCACCCCTGCCAAATTCAAACATTCTGTTAAACTGCCCTATCAAGTAGACGGTCGGGACCCTCATGTCGGTCATCTGTCCGTGACGCGGGCGCCAACGCGGCAACCTCTTAGGCAAATCGAGCAGTTAAGTGGATTGATTGCGTTGACCAATTTCACAAATCCATTCCCAGCTTTCCCCTAGCACGAGCAGCGTCGGAATCCACCCTCCAAGCAGGACGATCCCTTCGGATATTTGACTTTCGGCGCCAAGTTGCTGCGCCTAGTCGCTGATCACGAGCTCCAATGGCGCATGCCATAGCCGCCGTTGCGAGCCTCTAGCCCACCTCCACCGCCGACGAGCCGAGTAGCTCGGAGGATGGCAGATCCTACTATCAAGAAAGAAGAAGTTCTGTCTACAAGCGGGTGATCTACCCTTATCTTTGCTATTTGCACCAGTTACAACTGCTAGCTGGCTACTGAACCTCAAATTGTTTGTTAGCCCAACGCTGACAAACATATTTTGTCCACAGTTTTCTGTCAAGTGGGATCTGCGCGGACCCCCTTACCTGGTTACGGTAGTCCTCTATAGGTACGACTCTAAGGGCAAGAGGTATGGACACCATTGTTTCACGATGGAAGAAGCGCTTGCGTAGATCTGCACTATATCTGGTATGGTTGCTGCTCTGCGTAATCATGTTGAATTATGGACGAAGCAGACTGCAAAGTTCAGCTTCATGGATGAACGTGGCATCATGGTTCCTATAACGTGTGATAGTCAGCTAATTGGGTTGATGAAAAGGTATGCTTCGGCTGCCATGTTTGAGCTGAAATGTGATGTACTGGATGTGGAAGCTGCTACAACTGGGAGTCGCCCTTCTATTCCTGGACAGGGTGGTTGCTCGAACCCAATTAGCTCCTGGTAAGCAAAGGTCTCTTGGGGTTCGCATGTTTGTGCTGAATTGTAATTTTTGTTTTATTTACTCTTTAGATATTGGGTAGTTATGCAACAGTCTTGCTTCTTTGACAGGAAGCGCCGCAAGGTTAGAAAGATGACTGCCGGGTCAGTCATTTTGCTGCCCGAAGAAATTAAAAACGAGTGGAAAGATGTCATTTTGCTGCCTGAAGAAATTAAAAACGAGTGGAAAGATGACGCTGGACACGATTCTGGTGCCCATTGTCTCGGCGATGCAGAGTACGTGCAGCTAAGAAAATTGGCACCGAGGAAGAGGAAGAAGGCAGGAAATGAAGAAGCCATTGAACATGAAGGCTTGGCACCCAGGCTACAGAAGAAGGCTGCTGGCAATGAAGATGCATAGTAATGTGTTGAACTTGAACCTCTATATGTAATTCTGTTAAATTCTGATCGCTCTGTGTGTGGCATGTTGCTGGGCGAAACAATCTAGCCACGTTCTCTGAGTAAAATGTACCGCGACTTAGGGTTTGGAAACGCCCGAGTTAGTAGTTGAATTCGAAATCGTGATTGTGCCACTGCTATCTGAAAACAAGGATCCACCGGTTCCACGATTGCTAAGGGGCAGGAGGTCTCCAAATACGACGGAATGTAAGTGGCACATAAATAAATTATTTAAGCTGCCACACTCCACGAAGCAGCAACTTATTTCAGATGCTGCACAACGACGTGGCAACATAAACAACAATGTTCTCACCGATAATCCCCAGACGGGGAGGAAATGGGTATCACTTTTTGGCCTAATCTTGAGCCCGTCTATCTCACCGTCTCTCTGCTCCTGCATCCCCTGCATCTGGCGAAGCTCCCGGATCTCCAGTAACCGGGTGTACGTGCTTCCACTTTATAAATTTAGGTTGTGCCATTTGCATGCGGCACAATCCACGTAGATTACGTTTAAACAAACCACCAATGTCAGAATACACCAAGGTCAGGTTCCCAATCCGGGACAGAGATCTAAATCGAGGCAGAAATTGATCTAAATCACAAATTCTTCCACAAATTAATCGAGACAGAGATCTAAATCGAGGCATTTCATTACTTCAACCACAAATTCTTCTAAACAAAGGTATGATTTCACATCCTACATTAATTCAACCACTAGTCAACAATTTCACTTCTGCTGCCACTGTCCTCCGAGCCGCCGACTTCCTCGTCGCTGTCGGACGGAACCTCCATGATGTCCGCATTGTTCGCGAGACGGAGCACCTCTTCGCGTCGAGCAGCGGCGATGACGGTGTACTTGGTCCATCCAGGGATGTACCAGAACCTCTCCCGCCCTTCTCGGTTGCGGAGATCCCGGTGCACCACGTGCCCGTCAACAATGCGGTTGCCAATCTTGGCATTCCGCTCCTTCTTAAATAGCGCCGGCCAGTACGGGCTAGCCGCTGCGTACCGGGGCAACGCCCTCTTCCACGCGGGCATCTGGCGGTGGCGCGCTGCAATTTCGCTCTCCATCTCGGCTCGGCTAGGTAGCGGATCCACCGGCACCCCCGCAGAGCTGATGCGCCATCCGTGGGGCACCTTCGCGGCTGCCGGCACGAGGATGTCGAAGTTCGCGAACATCACCGCCTCGTACAAGTTCAGATCGAGCATCTCCATGGTGGCGTGGTGGAGATTGGAGAGGACAAGGGGATGGACGATGAAGCGACGCGCTGTGGCGCCTCCTATTTGTACACGAGGATGACGAAGCGACGGTCAGACAAAAGAAGTAATGCGGGGTCAGACAAAAGAAGTAATGCGGGGTCAGAGCAATTTTTTTCCTCCCTAGAATCCGGGACCAATAGTTCAGACCGCTAAGTCAACAAGTACAAATATTACAACTTAAAAAGGCACGGAGCTTAAGCTAAATAGAACTAGTTATCACACATCTCCTTGATCTTCCTAATCTTGGCCCGATGCGCATCTTCCTGCGAGAGCAAGGATCGAATTGTCTGCTCCTTGCTTTTAGCATCTTCCTTGCACAGCTTCAATTGTTTATCTGCATTTTTCCTCAATAACTTGTCAATACTCGTAGTTGTGTACTACAGGACTTTGGCCTGGTGGAGATCATTCCTTGCTTGAGTCATTTCTTGCTCTGCTTTAGCCTTCAGGGCCAACGCCGTGTCCCTCTCCTTCTCGACTTTGATAACCTTGTCTTGCACCCACCTGAGATCCCGCTTATGCTTGGTCGTGTCAACTGGTTCCCATAGCTTCGTCTCAACACTGTCAAGAAGTGAGCTGAATACGGATTCTTTCAACTCGACAGTCATTTCCCATAGTTTGTCCAGCGTTTTCTGCATCGATTTGGGCCACTCTAAATCAACCCATTTGACAACACCACAACTTCCGCCTTGCATCATTGCACGATGTCCTTGACACCGTAGAAACCTCCTGCCTGTGTTTCGTCCTTCGAAGGCTACAAATTTAGCGGGCACATATCCATGTTTACATACCAGAGGACTATCTTCATCCTCTAAACCGTGATAGTTTGAGTCATACATCGTCTGGTTGGCCTAACACATCGTACGCGCATGAGTAAACAGATTAGATCTAGCTCAAAAAATAGATAACTGGCCACAAATGATAGAAATAGAGATGAGACGACTCACATCGAAATCACCGTCCCTGTCGTCACGACGCGTTTCATCGCCGTCTCCCCTTGAACCCATGGCGAGAGGGGAGGAGGGTTGGCTGCTAGAGAGGGGATCGGGATGGAGGCGCCGTCGGCTTGCGGCTATGGCAGGATGGGAGTGAAGTGGGGAAAGTGGCTTCGAGGGTAAGGAAGAGAAGTACGGGGAGGAAGAGAAGTAACGGGGACGTGACACTGGGATGTGGCCCACTGAACTCGTGAGATGTGACACTCGCAACAAGGGAGCGCCCGGTGTTGCCAGTTTGTCCAGAGAAAGCGTGGCCAATCATGCCGCAGAACAGCCTACTCACGGATCGCTCTCACGAAGACCATCCCAATCGTCCAAGCGCCCCAATCGAACGGTATGTAACAATAGTCAAGCAGAACAACTGTGTTAGGGCGTGCCTTCTAGAAGACTCGGTCTAACGGCTACCCATGCAATGACACTGGTGTATCCATGTGTGGTTTGTGAAAAGAACAGACATGCAATCACACTAGGTGGATCCATATGTGGTTTATGGAAGTAACAGACATGCAATGACTCTAGCTGTGATTCATGAAAAGAACTGACATGCAATGACACTAGTGGATCCTTATGTGGTTCATGAAAAGAACAAACATGCAATGACACTGGTGGATCCTTATGTGGTTCATGAAAAGAACACATATCCAATGAAACTGGTGGATCCTTACGTGGTTTGTTTAGAGGAACAGACATGTAATGACACCGGTGGATCCACGTGTGGTTCATGAGAAGAACACACATCCAATGACACTGGTAGATCCTTATGTGGTTCATGAAAAGAACAGACATGAAGTGACACCGGGTGTGTTTCATGAAAAGAACAGACATGCGGTGACACTGGGTGTGGTTCATGAAAAGAACAGACATGCAATGACACTGGTGGATCCTTATGTGGTTCATGAAAAGAACACACATACAATGACACTGGTGGATCCTTCTGTGGTTTGTTTAGAGGAACAGACATGCAAAGACACCGGTGGATCCACGTGTGGTTCATGAGAAGAACACACACCCAATGACACTGGTAGATCCTTATGTGGTTCATGAAAAGAACAGACATGCAGTGACACCGGGTGTGGTTCATGAAAAGAACAGACATGCAATGACACTGGGTGTGGTTCATGAAAAGAATTGACATCCAATGACTCTAGCTGTGGTTCATGAAAAGAGCACACATGGAATGACACTGGTTGTGGTTCATGAAAAGAATAGACATGCAATGACACTGGTAGATCCTTATGTGTGGTTCATGAAAAGAACATACATGCAATGAAACTGGTGGATCCTTATGTGGTTTGTTTAGAGGAACAAACATGCAATGACACTGGTGGATCCGTCTATGGTTCATGAGAAGAACACACATCCAATGACACTGGTGGATCCTTATGTGGTTTGTTTAGAGGAACAGACATGCAATCACACTAGGTGGATCCATATGTGGTTTATGGAAGTAACAGACATGCAATGACTCTAGATGTGATTCATGAAAAGTACAGACATGCAATGACACTCGTGGATCCAGGTGTGGTTCATGGGAAGAACACACATCCAATGACACTGGTGGACTCTAGCTGCGGTTCATGAAAAGAACAAACATGCAATGACACTAGTGGATCCATATGTGGTTTGTCAGGAGAACACACATGCAATGACATTAGGTGTGGTTCATGAAAAGAGCAGACATGCAATGACACTGGTGGATCCTTATGTGGTTTGAAGAGGAATAGACATGCAATGACTCTAGATATGGTTCATGAAAAGAACAGACATGCAATGACACTAGCTGTGATTCATGAAAAGAATAGACATGCAATGACACTGGTGGATCCATGTGTGGTTCATTGGAAGAACACACATCCAATGACACTGGTGGACTCTAGCTGTGGTTCATCAAAAGAACAAACATGCAATGACACTGGTGGATCCATATGTGGTTTGTCAGGACAACACACATGCAATGACATTAGGCGTGGTTCGTGAAAAGAATAGACATGCAATGATACTAGTGGATCCTTATGTGGTTTGTTTAGAACAACAGACATGAATTGACTCTAGATATGGTTCATGAAAATAACAGACATGCAATGACACCGGGTGTGGTTCATGAAAAGAACAAACATGCAATGACTTATGTGGTTTGTTTAGAAGAATACACATGCAATGACACTGGGTGTGGTTCACGAAAAGAACAGACAGGCAATGACACTAGTGGATCCTTATGTGGTTTGTTTAGAAGAACACACATGCAATGACACTGGGTGTGGTTCACGAAAAGAACAGACACACAGTGACACTGGTTGATCCTTATGTGGTTTATTTAGTGGAACAGACATGCAATGACACCGGTGGATCCACGTGTGGTTCATGAGAAGAACACACATCCAATGACACTGGTAGATCCCTATGTGGTTCATGAAAAGAACAGACATGCAGTGACACCGAGTGTGTTTCATGAAAAGAATAGACATGCAATGACACTGGGTGTAGTTCATGAAAAGAACAGACATGTAATGAAACTGGTGGATCCTTATGTGGTTCATGAAAAGAACAGACATGCAATGACACTAGTGGATCCTTATGTGGTTCATGAAAAGAACAGGCATGTAATGACACTGGTGGATCCTTATGTGGTTCATGAAAAGAACAGACATGCAATGACACTGGTGGATCCTTATGTGGTTTGTTTAGAAGAACACACATGCAATGACACTGGGTGTGGTTCATAAAAAGAACACACATGCAATGACACTGGTGGAACCTTATGTGGTTTGTTTAGAGGAACAGACATGCAATGACACCGGTGGATCCACGTGTGGTTCATGAGAAGAACACACATCCAATGACACTGGTGGATCCTTATGTGGTTCGTTTACAGGAACAGACATGCAATCACTAGGTGGATCCATATGTTGTTTATGGAAGTAACAAACATGCAATGACTCTAGCTGTGATTCATGAAAAGAACAGACATGCAATGACACTAGTGGATCCTTATGTGGTTCATGAAAAGAACAGACAGGCAATGACACTGGTGGATCCTTATGTGGTTTCTTTAGAAGAACACACATGCAATGACATTGGGTGTGGTTCATGAAAAGAACAGACATGCAATGACACTAGTGGATCCTTACGTGGTTTGTTTAGAGGAACATACATGCAATGACACCGGTGGATCCACGTGTGGTTCATGAGAAGAACACACATCCAATGACACTGGTAGATCCTTCTGTGGTTCATGAAAAGAACAGAAATGCAGTGACACCGGTGGATCCTTATGTGGTTCACTAGAAGAACAGACATGCAATGACACTGGTAGATCCTTATGTGGTTCATGAAAAGAACAAACATGCAATGACATTGGGTGTGGTTCATGAAAAGAACAGACATGCAATGACACTAGTGGATCCTTATGTGTGGTTCATGAAAAGAACAGACATGCAATGACACTGGTGGATCCTTATGTGGTATGTTTAGAAGAACACACATGCAATGACACTGGGTGTGGTTCATGAAAAGAACAGACATGCAATGACACTGGTAGATCCTTATGTGGTTCATGAAAAGAACAGACATGCAAAGACATTGGGTGTGGTTCATGGAAGAACAGACAGGCAATGACACTTGTGGATCCTTATGTGGTTTATTTAGAAGAACACACATGCAATAACACTGGGTGTGGTTCATGAAAGAATAGAAATGCAATGACACTGGTGGATCCTTATGTGGTTTGTTTAGAGGAACATACATGCAATTACACTAGTGGATCTACGTGTGGTCATGAGAAGAACACACATCCAATCACACTGGTGGATCCTTATGTGGTTTGTTTAGAGGAACATACATGCAATCACACTAGGTGGATCCATATGTGGTCTATGGAAGTAACATACATGCAATGACTCTAGCAGTGATTTATGAAAAGAACAGACATGCAATGACACTGGTGGATCCATGTGTGGTTCATGGGAAGAACAGACAGGCAATGACACTGGTGGATCCTTATGTGGTTTGTTCAGAAGAACACACATGCAATGACACTGGGTGTAGTTCCTGAAAAGAACAGACATACAATCACACTGGTGGATCCTTATGTGGTTT